>MU383086.1:484122-665347 GCA_022495125.1 Xylaria acuta
GCCCCCCCCCCCCCCCCCCCCCCCCCCCCCCCCCCCCCCCCCCCCCCCCCCCCCCCCCCCCCCCCCCCCCCCCCCCCCCCCCCCCCCCCCACGCCTCCGGCACCTATCAAGATGTGCCACTGACGGACTTCGTCATTGACCCTTTCTCTGATGCCCTGGGTGGCAAGCTGCACGGTCTCAGCAGCGCTGAGCCAGACGGCGATAACGGATAGGTCCCCTTCGCTGGGTAGGTGGGCTGTCTTGGAATTGTAGCTGTCGTGGTGGACGTCAAAGACGATGTGGGTGCGGGAGCCCCATTTATCCTCAACAATAAGTCTGGGCGACATCTCGATGTCTTGGGACAGCAGGCCCTGTTGCTTGACGAGGTCGAGAGCAATCTACATAACAGACTCGGCGGACTCGCAGGCTTAAGGCCAATGCTAGCCTTTGCTCGAGTTGCTCACGAGGATGCGCCCCGCAGTCATTGTGATGGTGGCCGGGTGTGTCTGCCGGGTTGAATACGAGAGTTGTCTCGAGTGGGAAGATTGAGAGGGACAAGGCGGTGGGAAAGTAAGATGTTAATTAGGTATTTAGGGAGCACCTGGACGAGGCCGGGCAGTATGAGCAGGCAGATTTGAGTAACGGTACCTTGCAATACAACAGTCAGCAGCAACATGCCATCCGCCTTCTACTGTACAGCGAAGAGTTATGGGTTTGAAAAAAGAATTTATGTTTTTACAGTAATACAATAGCTTAGCGGTTTATTGACTTATATGCTTGCAAGAAAAGTGAGTAAGGAGGTCATAAGCTACAGAATCACTACTTTGGTATATAATATCTAATGAACACCAATTTCATAATCAACAGAGCCCGCTTGGCTCAGCGGTAGAGCGCATCACTAGTAATGATGAGGTCGTCAGTTCGACTCTGGCAGTGGGCATTTCTTTTTGCTTTTTTTGCCCATTAATTAAAAGGCACTTTCATAGATCAATCAAAAGCTGTTGTTAGTTGGGGAAGCAGGGAGGGGTTTTTATTTTTCTTTGCAGCACACAGCAGGGGGCAGGGCACACATCTCCCACCGTATCCGTTGCCCAGAACCCCCCGCTTACGCAGAATTGACAAAGTCCCCGGAAAACTCCGGGCATTAGACTGCGAAGGGCGAATCGCATTCACAAATGCCTAACAAGGATGACGAAGACGAAGACGGTGACGAGATCTAATTCCCACATTGGGACAATTACCGCGATTACGGCTTGCCACCTCGGTGGCTTCAGAGATCGACGGAACCGAGTACCAACGACGGAGCTGTGGTACCTAGCAATACAGACGTAGCCCACGAATCTCGCCCCGAAACAGATACGTCATTTGAACACTCTACTAGCGATGACGATCTGGTTGAGGTGATTCTGGCTGAGCTTGGGTACAAAGGAGAGTTGAGTGCTGGGCAGATGTCTTCTGGTGGCTTTGCGCCCCCTCACTCGGTGATCGACGGCAGGATTTGAAGGCCTTCACAAGCTCGGTGCACTACCCTACCTTTCGGAGTAATCGAGTGGTCAGAGGGTCTACTTTTGACCCATCAAACCCTAGTTTGCTCTGGCCAGCTAAGAAGATTGGCCTTGGTTCGTCTGTTCGAGTCCAGAACCACATTTGTCTTCGACACAAGTTTGAGCATGAAATTTGCTGGGACGATGAGATTCCTAGTTGGACTCATATCGACCACGAGTTTCCTGCCTTCAATCGATGGCTGAATTCTTTTTCAAGGATTCTTATACTCGTCGGAGAAAGCAACTGTCGACCAGAGTCAATTCGCAACTTGATTCCACTCGAGCCAGGCGAGGAATTTGTCAAGGTTCTCTTGCAAGTCAACTGTCACATGTATGGCGAGATTCCATACTGCATGACTGTTCAAAGCTCAGAGTCGAGGGAGATTCGACAACTGATTCTACTTTCCTACCATAGCCATGCTTGGCTTGGTAATCACCTGCGAGTTATTCCTGCCCTTCACGACTGTCTCTACAATGCCGCGTACGAGATGGCACAGATCTGGTATGAGGATGGCGTGCTCTTTTCTGGGGAGGCTTTCCGGGTATCAGCTGCAGAAAGCAAGAGAAAGAAGTCCCGCCGGTTCACACTCGCTACGATCGTATCGCTGGAGAGAAAAACTGGCATCAAGGTCTCAGAACATCATCTTCGAGAGAACTTTTCTCGTTTCATCTCTAAGAACCCGCTACTGTTCTTGAGTGGCATGCCTCCACCTTAACGGAAGCTATGCGGAGGGTATCTTAGAGATTATGAGAAGGCAGGGACATACAACTCAAGCTGCCAAAAGGTATCCCAGCCTTGTTAAAGGCTCAGAGATCCATGCCACTAGAGGCTACGCTAATCCTTAGCAAGGCCGCGAACTCAGGCTGCTAGAGGGTATCCTAACCTCCAGCAAGGGCATAGAACTCAGGCTAATACGACTGCAAGCGTTCGCACAGCCAAAGTAGCTGCTCTCTTGCGGCTTAAACAAGTCCAGGACCTGCTACAACGCTTTGACACCCAATTAGCCTTGATGAAATCAGAGACAGAGTTCTGCACCATCGGATCCTTCGACACCAACAGCACAAAATATCGCGAATAGCTTAAAAAGGTCATAAAGAAGTGCGTGTTCTGGCGGCCCGACACCTCAGGAGGCCCGAGATCTGAGTACGATGGATGCACAGAACCAGACGGCTTTAATGTCCCCGAACTGGGCGTATCGCTCGTCAACCGCCGTCTTCGCCCTGTCGGCACTGTACCCTGCAGCAACCAGCACCCGCGATGTTCTATCAGCACGCGGTGACTTAGAGTCACACGGCCGACCCTGAGGGGCTGGAACCAATGCCGTCGTCGTAAAATTCCATTCATTTGGACGCATCCTTATCTCTCTGTATTCCGATGTCTGCTTAATTGAAAGGAGTAGCCTTCGTATTATAAAATACAAATTTCCTAGATTTAGCTATTTTGTTGGCGTACCAGTACGCTACACGACCAGTACGGTCTAGGACTACGAACTGGTATGATAGTCGTGCCGGTACGGCTGTAGGCCTATAGACGTACGTCCTCGGACCAGTACGATGCCGGACTATTACGGCTGTAGACCCCATACCAGCATGACGTTTTTAGACCAGTACAAGGTCGGTCCAACAGCCTTGGATTTTCGACGAGTACGAGGGCGATTATAGATACGAAGACGCTTATATGCTTTCATCTTTACTCCCGACAGTTACGAATGGGTAAGCTGGGATTCCTCCGCGCCACCTAGGTTGCCCTCTACCTCCGTAATCAAACCAGAAGCCGCTCTAAGGCCTGGGTAGTAGGAAATATGGGTGTAGCTTGATCGATGACTTTTGCACGTGTATTCCGAATTATATGTAGATACTTGCCTACCTACATGTAGGTGCCTAGACAACGATATTGGCGCGCTGTACGACTCATGCCTTGATATTTCATATAGACAGCGCGCGAGCCACACGAGTTGGCGCCAACAGCTATAGCTCTAGTGATTGCTTTCTTCTATTAGTCCGTCGCAGCCGTCAAGCAGATCCTGGTTAGTCCAATGGGCTTATGATCAGCGTCAGTAAGTGACGAGCGTTTGACGAATGCATTTTTATATCTCCTTACCGCGGACGGCAAGAGACCTTCGTAGTATCTAGTCGAATGTGTCAACCAGACCGTATGAGGTTATTTCTAACCAGACTCCATCTGGTTTGAAGCGCCAGTTTGCACCAGGATTACAAAATAGCGAGATATATTTGCGCTTAGACCACTAAACATAGCCACGTCCCGCCATGCCCAACCACTTTGCTGGTGAGGCGACTTACGAGGAAGTCGCGCAACGAAGAAGTTGTTGGACGAGGATAAAGCGAATAGAAGGAATTCCGGTGATATTAATATTGTGGAGGTAATATAGAGAGAGACTTAGAAACCACCGTGAGGGTAATCCTTTATATACTGTCCATCGTACCTTCCCCTACAGGAGCGGACAGAACAGCCTAAAACAAGTAGGCAGAAAAAAGCTAAAAGAAATGCCCACTGCCAGAGTCGAACTGACGACCTCATCATTACTAGTGATGCGCTCTACCGCTGAGCCAAGCGGGCTACATTAGTTATGCATCGGGTCTGTTACTAGGCCTTATATAAAGAAGTTGTTACAGGCCTACCCTTAGTTAGGACCTTTACCTTCTTAATACATCCTACTTCTACACATCAATTATTACACTGTGCCTTGGCTAAACTTTATAGGAGTGTTAGCAGCGAATATACTTTATATTATAAAGGTTATTTAAGTAGGCTTAACATGGTTGCCGCTTTTGCTCAAGTTAACCCTTGCTAATTCTAGGTTAAATAATCGGGAAGTTTAATTTATGTACAATTTATGCAAATGGAAAACGAGTTTTTAAACGGTACCTTCTACGGACACGTCTGAAAGGTCCCCGGAAAGTCCTGTCCTCGATGAAAATACCGATGAAGAAACCAATGAAGAGCATATACACAACGGAAAGACCAAACAACTTGCAGTACTTACGAACGGTGCACCCGCACCCAGGCAGATCAAGAAAGCCAAGAGCGTCGACATGTCCCGGAAGTTCCTTGATATCGAGGAACATGCTGCTATAAATGTTGACAAGGTTGTCGAGTCGGAGGGAGACGTCTTGTACAATGGAAATGCCAAATCTGCTGAGTACTACCACGAGCGCATGAAAACCCTTGATCGTACCAAGTACAGGAAGAAGAATTACGCCGAAGGGACCATCAAACTCATGCAATCCTGCGAGGATGAGTAGAAAAGGTACATGCGTTATTCTTTTGTTGTTATCTTTTACAAGCTGACGCAACCAGGTTCTCGAAAGAAGTGTTGCAGCAAGAAGACTGGAAGCAGACCATGTTAGAACTCGACTGCGAGACTGTCGAGAGCTTTCTTGACTTCCATCTCCGCTAGCGGAAGGGGTAAAATGGTCGGCGGAAGCTAGGAATAGGAAAGAAGCAGTTGTTAACGACGTATTGGTGCAATTTTCGGTTGGCGTTCGAGCGAACCATGTTTTTCAAAATCGGCGAGCTTGTTGATCGCCGCCTAGTGGGCAATGCAATCGAGCAATTCTCCCAGGGTCTCCAGCTCTCGACAGAAAGACGGCCAAATCGCTCGATGGCTATCGAGGACCTTAATATTATGGTCCGGGGGATCCTCTAGATGACCGGCAAGAGCTTTAAACTCGGTATTGTACGTTTTGAAGTAGCACTAGCTCTTCTTCTCCTAGCTCCTGCTGGTTCGCGTCCTGGTTCAATGCTGCATCTCCGTTTTAAAAAAAACATTATCTGAACCGCCATGTGTGCGCGGACCTCATGGAGCAGACGACAAGCTATGGCCACTCGATTAGTGCGCGTCGGCCTGCGGATCTTTCTCTGGCTTAGAAAGATGCCGTTATGGCACAGCCAAAGATCGTGGCCTGGAAAGCCAAGCTGGCAAATATGAGACAAGGAAATGAAGTCTACAACGACGCCAGGTTGGAGCTGAAGTAATATATCAACAAGGCCATGAGGGATGAAAAGATCCGGGTCCGGTCGGGTCAAACGAGAGAGCAGGCAGTGCAAGATATCCGGCGCTAGCTAGCCGGCAAAGGCTTCGTGAGCCCGGCTTAGCAACAGTTGGTCGACGCTTTTTTGTTGCTATTGGTGACTGACTGTGGCCCTGAGGGCAACCTTGAAGCGTATTACACTCGTAGGGATGTTGTCATTGATGAGGCCATGACATATTGCAATGAATGTCCAGGAGCCCAAGGTCGTCAAGCTAATAGAAACACACCCGCCACCACCATGTCCAGAGCTGCAGCGTGCCGACTGGATAGCCGCGCTTCGTGCCTCGGTGACGGTATCGGAGAAAGGCCAGCGGTTGAGGCATTGCTTCTGGTACGTCGCGGACGCAATCGAACTTCCTCCGGACAACGTCAACATCCCGGAGAAGTGCCGTATATTCAGCGGTAATACAGAGATCAGCAGACATTTTGAAAGAAACCACGTCAGACTGATCGGCAAGAGCTAACGGACTACATGCCGGATTTGCATCTCCAATGTGACGCTGGTGCATCGCATGCATTTGCAGAACCATGCTAACACTAAACATGGCATACAAAGTAACAATCTCCCTTAGATGAACGATAGTCCCGGCGCTAGGAGGCTTGGTAGTGGTCAAGTGATGGGTCGGTGTCTTTGAAGAGCTTGAATGCGTATGGGTCAGAATGAGGCGACATGTATTGAGGCACCATACGTGATAAATAGTGGTTGAGGGATACTTTCTCAAGGTGTTTTCAAGTCTTCAAAATCAAGGTCTAATTCTAACAAAGATATCATCATTACTCATTACTCTACTAAATACACGTAAACGCTCACATATAAACATAGCAAAGCGCCAATGCTTATATAGACCTTTATAACCTAAAGATATATGCTGTGAAAAAAACCGTTATTAATAAAATTATGATAAAATTATGAAAAAATATTCCGGCAAGGAGTCCTTTGCTACCACCAAGGTTGTAGACCAACGTTAATCTCCTATACTCTAGCCATCAGGGCAGATAGCCGTAACTTGCGCAGGCCTTTAGAAGCTCTTTGTGAATTAGGAGCGTTGGTTCTGTCATGCAAGCCTCCGTCTGTAGCCGAGCAAACTCGCGTTTAACCTCAAGCCCATTAACTAAAGTTATATTCAACAATTCTTTACTCGCTAGAGCATCACAAAGCATCGTAGAGCATCGTCGATCATCGCAAATCAAACCAATATCATCTCAATTATATATACTGCACACCACACAGTGTCTTCTCCTAGCAGCCCGATCTACAACCACTCAGCCTAACACATGCCCGAGCCAACCAAAGCGTTCATAGCATCTGGTACATGAATTTGATTTGTAAACTTCGCGAGATTGAGACTGCAGTAGTGCTTGGGACGTGATAGTAATAGATAGTGGCATTTGGGATTCTACAATAGTGTGACCGACTGCATATGTGCGTGGGTTTTGCTGCCTTCTATATGGGTATAAGAGGCTCCCTGGGTAATGATTGATAATTGGTATTACAGGGGTGCTTTCCCCCGATTATTTGGTAGTAGTGACCTAACCTAGCGGATATAGCGGGGTTAGTATCCCTACCTACAGTACTACTTAAGTACCTACCCAACGACAGCGGCTCATACATCTTTCCGCATAGGTACCCTATCACGTCCAACGACTATAGCCAATGGCTCGCCGTGCTTCCCCTGCTTCAATTTGCGTCCCAGAGTCGGGACCTATGGAACGGGAACGGACCTCGTAATTGTGCGAACACCGAAATTGAGGGGCACAACCTGGCGCTCACCTATTGCCCAGTCACCTACCCAGTCCTTCTGCATCCTCGTCTGCTGTCGATTCACTCACTATCCCGGCCCAATAATTCGTTAACCCGGCTGGGGGGGTCGCCTATGTCCGTTATTGACGGGCGATTACTAGTAAACAAGGGCTCATGTCTCTACGACTTGACATCAGAAGTACTGTAAATAATATAACGACGTACTACTCGTTGAGGTTATATAAGGGGATGTTTTCTCTCTCTTACTGAGTGCTTTGCTACTGACTCCCAACTTCACCGCTTTTCATTCTTTCCCCAAATACAAAGATAGCGTACAATTAATTCTAAATTATACCAAGAAACTCACTCCTCGGAAAACCATGTCTTTCAGTTCCTGCTGTCTCAAGACCTTCACCTGGGGCGGCACGCCCACGGGCAAGGAGGTCAAGCTCGCTAACAACGACAGCTATGTGACGGGCGACAACAAGGACGCCGCCGTCCTCTTCATCCACGACCTATTCGGCTGGAAGTACAACAACATTCGTCTGCTGGCCGACCACTACGCGCGCGAGGCCGACGTCACCGTCTACGTCCCCGACTTCTTCGGCGGCTGGGTCGTCGACTGGGAGCTCGTCGAGCAGGAGCGCTTCGACAAGATCGACCTCGCTGCCATGGCCAAGACGAACTCGCGCGAGGTTCGCGGCCCTGAGAGTAAGCACACCTTCCCTTCCCTTCCCCTCTCTCACTCTTTTACCAAGTCATTGTATGTGAGTAAGAAGCTTCCGGCTTGAGCCAGAGACTAAAATCAAGTCTAAATGAAATGCCTGCGCCGTCCCAGGCGGTTATGTAAATCACGCTCAAGACAGCAATGACTGACACCAAATCTCGCAGTGGAGGCCTGCGCAAAGGCACTGAAGGGCGAGCACGGCTTCAAGCGTCTGGGGGCCATCGGCTTCTGCTACGGCGGGTGGGCCGTCTGCGACCTAGCTCACAAGAAGCACGAGCCGAAGCTCGTAGACGCCGTGTCCATGGGCCACCCATCGTGGCTCGTGAAAGAGGACATCGAGAACCTGGCCGTGCCCATCCAGATCCTCGCCCCGGAGATAGATCACGCCTTTCCCACGGAGTTGAAGGCGTACACCTTCGAGACGCTGCTGAAGCTCAACCTGCCGTTCGACTACGTCCACTACCCCGGCATCGTGCACGGCGGCCTCGTCCGCGGGAAGGAGACGGTGGCCAAGGAGCGCGAGGCCATGGCGTCGGCTAAGAACTCGGCCGTTGCTTGGTTCAAGGAGCACTTGCATTAAATTGGACATGCGCTGGAACGCTGCGGTCTTACGAATGGGAATGGACATGGAGTGGGATTTAAACTCCTCTCACTTGCGCCTTTGTAGGACTCATGATACTCACTATGAATCACAAAGGACCTAGATGAATGCGATAGGTCTGCTCTAATGAGAATAAGTCGTTATAAGTTACCTACATACGTCCGCGCGACTCTTCGTTACCAAACACGTCGAGCCGTGACTGTTCCGGGATATGAGTCTTTCTCAGACATAGAAGTACACATGTCTCCTACGCAGTTAGCAGTTCATGGGATGCTACCTAGCGTCGGTTCCCTAGAGTCGGTGTCCCGGCCAGTCAGCATCGCATAGTCATCCTTGACTCTTCACAGGAAAATCGAATATCGGACTTCACTCAATTCCTTAGGCTCAGCTCTTGTCTCACGACCCGCGTCACATTTTATTTTGTATATGTCACTGCCATAGGCATATACTCGTCGCAGTAGCCGTGCTTTCGTCCGCCCATCGTTCGCACACCCGTCTCTCACGCGTTGACTTCGATTCTTTCTCTTAACATGGCTTAGCGGCTTGTGCGCAATCCCGAGGCCTGACATGCATGAGCTTAGCAAAAAGGCAACCTACACGTCAACCGTCCAATATATGTCGCTCTAACGTCCATGTTGATAAGTAGAGATAAGGACGCAGAGCCTTGCGAGCTGCAGCTGAGGCGGTGTCGATCCGGTTGAAGATCATTTCGTCTTTTCCGCCTATGAGCAGGGCTTCCTTCACGATAACTCGTGGAAACCCATGAGACGTCCTTTCTCTAGGCCAGAACCAGTACCGTTCCGTTACTACACTGTGACTGCAGCGCCTGTGTAGGGTGATGAGCGCTCTTTTGGAATGGTGAGACGTTGAAGACGCCGCTAGGCGCTGTGATCGTATCATATCGCCCGGTCGTTACCGATGCGCTTGCTGCAAAGCAATCCCCGGTGTACTCTCCTGCAGCGAACTCGCGCAGGAATGCCAAGGTATGTGTGTGTGTGCCTAGCTAATACCCTGACGGCCGAACAACATCATGAGAGTCTAATACAAGGACATGATGCGCCTGGCTGTCGCGCTATTCAAGTCGCGTTACCAAAGGCCTTCAGACACCTAAGATAGACGCATAAGATCTGAAAGACAACTGATGCTATGAACCCAAGTACCGAGAAGGTTATTTTGAGTACGAATGTGATCGTGCCAAGAATGAAAATCGGCAGCCTGAGCGCGAGAGTCGGAAGCGCAACGCAAAGAGCGGACATTTTTGATACGATCGAAGGTGTGGTGTGGTTTAACGGTGAAGAAGACGCCCGCTCAAGCTGTTGCATTTAAATTTCATATGAGGCTTGGCTTTGGATTGCCCAGTCATTCCGCTGTACGCAGCGGAATACCCTGGATGGTACTTTCGGACTATGGGCGGAATATCTCCTTTCTCTGGATTGTTCGTGATAGACAACATCGGGACGTAAGACATCACAGGCTATGTTGAAACATCTACTCACCGAATCAAGAGCCAGTCATTGTTTCGGCTGCTCTGATACTGGAGGTAACTCTTCGTTTCTCCCTCAGTCCCCCCACTATAGAATCATTCTCCAGTCGACATCATATTATCTATCTACGTGACAAAGCCGTTTCGTACAAGCAGTAACTCACTGTCCATGAGCAGTGTTCCCAATGATGCTTCTACGCTGATGATGGTTGGTATCTCGTATGCGAATTTCATACAAGAAAGGAATTAATCTTAGCCTGGTGCTGAAAGCCCGTCCTACAATCGTCTTATGCAAATCTAACTTCATTAAACAACCCAGCTCGTACCTGTATCAAGCTAGTAAGTTCGAGAAGGAAGGACTGATAGACGATGACATTGGTAATAATGTGGGACACGGAAGCCTCTTTCTCTCCAGAGGATGCCTGAAGCTCAGGGTTTTCCTCGATTTCGTCCTCATCAGCAGCAACCTGGGCTTCGGTGGGATCAATATCATCCTCGGCTTCTTTATTCTCATCATGTTCCATGCGCTCATTTCTACCTGGTTCGTTCCGGCTAAAGTCAAGAGGTATTGGCTCCACCGCCAGCTTAGGTAGGCCAACTCGTTTGGCGAGAATTCCCTGGTCGACAGCAGCAAAAGCAGCAACTTGGCTTGCGACAGGGTTACCGCTGCCGCTTAGGCCAGAGTCGTCGTGGCTATTAGGTGAAAATGATCTAGATAACCCACTTTTACTGGGACTTTCATGAGTCAATGGAAACTCCTTCGGCGGGACAGGAATGGGGTTGGACGTTGGTGTTGTAGCCCGGTGGCCTCCAGATTTTGCGGAACCGGTACCGGAGCTACGCATAGCTTCCTTTCGTCCACGAGGGCTCCCAGATCGACTTGGAGTACTCAGTTCGGACAGTATCCTCTGAAATCCGCCAAGCGCGCTAGGCCTCGCGGGTGACGCTGATCGGGAACCCCCGTGGCTCGATGATTCCACAGTTGCGGCTCCGGTAGCAGAACCGGTCTGTATATTTGGCTGATTGGGCACAATGGCATCAGCTGTTTGGAAGGCCTCTCGACGCTGTTGCATAAGCTCGTCAAATCTTGGAATCGACTCTCGAAAGGCCACAACTTGGTCGGCTAGGGTTTCTAGGACTGTTAGAATTCGAGGTAGATTTGAAGATTGCCATTTCGGTCTGCGACGACATCGACTAATTGTCTGTAATTTCTCAAGTTCTCTAAACGCCTTAGAAGCTGGGTCGGGAAGGGGAGAAGTGGGTTCATCCGGATCCTCGTCAAACACGTATGTCCTGGGATGACGCAGGAGCCAACCCTCTATTGAAATGTATCCGCAGACAGCCAGATCTAATAAGGTTTCGGTAGCCGAAAGATTTATTTCCACGGGGTTAATAAAGAACTGCTCCAGTATGTCAAGTATATTATGTAAGAGAGGGTCTTCGGGACTCAACGTATGTGGTGGTACATCGCGAGGCGCTCCAGGTAGACTATCAGGTATGGCAGGGAGTTTATGATTGTGGGTTGACACTTTCGGAGCCACAAGCTTCAGTGAACAAGGATGGCCCTCCACCCGGGTCATAGTGTCCTTTATAATGTTGTCGTAAACTTCGTCGAAATTGTCTTGGCCGCCTATTGTGCCAGCTAGTGTCATGAGAAAGTCGACTTCTTGTTGATGAGCGCCCATAGTCCTATGGGAAATGTTGGGATCAACACCTTCAGTGTGAAGGAGCGTCACGATAGCGTAGCGATGATGCCTCTTAAGAATTGTCGCTACCAACTGCATCGTGACACACACTGTTTGGCTATTTTCCGACTTGAGACACGAATGGATTAGATCGACTAAATTGAATAGTAGGGGCGAGTAACTCGACTCCATCTTCGATGCCATCATACTCGCCAGATCCATGGACTTTCGCTTTCTGGCAGCGCTCACGGCAGGCTCGGAAAAGCTCTGCGAGGAAGCATCTGTGTCCGGAAGAGCGAGCAGATAATGAAGAATTAAATTGATCATATCAGGGTGATCTAGTGATTCCAAGATGCGACGCAGATAAGTGAGAACAGCCACCGATGATCCTCCATCCGCATCAGAGGACTCTAAAAGCGACGGATACCTAAGAATGTTAGTGCTTCCACGCGAGTATGAGGCTGGGGGGCTTACAGCAGCTGCTGCAGGAAAATGATCTGGAAATGTTCGAGAAGGGTAGATTTGACCTCGACGGATCGGCAATGGTTGAGCACGTCCTGCCAGAAAAGGAGGTGGGACAAGAATGTGTCCATATGCAGCTGATAGTCGGAACTGCATGAGCTGACTATCTCGAACGTCGTGGTCGGATGCTCGTAGTCGGAGAAGGCCAGAATGGGTGGCAGGCCTTGGGGAGGGTGGTCGATGACAAGCTTCCGGCTGAGTTGACTGTACAAGGCTCCTAAGCCAGTTGCCATTAGCGTAGAAAGGTCGCTTTCAACAATCCATTGCTCCAGCTGTACCGAGTTGGACGCTGCTTCGATGATATACAGGAGTCCGGTACGAGCGAAGTCGCCCACCCTACCCTCATGATGGATGTAGTCCATCAGAAGATAGAAGAGCGGGAAGTCTTGCTTCTGCGTCTTGCCGGCGAACTTCTCCCGGTCATCCTTGAATTTGCCCTCTTGCGTCCCGGCGTCAGCGTGGACCTTGAACCATGCGGGTAAGATCTCGGGCTCAAGCCTAATCTTGGTGGTGATGTTAAAAGCCAACTCGACAACTTTGACTTCGGTGTCCAAGCCTAGACGAATGCTGTTGGCGCCGGTGATGCGGATAAGCAGGTTAGTCAAGCTTGCGGAGAAGGCATCGTTTTCTACGAAGGCCTCTTCTTCACTCTCGATGAGGCTGGCGAAGAACAGCACGGCTTCCTTGATGATCCATTCGTTATACGAGGTGGTAGCGATCTTGGCGATGGGGATGTAGATCTGCTTTGTCGCGGCGAAGGCAATACAAGGGTGCGGTAACGGTCGGCGGGATTCCTCGGCAAGGATGTTGGTCAACTCTTGGAGACGGATCTCGAGGATCTCCGCGGCATCGACATCGCGGGCGAGGTTGGAGCAGTTGCGCCAGATGTGCTATGACGGGGGACGAACAGGTCAGCAGAGGACAACGTCGACGACGACGACGATGGTATCCGCGAAGACTGTTGGGAGAAGGCGACGGAACGGGAACGGGAACGGCAACGGCAATCGTACCAGCAGCTGGCTATATTCCTTCTCAAAGCGCTGACGACGTTTAATCGGATCCCTTGCAGCGTCCTTGGCGGAGTTCTTGGAGGATAACGGGGTGTTTGCTATGAGGCGCGACCACTGGAGCAGGACATTCATTCCGTCAGTACAGCATCACCAGTGGGATCGAACACGGAAACGGGGGGTTCTCTTTGACTGACAAAATCCATTGCGGCTACGTGGACATCTCATCTCATCTCTGGCGGTTGTCGGAATACATGGGAGAGAGAGCTATCGACAGTATCGGAGGGGCATCACGGAGTCATGTGTCGCCCTCAACGCATGAACCGATTAAGGCCTGATGTTTGAGATGTTTCCCCAGAATGACTTCAATGTTATTAGCCGGGTATGGACACCCCTGCTTGCATACCAATGGGTACAGTGGGTAGGTCTACCATGTAGGGACATCACTACTAAGTACCTACATACCTAGGTAAGTGTATACAAGGCGTCATACGTGTACTTAATGTCTATACCTAAGTAAGTATCTACCTAAGTAACTAGGCAAGTACCTAGCTAGCTGGGCAATCAGACCCGGTTCTGCGGAGCCGGTATACCTAGGTGCTGCACAGGTGGAGGTACCTAATATGAAGAGATGCTAATTAATTAATTCGTTTTCTTTCATATCTAAAATCATTCCTTTTTAATTTTGTGGCGCTGCTGACAGAAATCTACTTTTGAGAAAATCTAGAGAGGAGCTATTCCTTCGGTGAAATAGGAATACCTCTGTTGCTCATCTAAACACTGAGCTCTGCCGTGCTAGTCTCTGTGATGTACTTGATGTACGGCACTAGCTTCAGCTCCACAGGCCCCCCAGCACCGCAGTACTTTTCCACGATGTCTACGCTCCGACCAGTATAGCTATAGTAAACAAGTTAGTTTGGTAATAGTTGTGCGGTTTTCATGGAGGCTCAATATAGCCGGTTCAATGAAATAACAAAAGAGGAGCCAAGTGAAGGAAGTCCATACAGTTTAGGATCCAGCATGCCATCTAGTTCGCCCCAGATAGGCTTGAAAAACTCGGTGCTCTTAATTCGCGACACGAGGTCGTTAGGCTTGCCCTACAAATAAGCAAATGTCAGTTGCCGAATCATCGAGAGGAATAGGGTCTAATTGACGCACCTCGTTCTTGACGGCGGCTCCCGCTTGGTGCGAGAGGACGCGGATCTCTTCATGCGCTCTGGTTCAGTCAGTATAGGATCTCATGGTGAGATTCAATGTTCGATGTACTAACTCTTGTCTCGACGCTCCTTTGGCAACCAGCTTCATGATTATCTATAGAAATGATCAGCGATATTATCTTTTACCCAAACTTGGGAACACATAAGGGGAGGAGGCAGGTCGAGGGTAGAAAGAAGACGCCGCGTTTATAGGGGTAAATGATCTTACGCTCTCTGTAATCATGAATGGAAGCTCTTCCTGAACACGGCTTTGGATTCGCTTCGGGTATACGACTAATCCATCTGTAATGTTGTCGAGACCGAGGAGAATGGCCTCAGCAAGCAAGAACATATCCGGTATATCCATTCCTACGACAGTCAGCTGCTACATCTTCAGGTTTTGCAAGATAGAATCATTCCTGCCGAAGAATTACATGGTAAGGGGATATAAAATATGAGGGGGCTTACTGCGGATAGCAGAGTCATCAAGCGTCCGCTCGGCCTATGATCCAGCATTAGTACTTGCAACCAACGTCCAATGGAAATCAATTAACTAACGCACCCATTGGTCTGATAGCGTGTTCGCGAAGTTCGCGGGTTTAGACATCAATTCACGCGCTAATGAATAGACTCTTTCCGAGCGCATGGGGCTATGCATAAAGATTAGCACTCGTTCTACGAGTCAAAACACGACCACTCTCAGGGCTCAAGATATTGAACGGAGGATATTTTGTTCTTGTAAGTTGCCGAGACATGGTAAATACTAATTTGTAATATCACTTACTTGCGTTTATAAGCCATTGCCGATGACCCTATCTGGTTTTGCTCTGCGAAATTTATTGTCAGTTTTCGATTTTTGAATGATGTAGAGTATTAGGCGCTTTTGAGACAAGAACCACACCACGTCAAGGGGTTGCTTCTGTTTAAAAATTTGGCAATGGGAGAGCTTAGTTCCTCAAATCACTCACCGAACGGTTCCTCGATCTCTTTCCAGTTGGCAAGATGACGAATGTCACCACACATCTTCTGTGCTGTGGCACCAAGACCTGCGACGGCATTGGCAATCACCAAATCTACTTTGCGCGTGCTTTCGAGTTGTTAGTAGGTACAGCAATACTGTTTGTGACTGGACATCGGCCATGTCAAAACAAGTGAGTCAATGGTTGATAATTAAGTAATGATCCGGAACCAGGAGAATTGCCTTACTATGTTTGCGTGGAAATATCCTGCTCGAATTAGAAAGACTCATTGCTAGCGTTGACTTTGGACTTACGTAGCAGCTAGGGAATCCAAGCTTCGTACACAGAAGTGCATTCAATTGGTCGCATTTAGAAGCATCACCTTGGAAGCTACAAGCTCATGTGTTAGAATTAACCACTATACTTCAACGGTCGTGTAGAGTTTTGGTCGTCATAGAATTTCGTGCGTAGTTTGCTTACATTTCTGCTATACGTTAACAGACTGTGCCAGGACACCGGTTTTGACTCCTGGACTCCTCAGCAGAATGAGAGGATATCCTTACTATATAAATGTCAGCTTAGCGTAATAATCGTTCGAGGGACGGGGGCTTCGGAATTGGTTACGAGATGACATGGTACTTACCCTAAGAAGGAGGCTCTGTCCAACATCAGAAGTCCGTCAGTATTGATGAAAACGGCGAAAATAAATGTGGTTCGAAGGGGGTTTCAGAAGGCTGGAAGCCTTAAGCTTCCAAGGGGTCAAATGGAAGATGATTCGTACTGCGTTCCAGTCGTTCCTATACCGTATTAGGCGTCTGATTTCGATGCTCACAGTTGCGTGATAAAAGGAGATATGCCAAGTTCACCAGGACCGCAACGCTGGCAGACAATAGGTAGGCATATGTCAGAGCAGGATGTCGTTTACATACCTTGTGCGCCACGGAACTTTAGATCACTTCGAACTTGTTCGATAGCTTTAAGATCAAACTGTAACACAGTCAGAAGATTCTAACCCGAAATGCGCCAAATGGATGCTACATTGGCATACCGTAAGATCTTGTATCCATTGAGCGGCTATCAGGGTGTCAGTGATCTACTGTATTTGGTGATATTTCTGATAAGACATCGGCATTCACCTCGCTTTCCGACAGTAATCTAAAGCATATGTCAATATTTACTCTTACGATTGAAGAATCTGGGTGTCTAGCAATGTTCCAAGATCCAATGAGAGAGGAAGGCTCTGGATAGGAAACTCATGGCTTTGGGACAGGTTGAAAAGGGGCATCTGAAAACCGTGAAAGCGTACTAATTGCGCCGGTTGAAGGTGAGTGTAGGCAAGAGTTGGTTCCTCTTCAAAAGCATTAGCATTAAACATAAGCAACGGAGGCAATACCCGCTCTCACCTTTCCATTTCATAGCAAAGTTGGACAGGTTCCAAATGACCTTGGCCAAGCGGTTGAGCAGAATATCCAAGGCTTCCCGCATGATGACCAACTCGGCATTATCAGTTACAAAGCAACTTGTTGCGCCATAATGAATAATGCCTGCTGCAGCTGGCGCAACAATGCCAAAGGCATGGACGTGCTACTCTCCCATTAGCCTGGGGTAGAATATGCACCCGCTATACAACTCACAGCCATGACATCCTGCAACATCGTAGGTTAGTGAATGCCTCTAGTAGGGGTTCTGGACTGGCTGACTTACATGTCGGCGTTTCTTTTCCTCGACACGCGCAATCTCAAAGTCAGAGTCAGTGACATAGAGGTGAGACCTCATCTGTTCCAAGGCTTCCAGAGTAATGGTATCGATGCCGAGGGCTCTTTCACTCTCAGCAAGAGCCAGCCAGAGTTTGCGCCAAATCCCTATTCTCGATCGCTGACTGAATAGGCTGGACATGGCAGCGCTACAGTAGCGGCCGGTCAGGACCGTCTGGTACGCATCGAACTGAACATTGCCTTGAGCCTTGATGCGCTCAAGCTCTTGTTGCAGCTCCAGAATTTGCTGGTCTTTGTCCGCCATGTCGAACCCTAACGGTACACTGGCCAGCTCAAAAACACGAAAAATGCCTCTCTCGTCGTGGGTGTGTAGAATTTTCTTACAGAGTGCACGTATCAGATGTCGTCGCAATGCAGGTGGGCAAGAATCAATAAAAGCTGTGCCGACGAATTATGCGAAAGGGTTCTTCAAGACGCAACACGCCAGTGTGCTCCCCACAGCACGTGTTGCAACGGCCGGCATCGCATCTCGAGAGGTACCCAAATTTATGTACCCGGGCAGTCTAGAATACATGTACCTTAGCCTGCGCTCTGTACGCACTAGGTAAGGGAATGCGCACCAATCAATGAGCCTCAGCTGAACTTTAAATATCTCCTGGTGGGCTTCATCGGGCAGGCGGGGCTCAGCCTGCGGGGTCCTTAGGATCTGATCATCCTCACAGCATACGACGATACCGCTGCCCCTCCACAATCCTGCATACTGTAAACTAATGGGCCAGCCCAACTCCACCAATAACCACTGCTGAGAAGTCAACAACTAGAAGTTCATATGTGGAAGCTTTGTTGCTGATCGAATATGCCATGCTAATGGGGAGAAAATACCGTCTCAATCCTGTCTTAAGCCGCCCTTTCTCTTTCCATTCCGATTTCACATCTTGACGCCTGCAATTGTGAATAAACCCGTTCTTGCCATCCCCGACGCGAAGCTCTTCCACATCTGCGTCTTGGGTTGGCCACCCTCTACCGATTGAGTTAGTAATTACCTATGCCCCCTTTTGGAACGAAATGTAGCAGGACTGGGGCAGAACTAAGAGTTAGTTATGCTGACTTCCATATCTAATGGTCCAAAGATAGCCGAGTTGAGCCGCGACGCGCAGCCACATTACTCTACGTGAGGCTGAGCAACGAGATTTCAAGGTCAGGAGGGCTGCATTACCAACGCGATCTACGTATTATGGCCCCCCCTTCTTCAGAGGTACCGTCTAGGGATTCAAAATGAACTCAAGCAATTGCCCTGGCCGATCACCGGTTGGACGGTTGCGGTGGTGGTAGAATTGACCCACGGATCCCTATTGGAGACGATGCTCTATGTGAACTCCCTTCTATGTGATATCAATTGCTAGATTTAGTAGGATAGGTATACGCGAGCAACGCGGATCACGCGGGATAGACTTGGCAGTATCCGTCTAGCTGTTGCATATGCCTGCCTGCCTAAACAATTGCGATTTTCTCTTTCTACATTTTCTACAAACGATATAATACTTTACTGCGTGCGTTGCTGGCTTGATGAATAAGAAAATCATTGCAATAACTCTGTGTAATATAGAAGATAGCCAACCTAGTAGAAAGTTTCATTGGGCTAGAGGGGTATTCAGGAATGAGATTAAAAGGTGAAAACGTACGACGGCGAGGACTCCGACCCAGCTACTAATTCGACTCCTACACTGAAAGAGCTGGGGGGGGGGGAACCCAAAAAATGACACAACATACATATTAACTGACTGTTTCCGCGATAGAGATATCCTTCATATCGAGCTGAAAGTCAACTTGTCCGCCAAGATTGGGCGTACACAGAGTGGGAGAAGCAGGAAGGACTATTGCACTACACAGCTAGAACCTGACCTCTTCCTAAATGTACGAGATTTAGCCCGTTTTCTATGCTTCTTTCGGCGCCAATCCGGGCGTGCTTCTCCAGGCGGGTAGATACCGGTATCCTGCTTATCTACCGAATACTTGTCTGTACTTAGGTCCCTGACAATTTCCTCTGCCTCTTTGTGCTTCCCTTGGTCTTGAACGACCTGCGCCAGGTTGTTCATGCTGTTCAGTGTGTCAGGATGCTTTTTGCCTAGCACCTCTTTACGTAGTTCTAGTGCTTGACGGTGTAGATTTTCGGCCTCTTTGTAATTTCCTTGGTCAGCAAGGACCAAGGCAAGGCTATTCATGCCGCTTAGTGTGTTGGGATGATTTGTGCCTAGTACTTTCTCCATTCGCTGTAGCGTTTGCCGGTGTAAACTTTCAGCCTTTTCGTACTTCCCCTGCTCAGCAAGGACCAAGGCAAGGTTATTCATGCTTCTAAGTGTGTGAGGATGATTTGTGCCTAGTACTTTCTCCATTCGCTGTAGCGTTTGCCGGTGTAAACTTTCAGCCTTTTCGTACTTCCCCTGCTTAGTAAGGACCAAGGCAAGGTTATTCATGCTTCTAAGTGTGTCGGGATGATTTGTGCCTAGTACTTTCTCCTTTCGCTGTAGCGTTTGCCGGTATAAACTTTCAGCCTCTTCGTACTTCCCCTGCTCAGCAAGGACCAAGGCAAGGTTATTCATGCTTCTAAGTGTGTCGGGATGATTTGTGCCTAGTACTTTCTCCATTCGCTGTAGCGTTTGCCGGTGTAAACTTTCAGCCTCTTCGTATTTCCCCTGCTCAGTAAGGACCGAGGCAAGGTTATTCATGCTTGCAAGCGTATCAGGATGTTGCTCTCCCAACACCTTTAGGCAAAAATCGAACGCCTTTTTGATTACCGGCTCCGCCTCACCGACTCTACCTCGTAAGGTTAAATAGTCATATACCCGCATTGACAGCGCCGATACTTCTACTTCCCCGTTATATAGCTCTGCCCACGTCCCAGCCTGCAGTGCGTGGGCTAGATACTGCTCACACCTTTCCCGGACCTCCCGGTACTTATCCATAAGGATGTAACCCCTGGTCCCCAAACGAATTTTCGGAAAGAGATAGTTTGTGATCCGAAACGCTGCTTTCGCAAAGTAAGCCTGGCCTTTCGTCTCATCTTCGCATTTTTGTAAGCGGTATCGAGCAGCTTCCTGTACTAGCAGATGGATCACGTACGCTTTCTTCTGGTTGTTTTGGTCCGAGGCTCGAATGCTGAGAAACGAAAACTCGCAAAGCCGTGTAATGACTGCCATTGTATCGTGGTAGTCATCGTCTTCGCGGTCACGATCTTCGTTGTTATCGCTTTCTTTGCTGTCATTACGGGGCTGGCTCGGCAGGGTCGTCCTTTTAGCTCGTCGAGCTGCTTCACGAATCAACTCGAACGGAATGTTCTGGTTGTCCACAAAAGCCAGAGAGTGGAATACATCGTATGTCAGCTCGTTCTCCTTTCGCAGATGCTGGACCGAGATGTCCCACGTTTCCAGGACGCTATTAGATACCTGCTCTCGCCGGTGCTGGTCGTGCTCTGATCTTCCTAGTATTCTCCCCTTGCTACTCCGGATTAGCGAAAGATAGTCTTCAACAGATGTTGATGTTCTCCGCATGTATGCCGCGGCTTGGGAGACAGCCAGTGGAAGGAAGCCCAGCTCGGTAAGCAACTTTTTCACAGCGTAATGCTCGTATTCTTTTGCTGTCTCATTCTTGATTTTGTCTAGCAATGTCTCTGCTTCCTCAAACGTCATTTGCACAATATTGATTGCTCGCCGTGCGGCTACGAGGCTGCCTTCAATCTGTCGATCGCGACTCGTCCATAATATGGTTCCCGTTGGACCCCACGGTATAAAGGCTTTTAAGTTTAACTTAGACTCGGAAGTGGAAGAATGTCGTGATTGTGTGACTCCAAACAACGTCAAATCATCTGCATTGTCGAGTACGAGAACCCAATTTGTAATCTCCTCGATCCGCTCACGCACGGCCCGGAGTAGGTCTTCACCATCGAGATTTGCTGGGAGGCTGAGCTTCCGCGCAATCGATTGGTAGTCTTTCGTAAAGGATGCCTCAGTGTCGGCGTGGACCCAAAAGACGGAGCAGGTAAGGTCGCGACATCGGGCGTAAGCGTATGCGAGAGCGATCTGCGTTTTTCTACGCTTATCAGTAACAAGGTCCTTGCAGATGGGAAATAGCTCTAAACTAACCCAGACCCACCCAGGCCCCATAGAGCGGCGGTCTGGTAGTCGGATGTCGGGGGGAGGAGTCGGTCGAGCTCGCGCGCGACGTCGCTTCGGTGCACCAGGTCTTCATTAGGCGGGAACGGGATCGAACGGTAGACTGCCGGTGAGCGGGGCCGAGAATGGTCTTTGAGGTGTCAGTCTCGCGTCTTTTAAGACCCTTCGTTGTGAGATGGAGCAACGTCCTAGGTTACCGTACCTTGTGGTGCATGGAATGTGATGTTAGCTGGGCCGAGAAAGTGGTTCCCTACGAGGGCGTTGTGGGAGTTGATTGCCCCGAACGAACTTGTATTGTGAGCCATGTCCGCTGGTTTCCCGCTTCCACAGTGCGTCTGTCAAGCATAGAGTTTCGATGTCAACTGTAGAGTCGTCGTAAAGGCTGCTCAAAAGATTGTCACAGGTTGAATGGGAAATACCACAGGGCTGTGGTTGAAACAGACGGTCGGATTCAGGTGCGTGGTATTGGAAGCTGCCTAGCATTCAGCCCTGGGCGCATCGGTTAGGCATACACACCATGTATCTCACAGTAGATACAGCACAACCCCATTTTTGCGTCAGCATTCGTTACTTTTGAATTCGTGATTAACTTCGGGGCAGTTGCGGGTATATCGGTATCTACGCAGTAGGGAAATGACTACTTAATGAAATTCGCCAGATATATCCGTTCGCATTTGATGCTGACCGCATGGGCTCAGCTTGATATAAGGGCATAATTCATAACTACTTCTACCTAGGTACCCAAGGCTGACTGCAGACTTAGCATGTCCCGACCCAGGTACATAGAGCCAATGGTTTTGCCAGGCTAGAACTTCTCAAACTGTCCTCGTCACCTACGAAAAGTTCATATTCACTGGTCCAGTTGATGTCGTTCCGGCGACAACGTTCCGGCCGCTGATCGGGCCATTAAAAACCGATCGTGGACCTCCCGTCTCGGCTGCTTGCTTCGGATCATCAGCGGATCGTGCATCTTCCACGTCGGTTGCTCGTCCCGGGTCGTCAACCGCAGGCGCTTGCCGAGGCCGGATTTCATTTAGTATGGCCTTGGCATATGCGGCTGCCATTGCGGCGGCATATGGCTGTATTGAAGAATCCAGAGTCAGTCTTTGCCAATTATGGTGAACAATATCAAGGGGTTCGGGAGCTGGCAGGAGTAACGAAGTAGAGAAACCCCCGGGGGCGACCCCAGCGTTCTTACCTGCCATTCCTTGTTCTTATGCACATCTCCGTAGTCGCACACTCCACGGATTACACCGACGGGAATGCGGTTCATAGTTCCAGCTGCCTCCATTTCAAGACCGATAATGTTGTATTTATCCCTTAATTCATTCCTCTTGCGAGCATTCTTTAGGAGTTTCTCCCCTGAACCTATCGGTCCATACCATACGCGGGTTCGTGTAGAGACTTCACGCGGCTGTCGATTTACCAGCTTTTCCGTTCCATCCTCGGTCGTCTCGTACAACATATCATTGTCCTGCCCAGGATCCAAAAAGGTACCCTCATCGTGTTCCTTGTCTTTCATTGCTTCGTAGTAATGGAGGAAGATTTGCGTATTATTGCGAGCGCGGAGCTTGATACTGCCGATGGCAGACCTGATAACAGGTTCGGTGCTGGCTAAAACGTGCCCGAGGCGCAGTGGCTGAAACCCATTGTCCGTCTCTTTCCCCAAATCGTAGGCCACCAGACCTGCGCTCTCGCCGTCGGGAAGAGCCACAAGAATATCGCCAAGTCGAATGTCACGAACCGGTTTTCGTGAAAGGTTCGGGAGGCCAGCGGCTACACCCACAAGTAGCCCGAACCAGAGGTTAGGGAAGAACGCTTTGGCCTGACTTGCCAGAGCTGCCGCCGACCCAGTCCCGTATTCTTGACCAGCTGGGAGCGTCGCAACAACTATATTATGCCCGAGCATGTCGCCGGCAATAAATACATAGTCATCACCGCGACCCATGGGGAATCGGCCGTTGTGAGTTTTGTCCATCATGTACAGCGCCGCCTGCGCCTCGATGTCTAAAGGGGCAATCCATACCACTGTATAGCGAGCTGGATTTAATTCAGCCATCACTAATGGGCACAGAAATAATAAAACGGTTTCTATTGACGACTCTTAGGAGACTTGGAATCAACGAGCCAAAGCAACGTGTCAAGGGGAGGACACCGGGCCATAGTCATGGAGGGGATGATTGGGAGGGAATATCTGCATGTTGCTGCAGGCTCTATCACATGTGGGCTTACAGTATGCTAAGTAAAAGGAGCTTCTCCAAACGGAAGATAGCCTTGCTGGTATGGGCCTGTCCTACCCCTCGAATGCCCTATGCTGACACACGTGTGTAGATATGCGTGTCGACGCTATTTTGTGCTGGTGGTGCGGTCGCTTCACATATACGCAAAAATCACTAGTTGAAAGGTTCCTTTTCGACAGTTCACGCATTCAGAGCAGAAACTGGTACCTACTGAATGTGGTCGGGACAATACCAGCTACACCTTTATCCGACTTTGTATAACGTCGTGCCCTGGCATTCACTCTATTTTCCCCGGAGGGATAGGAGTCCTTAAAAAACAATAATAGCATGAAAGGAGAGAGCTCAATTGATGGATTCGAAAGACGCGATGGGGATTAACTGTTTAATGGCAACCCAATGTTGAGTCCCACAACAGGTTGTTCGCCTTGTACATAGATGGCGTCCAAGACAAAAACAAGAAGCAAAAACAATGAGATAGTTCTTAAAACAACTAAGAACCATATAAGGGACCGAGGCAAAGAGGCCGCGCATTGACAATTCTTTTCCGACTCCTCGCAATTCGAGCCTTTAATCTTCGGTCGAACCGGATTACTCATTTCAACGTTCCCGTGTCCTCAGCTGTATCGCGCTTAGTCCTTTATCATCATGACTCACGCCTATCCCAACACCAATCTTAACACCAATCCTAACACCAATCCTAACACCAGTCCTAACACCAGTCCCAACCCCAGATACAAAGGCAAAAATTATGATCCGGATTATAACGCCAGGCGAAACCAACCCAATCAACAGCACCCACGAGGTAATGCTTCTCGTCGGGGGAATCACCCATATACATCCCATCCTCCCCATCGCGGCAATCCATTTCAACGGCAAGGAAAGCCTCACACCCATAACAACCAGGATCAACAACAGCAACATTATCACCAACATCCACACCACCAACAGCAGCAGCAATATAGCAGTGTGTCCTCGCCCGCGGCCATGCAAGTCTTAGAAAACTTTCGCCATGAAGTCCATGTATTGCTAACCACCGATTTCGAAGGCGACGTTCGCATGTGTGACTGCCAAGCTTCGGGCGGGACGACCTATTGTTTTCATGGTATAGCGCAGTTATATCGTGATCAATTAGTGAGTAGTGCGGTACTTCAACACGATATTGTCGCATTGTTGGATTTCTTAGTACAGAGAGAGGGCTCAGCTCAAGGGGACATAGTGGCCGGGTTGAGAGAATTCGTCCACAATAACCCCAACACACCTCTGCAAACAATTATGCAGACAAGGGGTGTCAGGGGCCCGGTAACGCAAGGGTTCGGTACCGCCGTCGGACCTGGCATTGATTTACTTATTGACAGCATAGCTAATCCTTCTAGTATAGGATAATTGAAGTAAAATGTTATAGACGCTGTTACTGACTGAGTTTGGTAACCCAGATTCGTTCGTTTATTTTTGGCACGTACTTTTTAATATCACTTTGACCCCTACGAAGAGGGGGTGGTTAATATGTCAAACACCCTTTCCAGATGTATCAATACAGCTCGCGAGGCAAGGCCTTCGTATATAATGATAATGAATGTGTATTTAATCATCCTGTTATTCCTGCGACATACGTGTTCTCAGTATTTAGATGATGTAGCTCAACAATGAGTAAATATGCCTCATTATGTATCATATGAATGAATAAGTGCCGAGGTTTTATTACTAATATTAAATTAAAGAGATAATAATGACATGAGTAACAAGAAAGAAGCTGTAAGTCGTGATCTGTAAACTACTCGATCTCTTTCTCCAATGGGGAAGACACCTGGCGATAGTCAGACAATTTCGCCTAAAGCGTAAAGTTTAATTCAAGATAATTATCTACACAATAGTTGATTAGCCTTTTCTACGTAGTGTTCTCCATAAAAGAAACCCTTGAGCCGGGGATGACTTTTTAGAAGGAGAGTAAGAAACTATGGAAATGTAGCAAAACATGATAGGAGCCTTCGTCTTTAAACCCGGCGCGCTACCTGTTACAATGCGAACTAGCCCTCCTAGATAACTTCGTTAGTGCCCTTAGCATGCTCTCACGCCGAAACTCTTCGTCATCATAGTGAGTGCCGAAGTCGACTTCAATAAAGTCATCACATTTGCGCTGCCTCATCAGGGCGAGATGAATGGGCGTGACAGCGGAGTCATGAATTATTTGTTCTGAGCCGCCAGAGGATTTCTGAGGGCCGTTCTCCCACATGATGTATTCTCGTATGATGACTGCGCCTCGAACGTGATCGGACTGTTCTTTACACAGTCCGAGGGCGACGCGCTCGAGATCTGCTACAAGATCGATGTTAAAAAACATCGAGACGTCATTCTCGCTAACGATCCCCTTGTCAGTACCGCAGCAGCCTGTCTCGAGAGCCGGGGGAGCGGTGGCATCAGATGAGCTTTGGGAATGCCTAATATTCGCTTTAGTAGGACACCAATCCACAGTTGATACACAACTTGGAGTAAATCCGCTTGATTTTTCGGATTGAGAGCGCTTTCTACAATTAACGTGTCGAAATATGGCTCGATATGAGGGATGCGACTCACTGGGTTGGGTTTTGGCCGTAGAGCTATGCTCTGACTTGTCGTTGTGTGCAGTCATTATCGTGTTGATTGTGCCTCTGGGATATCTTGTTAGATGACGATAAGCGTCCTGGGTGACGAACCAAGGCCGTTTAAACTGCATTTTGAGGGTCGTTTTTTATATTAAGACGCTTCCTGTGACTATTCGCTAATAGTAACAGTGCTCGGGAGCAGTGGCACGGTTTTATGCGTGGTCGTTTTAACGGGCCTTGCGAGTTGCGGACTGTACGACCGTCTGTGAACAAAGAGCATGTTTGTGCAACTAAACAAGATTGAAAGATTAGGAATAAGCATAGAATGGTACTCTATGTGTTGTGTTCTTTGTATTATGACCCTAGTCGGCTTCGCTCAGACCATGACGGCGGCATCACCTAGGCTCTCGCCTGATGTGGCAACGTGGTTAGAGCGCATTTCTCGATACGCATCTTTCCCGTCTACTTCACCTATTCCAATGGAAATTTCCCGGTTTGCAAAGGAGATCACTAGCACCACTTCATACTAATCTGAAAGTCTCTACCGGAATATTGGTCTGCCCTGTCCGAACTAGCTCAGCCAGTTGTCCCGACATCAAATCCCAATGATGCAGATAGCAATCCCCTACCAAGACCCAATCTGTGAAGGAAACCTGTCGGAGGACAAATGCTATATGGCCCCCATATAACGCGACGACTCGATCCCCAGGTTTCATGAAATCAGGTCCAAGGCCGAGGTATCCTCGTCGCGTGCGAAATATACGACGATTATGTATATAATTCCATACTCCGACATGGTAATACGCGATATTGAGATGGGCGCCGTGCACAGCTTGTGACCGAGGCATCAAATCCTGGTAAGCCGATTCCGGAAACCCACACGAAGAAGAGAGCCAGTGGCGTGCTTGGTTTCGCGCATGCTCTGCCAACATCTGCAGAGCCTGGAGGCGATCACGCAACGCTCCAAGCTGATCGGGCATACTCAAAATCATGCCGATGCCGCCACCGCATAATGTTAAGAAGAACGCCGTGTCAAGCTGCTCAAGGCCCCCGATATACTCCAAATTTGTGCGTGGAAACAGTGGGAAAGCGAATAGGTCATTCCATAAGCGTTCAACCGGAAGCGTTCCTCCCTCATTAGATCCGACCGGGCCGGACACTGAAGCCACCTCATCTACCCTGAATCCATCTAGCCGAAGTATACTGGGCTCCATTGGCATTCCTCTCGGCGGGCAATCATGGAGTTGCGCAAAATACGGGTAGTGGCCGTTAAGCGGAACGCCTGGAAGGAATAAGCGATGTGGGAAGAAACCGCAGGACTGAGGCTCATCAAATCGCGGCACCCATGATGGCCATGAAGTACCCGGAGATGGATCGAGTGTATGTTGGACATGAGACAACACATCGAGGACTCGTGGGCTTTTGCGAAGCATAAATCGTGTAAAATCGCGGTATACCTCCATCACAGGCTTCGTGTAGTTCGGAGTCATCGCGGGGTTCCGTTCTGTCCTCTGAATCCTGAGGGAATCTGCTTGCCTGCCAAGCCAGACGAACGCCCTTTGCATCGTAGATAGTAAACGAGTATTATTGCCCGAGACGATAGCGTCCGTGTTGGCCAGAACCGGCCGCAGACCCTCGTCGGAAATGCCGAAAATGGCAAACAGGTGATCCCTAGGGTCCGTCGCCTTGAAGTTCCGCATGTTCATTAAAACCTGCAGCATACCGCCAACCGACGCCTCGACCTTCAAGGCGTGCGGGCTCCATTGTCTGTTTCTTTGTTGGTGTACCTGGTACCAGAACCTCAGCGGGCTATATGGTTTCTGTGACCCGCCAAGCTCGGCTATAAGGCTCGAGAGTGATAGGAGATCGTAAAAATTGAACTCGACATCGCCACTTTTACAAATACATTCTTTCGAGGCGACGACTTCTTGTATACACCAGACTCTTTCGAAGTACGTAGTTTGAAAAAGCCGTATAAGGTCGTCCATCGATTGTGCGCTGGTTTCAGCGCTCCCGGTTTCTGCGATCAGAGTTTCAAGCATCATGCGATCTACTTGCATATTCATTTGCTCAGGTGATGCTGTAAGGCCGCCACTCTCACGAAAGGTCGCCTGCAACATGCTGCGGTAGTCACAGAGCTCCCGGGCGCGAGCTAATCCCCGTATAGTGACTGGATTCTCAGGCCCAAGCCACACGATAACTCGACTGGCATATTGATATACTGCAACGTTCAAAGTCAATGACGACCACGGTGAGCGTAAAAATGATGTAGATACGATTCTATTCCGGATGCGAGCCTTCACAACACAGGAAACAAGAAGACAGCGACACCGAGAATTCTTACCAAGCTTCATATAGGCGACTTGACGCGCGCGTTCATCTTTGTCCTGCTGGTTAATACAGATCGCATCAATCCAGAAGGGTCGGATGAGAGTCTGGTGGCGCAGAGCCAGCAAAGCATGCCGTAGGTTTTGCGTGATAGGAATGTCATAACCATGGCATTTAATGGGTTGCTGCGACTTCTCAGTACCCCATACATATGATAGCGCTTCATACCGCAACGGGCTGTTCGCAACGTCGATGATGCTCAATGTGCACTCAAGAGTCTGCGCGCTGGTCCCTGGAGAGAGGTACATTAGCCGCGTGAAGGATGGCGTCTCCCCTACGTCCGCGACAGGTGGAAGAGGTTCATAGTGATATGCGGCCATTTGATCGCTGTCTGGTGCTTTACTTACGACATAATAATGATGGTTCTCAGCCGGCAAGGTTAGAACCGGGAGGTTTCAGGCTGATATATCTCGACTATGACGAAGAGGCACTCTAGAGATCCTCTAACTTGCTGCTTTTCCTACTTGGTCTAAGTCTATTGTCTCGGCTCTTGGTGAGGAGAGGGATATTGTATCTTCCCAGCCGCCGAATAGGATGACTTCCAATACTCCATACAACCATTCCAAATCGACTGATACTGTTTGTCTCGACCTCCCGAAAAGAAGAATATTGGCAGACAGATAAATGACGACGGGAAGATGCGTGTCATGGTCGGCTACTCTCAGATATTTGTAGCGTCTACATACGATCAGCGTGCTTGGAATTTTAGACGTTTCTCGAGGCATGCAATTATTGTGAATCGAAGTATTATCGCCTACCTACGCCCTCGTTTTCAATAGAAGAAGAGTATAACTAGAGCAAAGCAAAGGGGTAACTACCCTTTCGCTCTACTCTAGTTGTAAACTCTTTTACGTTCAAAATGAGGACAATGATAGGTAGGTAGTGTTAATTATTGATTTGCCGGTCCGATTGCGGGGGGGGTTGATTTGATGTTGTGACCATGACGCAAAAATGGACTCAGCAAATCCACCCCCTCACACGATAACCCTTATCGAGGGAGTATTTCAAGCGCTCTTTATTCTTGTCATCCGCTCATTGCAACCGACCAGCATCCATCACGCAGTTCGACATTCACGACATTCGATTTCCCAGCACCGAAATTTGCCTGGTACGAAGCCCAAGCAAAAGAACCATGGCGCCTCTCGCAATGGAGCTATCTATTGATCAAGGTAACTATACAAAACGATGCACCCGGGTGTTCGACTTGCCTTGCTGTGCTTCTGCTGGCCTGCATTGCTCAATCTGATTGAGTTAGACGTAGGCCGAAAGATCACGGCGGGCAGTTGATCTGAGAAATACCGGTGAACTTGATCTGGATAATACCAGCGAAAGGACGTGCTTCTTTTACCTCCTCCCCTCCCGAATCCCAGTCAATGTTGTGCTAACCCCGGCAGCATCGCGCTTGATCTGTCACCATGTCCACTGACAAGATCACCTTTCTGACCAACTGGTAGGAATGAAGCGCAGTCTGCAATAATTTATGACGAAATGTATGTTGACATAAGCCAGGCACGCTACGCCATACCACGCTCCTCTCTTCCTGGCTCAGTCGAAGGGCCTCTTCAAGGAGGAAGGCATCAAGGTTGCCCTACTCGAACCAAATGACCCTAGCGTAAGTAGTAGCAGTAGACATTCCTCGGCAGAAGGCGCTGACGTTGGCGCAGGATGTCACCGAAATCATCGGCACCGGCAAGGTCGATCTCGGTTTTAAGGCTATGATCCACACGCTGGCGGTAAATATTACGCTTACAAACATGCCGGACACATGCTAATATCGCTTGTGTAGGCCAAAGCCCGCGGCTTCCCGGTCTGTTCAATTGGCAGTCTCTTAGACGAACCCTTCACCGGCGTCGTCTACTTGAAGTCCTCGGGCATCACGCCGGACTTCCACACCCTTAAAGGCAAGCGCATTGGCTACGTCGGCGAGTTTGGCAAGATCCAGATCGACGAGCTGACGTCGCACTACGGCATGTCACCGGCGGACTACACTGCTGTGCGCTGTGGGATGAATGTCAGCAAGGCTATCATCAGAGGCGAGGTCGACGCCGGCATTGGCCTCGAGAACGTGCAGATGGTCGAGCTCGAAGAGTGGCTCGCCTCTCAAGGCCGCCCGAAGACGGACGTCCAGATGCTGCGCATCGACGAGCTGGCCGAGTTGGGCTGTTGCTGCTTCTGCTCGATCCTGTACATCGGGAACAATGAGTTCATCGAGAAAAACCCGGACAAGGTGCGCGCATTCCTGCGCGCGGTGAAGAAGGCGACGGACTTCGTAATCGCGCAGCCCGAGAAGGCGTGGGCAGAGTATGTCGACTTCAAACCCGTCATGGACACCACTCTCAATAGGAAGATATTCGAGCGAAGCTACGCCTACTTCTCCAAGGACCTGAAGAACGTCAAGCGTGACTGGCAGAAAGTCACCGCGTACGGCAAGAGACTGGGCGTTCTTGACGCCAGCTTCGAGCCTAACTACACCAATGAGTTCCTAGGCTGGACGCTCGGAACTGATTCGCAGAATCCGACGGGCGATCAGAAGAAGATGGCAGATCTGCAGAGACATGTCGCGGCTAAGGGTGGTTTCCACAGACTGCAGATGGATGAAGTGACGGTTCATACCTGAAAGATCTCATTTTCGTTTCCTAAGACAATGGTGGTGGGAGCTCTGGGGGTCTACGTGAGGCTGCTTAGCAACGCACCTTGAATCACTCTCTTTTTCTCGTGCCAATTTCGATGGTGTCAATTACGCGTTTCCAAAATAAGGACAGCGGCAGATAAATAAAACATGATCATCTGGCCCAATGTCGAAGAATTGCAAACACCAGTGAGTTATGGTTGACGATCGGTTAATGGCCATCCGAATATGGGCATGAGCCAGAAGAACACTGATTATTACCTATCTGGAGGGCTCGAAAGACGTAGTGGACGTTGTTCCTTAGGTAGTCGGCCCAATAGTGGAGGTCTGCCAGCCCTGTTTCAGACGGTTTGGTAAGCCTTGTTTCTTTTTGTTGAGAAACATTTCCCACATGGTCATTTTATTGCACGCACGCAATGATTTGCACGTTTTGTGTCAGTCTATCATGTCTAACGGCTAAGATAATATTGGATAACTATTGCCCTTGCATGATGTAACGCCGACTTCGGCACTCGAATTGGGCAATTTAAGTTTGTACTATTTACGGTAAATGGTTAGCGCACGTGGACCTCACTATACTGTATATACTTAGTAGGTGGTCGGTCAACTACCGGTAGATCACGCTCCACCTCAGCGGCAGCCAATACCTACTGTATCATAATGGGTAGTAGGTGGCTGGGATGGGTAGAGCTAGCGTGCTGCCTCTTCGGGTTAACAGCTGGATGGTCTGGTAGTCCTTTTTCTCCCTTATTTCTACCTACATGATAACTCGGATACATCATCACGATGTACCAGGTATAGTACGCAACCTTATTATATATACTATTACCTATAAAGCTGTACACTACCTTAGAGTGAGCTGTAGCCCGATATTTCCGTAAAGTAGTCTTGAATCAACACGCAGTAGTGTTTTAAAAAGGTTATAAAAAAGGGAGGTACTGTGAATGGGTAGTTAGTGCAAATTAAGTACCTGGTTTGCTATGTTAGTAGCACAGGCGAGACCACGGTTATGGGTCTATTTCTTCCCTCACCTGTCATAGCTTGCTTACTCTTGGTCCAAGTGTTATTGTTTCTTGCGCCTGAACCGCATTATATATATCTACACCTAGGACCTGTTCTCGTTACCCATCGCATCTGCCCAGCTTGTTAGACACTTAATCCGCTTCAATCGAGTCTCGAACTGGCCAAGGGAACAAAATGGCGACACAAAGCGATGCGACGAACCTCAACGCCGACACGGATCAAGAGGACGATACCTCGGTTCCCTTCTCCGGAGCTAAATATCTCCGGATATATTGGCACGATTATACCTCTTTGCCAAAGTGCCGTGTGATTCCCATGTATCGGGTCCACACCGCCGAGGAACCTTTCACCATCTCGATCACCAAAGCGAGTCTGGGGGTCCTCCCCAACGATACCATGATCCCAGGCGTCACCGCAACAGGTGTATATGTGCTGAGACCAGACTGGTCGAGCATGAAGATGGGGCCTGCCGACGGACATCAAAGCTGCCAGGCCTTCTTCCAAGAAGAGGATGGTTCCGGTTCCCTCCTATGCCCGCGCGGCATCTTGAAGCGCGCGGTACGACACGCGAGGGCCGCTGGCCTCACCTTTCTGGTCGGCTTCGAGGTCGAGTTCACCGTGCTTGAGCGAACCGGCGACCCCGGCGACAAGTATCGAATGCTCTCCAATGACGGCCATCACTCATGGTCGACGGCCGGGGCCCTCGCCAGCTGGGGCGCCGAGGGGAGCTTCAACACGGTTGCCGACGAGATCCTCGTCGCCCTCCGCGCGGCTGGCGTGCTCGTGGAACAATTCCACGCCGAGGCAGCACCCGGCCAGTACGAGCTCGTCCTCGCCCCGCAGACGCCACTCCAGGCTTGCGACACCCTCCTGCACACCCGGCAGGTCGTCGAGAGCGCCGCCGCGCGTCATGGGTTCCGGGTGACTCTTCATCCCCGGCCTTTCCCGGCTTCGCTTGGAAACGGGTCTCATGCGCATATTTCCATCACCTCCGAGAACGGCAACGACCCCAAGGTGTACGAGCGGTTCTACGGCGGCGTACTCGAGCACTTCCCGGCCATCTTCGCGATTACGAATAGCCACTCGGCAAGCTACGAACGTATGGCGGATGGGCTGTGGGCGGGTGGCCGCTGGGTTACCTGGGGAACCCATAACAAGGAAACGCCCCTGCGGAAGTGCAAGGACAGCCATTGGGAGGTCAAGGTGATGGATGGATTGGCAAATCCTTACTTGGCTGTGGCGGCCCTCCTATACGCCGGCACCGAAGGCGCTGCCACATTTACATGGGGAGACTGTACAATAGACCCCGCGAAACTTAGCAGCGGGGAAAGGAAGGCTTTAGGCATCGAAAAGCAGTTCCCTAAAAATCTCGAGGAGGCTTTAGAGGCCCTCGAAAAGGATGACACTATGGTCAAGTTGCTTGGGAGAGAGTTCGTGGAACGATATGTCGCTGTCAAGAAGGGAGAAATGAAGTTGCTGAATTCCATACCTGAGAAAATGAGGAGACAGTGGGTCATAGAGAGATACTAGATGCGGTCGATTGCTTCTGGATGGGCGTTACGTGTATTGTAGTCAGGATCTCGACAAAGCGGTCATTTATCGATGGGTGGACACCGTCTAGTTAATATCAAGGTAATTGTATTCGCCGTGAGAGGCTAATACTCAATAGACAGGGAAGGCTGACACTCATATCGTCGTAGTTGTCGTCGCAGGTCCCTCCAAATGATACTTGAACATCAATTGTACTGGAACTACGATTGACAAGGATTCCGATAGGGGAAGGTCGCATGTAGAGATGCACCAATGTGCGGTACATGAATGGTACGGGTTGCAATGTTGGCACGAAAGTGTGTACCTAGCATTAAGATGAGTTCTAGTATGGTTAAAGTTCGCTGAGACGCTGCTATCGCAATGCGTGCCCAAATCACGACATATCTTCAGAACCAACTCGAGATGTGATTGCTGCACTCTGGGCACCAGTGTAAAAGTCGGATACTATGTAACCAAAGAACCAAGGGCTCAATAACCATCCACGGCTTCATCCAATAGCACCGCTGTTGAAATAGAACGAGGACCCGGCTCAATATCATAGCCATAGATCATCGCCACCGCATCCCAGCATTAATAACTGAAAAGTGTTTACTTTGACTTCTTCGTAGCGTTGACCTTAGCCCTCACGGCATAGGCATCATTCATATCGGAGACGGCGACGTAGCACGCATACAGAGGGATGAAGACCCAGAGGACGTTGAAGAAAACCAGGTACACCCATTTGTACATGAATGTGCTGAGGTCGAGGTTGTAATTAAGGACCAACCACTCAGGGCAAAATGTGATCCAGCCGCCATACAGTTCCATCGTTGCGATGATGACCATGATCACATTGACACTCTCTTTCTTCTTCGCAATACCGTACGATACGTAGGCCGCCAGCGGGCCAGCGATGAAGACGGTCAGTAGTTCGAGACTAATTACGGCCTATTGGAGAAAGTGTTGTGTTAGCAAAGTCTTACTCAAATAGTTATACGGTGCGCGCATGTCGGGGGGGGGCTCGGCCGTTTCGGGAGAACGAATTGAGGGGTAGAGGTGATAGTAAGCAGAACGGCGCAGAACGGCGCTGCACATACCAGGTCCGCGCCAGCCCAGCGACGGTCGGCCTTTCCATATATCATCCATAGCTGGGCCATAGGAGCGTCCCCGCCCGCCTGGGGGCCGTAGGCACGGTTGGTGTGTCCGAGGAAGTTGTAGGCGGTTGGCGCGAGGCCGTGCGGGTTCGAGACGCTCGACAGGGGAATCCAGGAGAAGAAGCAGTGGTACAGGAAACTGCCCTCGAGGCAAAAGTGAATAAGGGCATCGAAGGCATGCCAGATGAAAAGAAAGCGGCGGGCTTTCGAGATGGTGCTGTCGAGCGTCCACAGTGATAGCCCATATGCGACGACGAGGATCGCGACGGTCGAGGCAAGCGACCAGAGGGTGACCGGATCGAAGAGATCGGCGGGTAAGGCTTCTTTGAGATAATCCATGGTGGCGGAAGGGCCAAGAATTGAATCAATTGTGCGAGGATGCAATCGCTCTACAGCGAATGTTGTATACGAAAGAAAAGAGAAACCATGAAGTCGCAAATGTGAATTGGCGATTGCGAAACTCGAGGGTGAGATGTAAGATCCCCTGAAACAAGTCCTGAATCGAATCATCGGGCGGGAGTGGTCTGTGCGTAATGGGCTGAGCAACCTTCCTAAACAGGAAATTATTGGTAGTAACCAAATCCTAGAGCATTTAGACGACGACATCAGATAACCCTAGGTAGGTGTACAAATCACTTTGAAAGCTATGTACGAAAATACTCAGTAATTGATATCTAGTAGTCAAGCTACTAATTATGCAACATCTCCCTATCCCCCTATCATCCCACCGATGTTGGAAAGCCAATAACTGTTCAAGAGATTAGTAGGTGATACACAGGCTATGAGAATGCATAGACACGTGCTAAATCAGGTTGTACCAGTGAGAGTAAGGTACAGAGCAATGGTTTTGAGGGCAAGGAGATATTCGACAGTGTTGTTATTGCCTTCGCAGTATTAGTAGGATTATTTGCTGATGACAACTTCTGCCCAATAAGTAAATTCGTAAGAATCATGTCACTTGGGAATAGACGTTTCGATGCGGTGATGAACAAGCAGCTTTATTCTAAGCTATCATAGGGATATATGGAGCGTGTTGCGATGGATCCCCTGGGGACCGATCCACCCGTGATCCATGCCATTCCGAGACCAAAAGAAAAGCTTGTCCGAGGCGCCAGTTATCTTGATCATGGTCCATAAATCGTACACTCGGTTGGTGACCGAAAGGGTTCGTGGTGGAGTTATTTAGTGCTTGGCAGCCTCCTTGTGGAGGTCGGCAGACTTGTCGTGCTTCTGCTCGTTGAACTTGTCGCCAACGGCGTCCTTAGCGGCAGAGGTGCTGTCGACTGGTTAGTATGTAATGGACGTAACTGGAGGGCCGTTGTGGAAGTTGGCTCACCGAGTGCCTATAGAGGCATCACTGTCCTTGGCAACCTGCTTGTTGGCCTCCTTGGAGCCGGTGTTGGTAGCGCCTATTGTCGATATGTTAGCAGATGTGCTGATGTGTCTGCAGGGTGTGGGAATCGTACTCTTGACGGAGTCGCTGACGTAGTTGGCGGCGTTCTTAATGTTATCCATTTTGATGTTGGTTTGGTTTGGTTTGGTTTGTAGGTTTGAGGTTGTTTCTGATGAGTCTGATGCTGCTGCGATTTGAGGTGGTTGATGATGATGATGATGATGGAAAAAGAGCTCTGAGATGGTGGGAGAGAGAGTTTATATAAACAAATGGGCAGTCTATGGCTTAGAGAATACGGCACTTTCTCAACCACCTAACAAAGGTAGTCATGCACAAGTGCGTAGTAGCGTCTGAGGTAAGTACATACATCATCGCCTTACCTAGAGGCAGCTTGGTAGCCACTATCATGTGAACGGGCATGGTACGTCATATGCTGTTTGCTTGGCCCGTCCTTGTCCTACACAATACGCGGGCAGACGCGGGGAAGGATCGGTTTCTGGACTGGCGGATTCAACTAGAAAACAGAAGGTACGTACCAAGTTTCTTTGCTGGCTAAACTTCGTTCCCCTGATTACTTGACGTCATTGACTATGTTGTGTACCTACGTCCTGTTTCAGAGGGCGAGGCGAAACATCACACCGATGATGGGAATTATCCCTTTACCATGCTTTTGCAAATCCAATTCTCTCCGTGGAGATGATTTTCATCTAATCCTGTTGGATTTGCCCCATTACTTCCTAAATTTATTTTTTTATGATGCTAAAATCGCCACTGCTAGGAAGGATCGTGAAGACGTTGCTGGTTGTATGTTTGCTGTGCAACTACGAATTAGACGCAACGCGTGGTGTAAGAGGCTAAAGTCAAGAGTTCTGATTGGCCGTCTGTTCCCACTATGACAGCATGACTCTCTCACTACTGGTTAGGCTCAAGCCACGAGGGGTCGAGAACATCTTGGAGCTGCCAAGAGACGATGGGAAATCGATCGCGATTGTATTTGTCGATCCCTGCCCACCGATTGCTGCAAGCGTCTGCGCATCATTTTCGTTGCGCACAAGCCACACCTCATTCTATATCCCGTTGACCAATGGCCGACGACCAATGACGTACGGACAGTCAGGCCAAGCGGAGAGAACGCTCCGCCAGAGCCTCAAGTCTTCTATTCCCACACTGTTGACTTCCGTTTTCATCCACTTCCGACACCATCGTAATAGACAAATCGCTGCAATATTCTTCCTTTACCAACGGAACAAGCCTACAAACTAAATCATGACGTCATTGCTATGTTTGGCGGCGACTGCCGCAGTTGTGCTCTTGTGGCTTTGACTCTCCGATCCGTCACTGAGACATTGCCGTACACCTGCATGGTGAAACGGCCTTCAAACCTATCTGCGTACCTGTCATTAATAAGCACTGGACGCGTAATGGCATAGAGAGGACGCATCGAATCCATGATGTCTCGATTTCCATTGGAGATTCCATCGGATGCCGCAAGGGGGATCCCAACGCTGCGACTGCCCACTCTCTCTGTCGTGATTATCGACCAAGGAAACCAAGGACCACTTTCACTCCCGAAGCTTCCCCTCTTTACCGTCCGACGCCGTATATGCGGGGATAGATGATGTTACCTACGGCGGCCGCCGACTGCACCTAGACAACATGCATCTACTAGGTTCTACGAATCTGTCACCCAACAGTTTATGCATCCTTGGACCGTTAAGCACATCAAGTGATAGTTTTCTTGATGGTAGTTAGATCTATTTGCGGCTTACGACTACAAGCAGTATCCTGCAGGTACGAATTGGTTTGATGATACAAATCTACCCAGGTACTTAGTAAGTTCGAATTTGCTCTGCTCCATCAAAATGTGCCTCAGAACCACCGCAGTCCCTAATCGTAGATGATGCTCCGTCGACGTGGCTTACTAAGTCTCCCCTCGGCGTGCCCCCGTATCTTCATTACAACAGATGAAACTTAATTCTATGCCCCTGTGTCAGGTCCACAAGACCTGCCCAGCACTAGCAATATACGAAAGACGGTCAAAACCTTGTATGAGTGATCGGGTAGATGGTTGCGGTAAGCATCAGCTTGAACATGGGCACAAATAGCGGAAACCATTCTCAAAGTTTGCGTTTCACATCTGGGTACCTAACCACGGCTATTGAAGGCGAAGGGCTGACTCTCACCTTCTACGAAAGTAAGTATAACGTCGTTTTCTCCTCTGTCTTGTGATTCCTTGCGTACGAGACGTAGTACAAGAACGAGGAAGAATCAGACACAGCGAAGCAGACGCAGTAAAGCAGATTAGTGACGCGTATTTGAGCACCACACGTCGACGGTTTATCGTTTCCTGATGGAACCCCCCCTAAACATGAAGAACGTACAGTCTCACGCCTCGGGGTCGGATCTTGAATCATAAGACTGATGTTTCTGACCTCACGAGCAAAGCCGATCCGGTACCAACTAATACTCGTGGCTGTGTGACGAAGGAGCATTTATTTCCACGCGGCAGCCTACATTTCCACATCGAAATAATGTTAGTCTCAAGGCTCACTCAATACAGTGTTGTATCTACAGTAAAACTACTATGCGCTCAACACGTTTAGTAGCACTGTGTTTAAGGCCAAAATACTGTAGCATTACTATGACTAGAATGCGCATCGCAACACGGCGCGTTGCGAATGAGAAACCCGCGGCAGGAAATAGAATTCCGGCCAGTAAGCGTCGCTCTGGCACAGATGGTACGATCTTTTCTAGTTGTATCTATGTGATAAACTGGCCGCGCATACATGTGTAGTGCGTAATACGGGAAAACTTTATCGATATACTATCTACTACGTATCTACTGCCGCTTAGTATTATAGATCATAGGCAGCGGTTCCTACCTTATTTCAGACATCCTGGCGCATATCAAGCACCTTGTCCTGTGAAATCATAACCGTATCATAATATGACGTGATATGAATTAGGATTTTATCTATTGCTAACTAACAACTGAGGCTACTGTGCGGCCTGTGAGGGCGTCGTATCTTCTCATTATCATCATTGACCACTGAACACCCCGTAACAGAACACGACTGTCTACGTGACGCTACATGAATATGGAGAGGGTTCTAAATCATTGCCGTTACTGATCGTGCTAGAAACCGTCCCTTCCTATTTGGACTTGCCGGCACTGATAATATCCTGGTTGGCACATTCCAGCCTCGCCCTCGCCTTGGCATCAAGCAGGCTGAACCACTCTCGGAGGTAATTGACGTATGCGATCTCCCTTTGAATGTACTCGACAGGCGGTCCCCTAATCTGCGCCGGCTCGTCCTCGTAGTCGAAAACGGCCCAGCTGGACACGTCATTGCTCCGTAACCCAAAACCTTTGCCAGCCAGGGAGACAACGGTGAAATTCCGGAAAAGCACGACGTCGCCATACCTGATCACCGGAAGCGAGTCCTTGTGTGGGCGATAAAGCAGCGCTTCGGCGACGTTGTACGGGCCAATGGAGTAATCGGTGATCGTGAACGACATCATATATTCTCTCGGACCGCCTTTAGCCCGTCGCGGGTCCGGGGGTTGCATCGCTGCAACTGCAATAACATCGAGTGACTTTGTGAGGTGTTGGCGTAGGGCCTCAAGTGAACAAAAGTCGGGAAGGACATCGCGGAGATGACGGGCCAATTGCAATTTGGCGGCTGTCATAGAAGAACTTTCTTCCTCAGATTTGGGCGTTTGGCTGGAGAGAGAGGCCCTTGCAAGTTGTATGCTCGAATTATCAGTCTCGGGGGTTGGGCTGCGACGAACGTCTAGTGATCTTCTGCGTGGACGATAGAGGTGACCAGATGAGGCACGTTTCCGCTTTGCTCTCTTAGAAGCATTAGCCACTCGCGCTAGATGTACACTAGGGTCGTTGAGCATCAAGGTATCCGAGTCCTCACCAGAGCTACTACCATTCGCAACGAAGTTTCGCCTTAGTTGCGCAGAGATCTCGTCAGCAAGCTGATTCGCTGGAGTGTTCTCGTGCAATGAAGGTGGTGCGACTTCCGCTTGGCCTGTCCGTTCTGGCTCGAAGGAAACCTCATTCGTATCGAATTGGTTCGACTCGTCAAGTTCATCATGGACGCCATCGCTGTTGTGTTCTTCCAATAGAGAGTTTTCCAGAATGCTGGCCTGGAGTTCCTCATCAATATCTATATGCGATGCGAATGATTTGCTTGTATCTGATTCATTTGAACTAGGGTTGGGAGAGAGTCCCTGAGTAAGCTGGCTGTCGATTCTTGTTTGCTCCTCACTCTCATGCCAGGCCGGTTCTTCGTTGCCGACTTGGGTCTGAAAGCCGGGTGCTGGTGATGAAGTAGCAGACAGTTCATCGGCGGTAGGTTTGCGCGCTTCAAGCTCCACGATCAGAGTGGTCTCGCGTCCTTGCTTAGTACCGTCTTCGTCCATATTGATATCTTGCTGGGCGGGATGATCAACTGATTTCTCCATAACCAAGCCCTCTGTAGTTTGGGAAATTTGTTGCTCAAAAGTGGTGTATGAGTCAAATGATTCTGCCATGGTCATATGAATGCTTGTAGAGGTATTCAACGTAGTATCTGTAACTTGTGTATCTAGAGGGGTTGGAAGCTGAGTTGCAGCTATTTGAGCCACTGAAGTAATTGTTGTCTCTTCAAATGTGGAACCGCCGTCTTCTTCAATACGCGACTGGAATGATTGAGTTAGGGGAGGCGAGGACGGCGCAGCAGCTGTAGGTTCCTTGTCGCTGATGACAGATAGTAGATGTTCAGCATCTAGTTTTGACGGCGCTATTTGATCGGGCTGATCTTCTTCGCTGTCCTGCGCAGAAACTTCTTCTAGCACCTCTTCGATGGCTGTTTTAAGTTGATTGTCCAAAAGGTCTTGCATTTGAATATCGTCTTCCTCATGTGGCTCGGCTGGAATAAGCTCGTCAGAAACGGTTTCCGTAACAACCTTCTCCACAATGGATTCGGCAAACAGCCTGTGGCTGCGTGCACTTGACTCCTTGTCAACTGCACGACTGAGCATTTCGAGCCCATCAGCTGCTGAGAGGGGTTCGATAGCTGTGCTCTCTTCTGGATTCTCTTCTCTATCTCCAATTGCGCCACCTTCAAGCATCTTCGTTTGGGGTATTATGTGGTGAGGTAATGTATCTTCATCATCCGTGTCTCCAAGTATCGCATCACCCTCACGCTCAGCTTCGCGTCCCCATTGACTTTTTAGTTCCGGGTGCTGCTCCGCTTGGTCTCCCGATGGTTCGAGTGTGTTTACCTCCTCTCGCTCGTATGATTCTGACTCTATTTCTTCTCCAATACCCTTTTCTTGGACTTCCCCCTCGGCGTCATCTTCGTCTCCAGCTTCGGCTTCGTCTCCATCCTCGTCGGCCTCGTCCTCTTCATCTTCTCCATCTTCTCCTTCCTCTTCTTGATAAGAGCTCGTGTATCCATGATACTCTGCACCGGCCTCCGAAGAGTTATCAGCCTCGGACACGGGAGCTTGAGAAATGATCTCAGAATCATCATCATCATTCAACTGGACTTGTCGAGAATCATCCGAAGATATCGTTTTCTGTTGACTGGGAGATGTCCTGGAATCAATGTGAGCGGCCGATCCTTGAATTCCTGTTGTCGTTTCGTCCTCGCCTTCATCCTCGGCCGCACTTTCGTCTTCTGAAGATGATATCAAATCAATTACGGTAGGGTTCGATCGTACCACAGGTTGAGGGGCAGGTTCGGGTACCTCCTCATCCAACTCATATTCACCCTCGTCCTCTTTGTCGAGGAATTCTTCTTGTTCTTCTTCATCCCAACTCTCCCCTTCATCGAACTCTGGATCTAAAGGGTGTGGTCGGAGATCCTCATCATAACCGCCATCGTCGTCATCATCTGGCCGCTCATAAATCCTTGTGTCATAGTCTCCGCCTATTTCGTTGGCATCATACTCAGGTTCATCATCATCAGAGTATTGTGCATCGACCTGATTTTCAGCTTCTGCATCTTCATACATGTCTAAGGCGTATGCGCGGCCATCGTTCAGAGTATCCTCAACCGTTATTGGCTCGGGGCTGGAATCGGAGTCCGAGTCACTTTCGTCGATAACAAGTGCCTGTTCTGGTGTGGTCCCATCCCTACTTCCAAGACGATCTGTTGGGGGCATTGCGGTGGCAGTTGAGATTTTGTTGACCGTAGCCCAAGAATTTGTTCCTGATTCAGCTACTGCTGGCTTTTGAACAGTTTGTTCTTCCGCCATCTGGCTGGGCGGAGACGTACGACTACCCTCTAAGTAACTTGTGGGGTAATTCGTTAGGGCCTCATCGTGAAGGGGTTGGGGGTGTCTATCCTCGATGGGACCAAGCGGCGGATAGTTGAACGCTGGAGGGTCCAGTTCGGCTGAGGGGGCTATATCGTCATTTATGGATTCCTGATTCTCGCCAGCACTCACACGTGATTTGTGTAAGCCATCAGATTCGTGGAATGGGATCGGCTGATTACCCGGTGTGATATCCCCGAAGCTTGATGATGCGGGAGACTCATCTACATGCAAAGGAGCAAATGGCGCTTGGTGCTGCTGCTCCAGGGCAGATGGTAATATGTCCACGTTCCACGGGTTACTCGCGAAGCTATTCCGTGGAAGACCGACTCGTTGGGCAAAATGGGGCGGAGGAGCATCCACTCCGGACTCTGCGACTTCGCTAGAAGTAGGAGCGGACTCGTTTTGGGCTCTTGTTTCCGGGGACAGGCCATTAGAAGAGAGGGTTTGTGTCCGTTTTATTACAGGTTCCGTAGGTGCATTAGAGAGTACATCATTCACTGGCAAGTGTTTTGGCACCATCATATCTGTATGGGTCTCTAAGGGAGCACTGGCAGGGGGCGGCGAGGATCGATCCAGTTCCATGGTTTGACATCCTTCATCGGCCATCCGTACCTTGGTCGGAGAACTGACTACTCTGGTCGGGGAACTAACTTGTTCATCCGCTTTCTCAGGTGATGCAGCAGCAGGCTCGGGGCTTGGAGATTGGCTTGTATATCGCCAGGCGCTGCTGTCCCGACCAAATTTCGTTCGCTTGCGTCCTTCTCCCTCCACAGCACTATCCTCCTGGAAGATATCGAAGCCATCTTCAAACAAGGAACCGTATGACATCCTCGCCCTCTTGACAAATGCAGGAGAAGCGAATTCGCTGTCGTTGAATCTCTTCCTACTTATCTCCTGCACAGGTGAGGCGACATGAATAGGAGAAATGGGAGCAGGCGGAGACGGTGACTCGGTCATGGGGTGCTGGATGGGGGTCGGATCTGGAGCTGTCTCGTGTTGGTTCGGCTGTTCCTTAACGATGACGAGATCGGTTTCGCTGGTTTCGGCTCGTTTTATCTTGAGCATCAAACTTTCGGAGAATATCAGCTTCCATCCTAGGTCCGCGCCGGGCAGGCTTCGTCGTTTATTTGCCGCTTCAGTCTCCCAGGCGGCACCCGCCAGGCTCAAGAGAACCTCATCGTTACTACCGAGCCCACAGTCTCCGACAGCCTTAGCAGCTCTGCCTGTGAAATTGATCCGGACCTGGCCCTTGTTGCGGCGGAGACGGAAGTCGGGTTCGGCAAGGCTGAAGGCAAAGGTGCCTTTGACTCTGTTGTAGGGCCATGTGATGGTGACGACACCGCCAACAGCCGTGGTGGTCGGGTCTGGGAGATCGGGGCTTAGCTCTGCAATCGGCACTACCCTTGCTGTCTCGAGCGAATGTGACGGGGTTCCGGCATCTGTCGAGTCCATGTTATAGCATCGTTGAGCTGTAGTCACGATACGCGGTCGACACTCCGGGTCCAGCGTGCCTCTGTGAAGCCTTTGGTCAGGAGCATAGGTATAGTCGTGTTCGTCGTTGTCGTGATATGGTTACACTGTTCGACAGCGGACGAGACGTCACTCGTTCTCAGGCCCTCAGCCCGGACAAATGATGGATATGGGAAGAGGTGATTGCTCAGGTGGCAAGCTGTAAAGTGTAGCCCGAGTTGCTGAAGCAATGATCAGTATGACGATAGTTTGAAGCTGGTCCCGCTGAAAGTGCTAACAAAAAAGCGTCCGGGGCAGCTATTCTGCACTATCTAGGTATACCCCTGTACATTCATTCAATCAAGCCACGCATATACAGTATATTTACACAGTGTCACACTATATAACAGCCACTCCGGATGCAGCCCCCTGGTTCGCTCCCACGCCGTCGAAGCGGATAACCCCTTTTCATACACAAGGTGGGTTCCAGTGTTATCAACCGGAAGTACACCGCCCTGGTATTAGGTCTGCGAAGAAATACTTAAGTATAGCCACTTCCTACTTGCTCTATGATACGGTAGTGTGTGGGCTGATACCAAAAAACTAGTTACGTGTTTAAGAAAAAAAGGGTTAAGAAAGTAAACCAAGTATTCAAATTTCTAATTTACAATACTAAGGGTAGACAAAGGAGAAGAGTGTGGGTGGTAGGAGTTCAGAATGAGGAATGCATCATAGAACGTCTGAGCACCTATTTGTTCTGCCCCGAAACAAAGCTGATACCACCCGTTCAGTCTATGTGATATTTGCCAGAAATGTAGCAAGAACTGCAATGTATGCAACGACGCCAACGACCGCATGCCCAATGCGATGCTCGATGAGGACCAGAGTAATGGTAAAAACTACCCCGAAGATTATCACTACCGCAAAACAAAGTGGTCTGCTGAGTCCAGCGAGATACAGAATAGCAGCAGGTATCAATATCAGCGAGGAGCTGAGTAGAGCTGTCAGAGCTCTGTAGAGAAACCTGAAGACATTGACCTCTACTGCGTTGTAAGTCTGAGAACCACCGTTATCCAGGAGGGGATTCCTCAGACAGAGGTATGCAAGGATGTTCTAGATGGAGCAGCATGTTAGCCTTTGCAACTGACTGTTCCCGCTAAGCCAGAAATAATGCAGTCGTGCAATGCTGCATCAATGCATGAGAATTAATACCAAGAAAAGGATCCTTGTAATAATGATGAGGACCATACAAGTTGATAAAAGGCTTCACAAAGATGCGAAAAGGTATCAAGAGGACTACTAACCTTGATCCAAGGTGTGGCGGAGAGCCAGAAACTTTGAAGTCGCGAATCGATAGGATCAAGACTGATATAGGCCATATCATCAATTGCCCTTAAGTGTTCAATGGCCTCGTTTTCGAGCCCATGTAGTTCTCGCGCAGCGGTAAAAAGCTGATAATGCACCGCTCTGTGGACTCGAGGGAGTGTGCTTGTTTGTTGCATCCAGCCAACAAGTTCGCCTAGGAGTGGAATATTAACTCATTGCACGGGGTCGCTAACAATGTCACGGGTCATACGATGTTTCGTCGAGACACACTCGATGTGAGCATAGAGCTTTTCTCGAAGATCAGTAATCTCATCTTGCGACATATGACCATCCATTGCTAGTGCTTCAGGAATGTATGAGGCATTGGAACCTCTGGAGTAGCAGTCCATAAAAACCTCCTTATTAAAGGGGAGCTTATATTTCTGTGACCCGTCCATCATCTTGGCTTCTGCGACGTCCAGTCTGTGAAGTTGGCCTTCTAGATATGTAAGTTTCGTCTCGTAGAAATCGAGCCGTCGCCAATTGAGGTAGTCGAACGTTCGAAAGGTCCCGGTGTTGGACCACTGCATCTGCGTCGCCGCCATCGATGGAAATCCCCGAGGTGCTACAGCTCCTAGTCCACATTAGCTTAGGTATGCTCAAACGTACGAGGCTAAGACGAAGGCATATTAGAGGCACTAACTGAGCTCGCCAGTATCGTAAAAGTGGTGTCTCTGCAAAGCCGGCTTTTCATTTGGTGGTGGTGACGCCCTACGATGATTGATATCCGAGTATATAGTATAACGAGAAGGTGACTCCGCCATATTGACAGGGCTCGTTCGCGTCGCATACGTTGACTGCCCGATAGAAGTACGAAGATCGAAATCGAGACCGGCGCCGGCCATAATGATTAAACTGAGATAAACTCGATTCAGCCATGGTATCTCTCCTAGAACCTGCCACTGTTTATATATGCTGGGCGAGGCTGAAGCACCGATTGAGCGAGGAATGGCTGATCCCAAAGATAGATTGGAAAAAACGGCCCTAACGGGGCCAACGAAACGTGCATGTCGAGTCGGCCCCTATATGAGGCTTAGGAGATCAGAGGTATGCTGTGGGTGTATGGCCATTGGCTATTAGCAAAGAGCCTCGACATCGTGGAGTTGAACGCGAGACAACGCCATGTTGCTTCGAATGGATAATGCAGCTGATGGCGATGGGGCGGAGTAGACTTCCACAGGAAATCTACCATTTCTACCCAAAAGAGGAAAGCTGGTGTGTCTCGATGCTTCGCGGGGGCCGAGTAACGGCCGCATCACTAACTTGGTCGTCGGCCCCTTCCTGTAGTACGCTTGCGCTAGGAACCAACAGACACAATTCGGGACAAGACCCTTAGGGGGATACGACGAAGAGTCTATGGTGGTGTTGTCGTTGAACAAACTGCGTGTGGTTGTGACGGGAACAAGGCCAAATCGAAGAGCATGAGGTTGGTGACTGAAAGGCGCGAGAAAGACATCTCTCTTGTCAATAAAAAGGACACAACTAGGGCAAGGGAACGCTTGGTTGTTTGAATCAGAAATCAGTAGAGCCTTGATGATAGACACACGTTGTCACTTCTGCGACCTCGTGTAGGCTGGCGCTTGCCAGACCTATTCGCTCTCTGGTTGGTTGTGATACCTGAACGTGGGCGAGAGTAGAAACACTGTCCAGCACACACAATCGGGTATTGGCCCCTTTCTTCTCGAATGGTTTCAAATCATACATGCTTGGTGATGATACGTGTTGATACTCGGCCTGGGGGCCAACTGCGATTGTCAGTTCTGATTTCTGTCCGTTCTACTTGACGGTTTGGTGTCGACCTTTGAAAGATGCCAAGCTGTTGTTGTTGTTGTCGTTGTTGTTTAGGTATGCTGTGAGTACCTTTTGCTGACGAGCTGAGTGATATCTTGCACTTTGGGTGATTCTACAGCTGGCCTTTACGCCGCTCTCCTCTGAGGCACGAGATATAGCGGACACGCAGCCAAGTATTCTCAGGGGCGACTTGATTACAGCAAGTGGACTGGCTGTCTAGCCATCGGAAGAGCACCTTGAAACAAGTATTGATATGTAGGAAGCTTCGCTTAACACAAACGACCCCAGGTGGGCTTGGGTTCAGCGAGCCTGGGGGCTACGGTCTATTGTGTTTGTAAAAGGAGCGCATGAAAATACCAGCGAGGTTTCAGTGAGTATTTGTCGAACAGGGCAATTGTGGCACTTTGGGGGGGGGAGTTGGGGACTGGCCATATTGCATAATTATATTTCAACATTTGAATGGAAGCACGGGAAAGACGAAGGACAAGTATGTATCTGCCGACAGTCCCAGCATACATATGTACATACTATTCTATAGGTACCTAGGTAGATAGGGCAGCGTGCGTTGTTTTGAATGATGGCAAGTACGAACTACGCCGGTCACGGACCTAGTCTACTGTGAACCCCTCCCCGAACGCTGGCAGACGAATCACTTTTGCCGCTACCTGCCTGCGTGTAGCTGGCGATATTTGGCGGGGCCCCCCCGAATCCGCGTCTCTCTTCCCATCTTCCTTTTCCGGACATTTGCGGGAAACGTTCGACCCACATACAGAGACTGGCCAAGACGGCTGGTCTTCTCCTCTGATGATGTCGTCTCTGTGTTCCATCTGGAATGCGCACTGAGTTGGCCTAGAGGAATACGTCCATGGCCACAAGACGTATGCTGAATAAATTGCCTATTTCTACCACGATACCTCTTCCGCTCGCAGCCCAGACACCCAGCCCGCCATAAGCACGCGAGTTGGACTAGAGATTGAAAAGGAGCAAATGGGCGCCGATGGAGAGGCGGCTCGCTGCCCGATGGCGTGTCGCCAGTGTCGCATGATTCGCTCAATCACAACCACAAGCCCGCATCCCGGCACCAACGAGGAGGCCAGACACCAATGCCAATGCCCTGGCCGAGCATGCACTACAAGGTACATCCATCTGCGGTAGTGTAAGGGTTTGCCCCGGACTGTCGGAACTAGCGGGAGCAGCCGAGCTAGCGGCTCAAATGTTACCACCGATATGCACCCCAGGTTTCTCGGAACAATGTGACGTCTACTCGCGTTTGAACGTTCGACAAACCCAACTGCCAAAGCGTCGATACTCCTTAATCAGTTAAACCTCAGCAACAGTACGATCCTTTCTGTGGCTTCATCTCGGGCTTTGCCATTGCATTTTCGCATCAAAGTACATCGGACATACGCAATTGACCAGCCCTGAGGCCATACGTTTTGCGAAGCAGTGCTTTTCCGCAGAGAAGCACCGACCACCCGCGGGTTCGCTGGGGTTGTCAACGTCCTGTAACACGGGCTACTCAGACCCTAACAGAGAAAAGGATGAAGCGGAACTAGAAAGAAAATATCATCGAGCCCACGAAAACGAAATCAGCTACTCGAAATCCGAACGAGTCACAAAAGGAAGGGCCACACCGGAATGGCTTTTGTTAAAGATGGAGGTGCTCCCCACCCCTGACACCCGATAATTCGCAACGTGGGGCCGTTTTTGCACCTTTGCACCTCCAAGCATGCCCGCACTGTCCAATCGTCGATCTTCGCACTATCATGGACGACGGGCTATCTCGTTCAAGATGTCTATCTGCTTTGTGAACTTAGGGGAGCTACCGATGAGGGAGCAATCGGATACATCATACCGCACTAGGCGCGAGTCTTGGCGGTGGGAAGCAGATGCTTTTGGCGGGCTTGAGACATTCGGCTTACCGGTATTTCTCCAGGGTTTTCTAAAGGAGTTTAGGAAACAAAATGCCGGAGGCGGTGGGCAGGGGTTGGGGCACACAAGCTGTTTTTTTTTTGCCAGTCGCGGATCTAACCAATAGATAAACCACTAACTTAACGCGCTCAAAACGTGTCTTCGAATAACCACATTCAGCCAGACTATCGCAGACAGCAATACACCTGGCCCCAGCTTTCCAGACTATACTTCCCAGACCGCTTCGAGGACTACCATCCCACTACAATGGATCAGCATGGAAGCGACTCTCAAGTCAACCGGGGAAGTGTATCAACTCCAGGGCTATACCCGCATATAGATAAGCTTTCGGTCACAGCCTCAATTTGTCCTCAACAAAGCCCATACGAAGCTAATGCGTCTCTTGCGGACCCTGCATGATATCGTGTCAGTTATCACACGCCTAGTGTATTCTTTATTTCCCACTGTATACTCGCCCACAGGAAAGAAAGGATGCACTACGTTCCGCGTGCGAGCCCATGCTCTACCCGATACTCACAAGTTGGTCATATTTGATGAGCTCGAATCTGAGAGATGAGGCGATAAATACCCCCCCTCGGCGTCCAACAGAACAGTTATCGTGATTCTCCCGCGAGACCATTATCACATACAACGCGTACTTACATTCAAGTACCCGCTATAAGGTAGGTATCCCGAGTTGACCGTTGCCTGTCTGTTATTCTCCCACTAAACTCCGGCGTATCAGTCTATCGCGTATCTACAACCCCAAAGCTCGATTCGCACCATTTTACATTCTCGTCACGCCCAGTACGTTCACAATGCTATCGAGCCGTACAACTACCAAGGCGAAAATCAACTCTACCATAAGCGACCAAACGCAACAGTCTCGACTGAGAGCTCGCCTGCAGAAGCCGAAGAAGCAAAGGGAGGATGTTGGAGAGAAGGTACAAGGGCCAACGGACCGAGAGTTTTTCGCTCATAAGCCTACGCGTCAGATCCTTCTTATCACTCAGAAGCAACCGTGATGTTGGCAAGTCTTCACGATGGGGTTGATGGACTTTCAGCTTCATGTTTACACTACAATAGACGGGGATATACGTGATCTACCATGCAATAGAGGATAACATCAATCCTTCAAATCCAACATACCCATCAGTGCTGTTGTCATTACCCGCCCTGCGGCTCATCACTGTGCTATGTAGTCGCCGTATCGGTAACGACCTGATACAAAAGGACCTCGACCAATAATGATCGTATTTCAGTGATGCCTAGCGTATAAGCACTATACTAACTTGCATTGTTTTACTATGCAAGTGTGAGATACCATTATGCGGCTCACTCCTCTGGTCCTATGTTTGCATTTGCAGACTCGCTTCGCGGATATAAAGACATAAAGAAGACTAAGTTTATATTGTCATGGAAGGATGTATCTTGTCAAGGTTTCATTCCCATCAGCAGAAGTCCCGTCTATATCTCAATAGATGATCAATACCAAGTAGTAACAACTTGGCACCTAGAGTACTGTACACCTTGGTGTCTATTTACTCTTATCACTGTTAAAATACCTGAGGAAATGAAGAATGGCATCTACTGAACAGGGCTTACGTGTTTACTAACCTATCATGTCAGTACACACATGCAGATATCCTAGTAGGAGGGCGAGCGCAACAAGTCGTGCTCGCGACAAAGGAATATATAAGCATTTTAGTTTTTCCATCAGGAATACGTCTATTTGAGGCTACCATACACGAACGCGCCCACACGAGCAACAACTGAGCTCCATCAAAAACTATCTTAATACTCACATATATGCAGTTACGATGCAGACAAGGGCCAAGAGCGGTAGCTTGACTAAAACGAATGTGATGTATCCTACGGAGCATATTTAAAGATAGTGTTTTTGAATGTGTCCAGGCATTCATATACCCACCAACCCATTTTACGTCCTTCTATCCCCTTACAATCTATTCCACCAGTTCCTTACACCATGGCGTTAGTAGTGGCTGTGGTGGTGTCCGCCATAATCCCTGTCCGCATTCCCCTGTCAGCCTTTCTCCTTCCTTTATTTTCCGCTTCCCTTTCCACTCTTTGAGCTACGCCCGCTCTTCCCGCTTCCCGCTTTACTCCCCTTTTTTTCTGCTTTCTCTTTTCCCTTTCGCGCTCTCCTTGCACTTTCCGCTTCTTCATACGCCATATTTTGAGCTTGGTCATACGCATCGTTTTGACTTGCGTACTCCTCTCCTTGTACCTCTGCAAACGACATTGCGTATTCTGCCGCTCCTTGTTCTCTCTCTCTTTGATACCGATATTCTTCTGCTATGGCCTCGTGTTGCCTCGCCTCCAGATCCATTACGATCCACATCTGTTGTATCCATTCCTGGTTTTGCTCTACCAGTTCTTGCCTTTGTCGGTCTGTGTCGTTGGGAAAGCACTTTTCGCAGCGGGACAAACCACAAGGACCTTTTTTAATGGCGCTGCGAGTTTGCAAATGGTTGGTATATGGACATTCTGGACCGCCCGGGTTCGATCGACCATACAAGCAAGGTTTATAGAAAGTGCCCGAAAAGTCACAGTCCCAGTGTATTTGGCATCTATTGCACATTGTATAGGTTGAGCTGGTTCGTGGTTAGGCTAGCTGGTACTGTTAGCTTGTTGATTTCTTTTAATTTTCCATGGTACTTGGTCTTACCACTCAGTAGTAGGTGCTTGAGCACTTGTAGACTCGATCTTGCTTAGAGATACGTGGGTAGGCGAGCGGAGATTGGTTAGAAGTCCTCCTTGACAGTTATAGACCAAATCTTAGTCGAGATATATAGTCGTGTGATGAACTGTTTAGTCTTGCCTGGAGTTGAAAGGTTCTGACGGAAATCTACTTGGGCAGGATCGTCTCGAGCTCTTATAGACATCATCTCAAGCATATTTGCAGCTATCCTGACCTTGCTTTAAAGGTATGTCGCACTGACACGTCACAGGCGACTTGTCTAAAGTCTGACATACTGATCTATGTTGTTACCAGAGGACTTTCAAATGTTCGTTGTGATGTCATCTGAGCCACAAGCAGCGTTTAAAGCGTTTTTCAGAGACAATGCCATATAACTGTTGGGTTTCAATTACTAAAATCTAATTCTATGCAGGGCGGTTGTTTTAAAATGCTCCTTCAAGTCCGGTTTTTACGGCGACACGTATCTGCGAGTCGCAAGGGGCCCCGGGCAACGAAACAAGGGCGGTCGATGGCAATGGTAATGGTGCTTACAACGTCTGAGAACCGATATGTATTGGCTAGATCTAATTGTGGCATAAGGCTTACTAGTCTGTGTGTGATATATTGCGGCTGAAACATTATTCTAAGGGATAAAGCATTTGTTTGAACATCAGCGTTAGGTACGCTAGCCGAGCAACGTCCCGTCAAGCTGCTTTCAGCGGCCGGCATGAATAGCGTTAGCATAGAGAGCATATGAATCAGCGTTGTTGAGCGACTGGGGTTTTCTGATCGTGGTCACACAGCCGTCGTAACCATAGCAGACATCGTCAGTACCCTTCACCTCAGTTAAGTGCGTCGCCTCATGAACAATGATATATGGTTGATCAGCAATGTGGCAGGTATTGCCAGTAGCCGGGAATTGAAACCAGTAAGGGCAAAGCACGCTCTATACAGCTAATATCAGTATTTTACTTTCTAGTAAAAGTCCTGCTGATGTGGTCGCATGCAGAACGGCGGGAGCAGCTCTCCATAGACCAAGCGAGGGGCGAATGAGTAACTCAGAGACCACTTACATATTCTGAGCCCACTGACCCGGGTTGGGTGTAGGCTACAACGCCATCAGTACAATAGGACTGGGAATCTGAATACATTGAGGTCAGGTACTGAATAAATTATCCATTCGTATCATATCATGTAAGGCTATTACCGTATCGAGGCTGCGTTGTACACCGCATCGCACATGGCGAACCAGTACAAGCACCCTAGATAACTCAGTCATAAAGTGAGAGTCTGATCACGTCAAGGTATGTCGGAATTTCAACAGATAAATGTTTATTTAGTTAATACGAGTGCATTTCAATGTAACTGAATCTAGTAAACCTGAAAGAACTATATTCGCCTTGAGTTGATCGCAAAATTAGGGGTGTCGTCCCCGAGGCAACCCGCCAACACCAAACCGACAACAAACAATTCCTCCCCAGCATTGATTTCCGCTAGCTGGCGAGTATAACGAATCATAAATTCAAGTAGGTAGTCATATAGGTATCTGAACTAGACAATGGATGCTTCGATAACAAATTTTCTATTACAGCCCCTAGGTTCACATTCGCCCAGTATAAGTCAAATACCCGCGGTCGGCCTTCTAACTTCTAAGTACCTTAGAACTTACCGATCTACGTCTATACACTCATTTTATTTACTGGGCTAAGCTCTAGATCCAAAATTGCGTATAAGGGGATCTTGATGTAGCTGTTTGGGGAGCATCGGGAATTGGCTTAACGAGGTACAATTGCTAATATGTTAGCTGCATCTGCCGTTTGGCGATAAAATACATGGATTTGGCTAGAAAATTTAGGTGATATCGCTTTCCCAGCAAAATTCGGCTCATGGGACGCCTATTCAGGTCTTCAGATCGATTGACTAACAGAGTGGAAAAGGGGCTGTTGTACTACGTCAAGCGCTCTGCCCTACCGTGATCGTAGAGAGCCGCTACCAGGCTGAATCATTCTTCAAATAAATAAAGTGTGACAATTTCGTGCTCACACACGACGGCGTCAAGCAGTATCAAGGGGACCCTAACGGGCTCAGGGCAACCAGAAGCTATGGGGGTCAGTGAGATTCGGCTTGCATGCATAACGCCACTACAATCGGCTGCCAAAGTAGCAGTACAAGATGTTGTCAATCCAAGCTCAACGGGATGCTCAGTATCACGGTAGGTAGATTTTAAGCCAACGCTCATAACTCACCCAGATGGGAGTTGCAACGGATGTAAACTGACCCGCGCCTCGTAACCCACTAATAACATTGACGGGAAATGGTGATGTTAACGGTTCTTTCTCCTATTCTCCCATTTCATGTTGCTCAATATTTTCTAAAGGGCTACTGTTGAATCATCTGACCGCATTAATCGACTACACTGTGCTACTGTAATCATCAGATAATGGTGTTTGCAGCCAGCAAGCACCCGAGTGACATTTCGCTCACCTTGTGCCTAGGTACATGTCACACGGCAAGGACCGCCAGGACCTGGCAAGACCTGTCAAGCCATATGTCTCAGCCTCGAGTCAGCTATTGGTCGGCGACTATCACAGCCTCTGCAATGGGGCCTGGAATCGGAGCCCAGCGAGAGGGGTAATGGAAATCTCTGCCAAAGACCTGTGTATAAATAGAGGGACAGGAGCGAGGTTACATTGGGGATCAAAAAGGGAAACATAGACTCCCTGAGACCCAAAGAGAATTATTAGTTGAATATGAACCCTGTTCCAAGCGCTTGAGACCAAGCCCTTGTCACAGTTGACTAAACTCTGTTGTGGTCGTGGGGGCTGTTCGTGCGTGTGGTGCCTGAGAGTATACTCCATTAAGTGCGACCACAGAAATAAACTGTCTAGGATGTCAGCGGCGATGGCTGATTAAATTAGGTCTACCTATAACTTTATGTCGTAGGGGCATCATGCTGGCACTAGGCTATATTTCTCGCTCTCTCTCCAATTGGGATCGATGCAGTGGCATGCTATTTTGGCGATTTTTGGTCCCTCATTACATGTGTACCGTCATAGCCAGCAACTTCACCTTGTCTCAGTTTTGCATTACAAGCACTATATTTGGTCTAGGCTATTCCGGTAGCCACCTCTAAGCTTCGTAGGGCATAAAACCGAATGATTCAGTCATTGCATGTGCAATATCTCATCGGTCGAGCTGAAGATCGGTCTTCTTTTAATAAATTCGAATCCCATTGCGCCCGATACCGACTGAATATCAGACTCTTAGGACCTTGTAGTAACGGTTCAAGACCCCTATTGCAGTTGATTCCTTCGTTAAGTCAAATTTGGTATGTCTCCCCCCCTCTAGGACAATGACATAAACACTAGAAAGCGGTGCCACGTCTCTGAACAAGTAGTAAATTGAAGCTACGTATCAAGGAGCTCCGTTTTACTTCTATAGGCAATAGAAGAGACACATTAGTTATTATTTGGTATTAGTCGGCTGGCTGGCAGTGTGATGACCATGGCACCCACCAGTCCCCGACAATTCGACAACACGAACACCCGGATGTAAATTCAAACTCGCGCAATGTCTGAAGTTCTGGGATCATTATTCCTATCAAGAAACTATGCGGGGTGCACCCCTTGATGATTTGCTCATTACAAATTAAGCGATGACGGATTAAAAACTTTCCCGTTGCTGAATTGCCTCGTTGGAAGGTCTGTCCATCAAAGCAACACTTTGGTTACTTGATCGTTACGTAGCATACCACAAGTCAATCACCCAACACCTGTATATCACCATCTTCAAAATGGGCAAGCAGGCGCCAATAATTACCTACAACGTATTACCTATTTCATTTCCGTAGTTCATTTCCCATTCACATCATTAGTTATTCGCTTGATCGAACATACAGCATATCTACCCTCCCAGTTACAGGCCAGCTACACGTACATCGCACACTTAAATTTTGCGAATCTTCGAAGAAGGACTACAGTCTGACTTCTCCTGAGCATATCCGACCTCGCTAGCGTCCTCAGCCAATTGGTATAGCACGCTGATGAGTTAATAATAAATACTGAAGTAGCACAGGTAACACCTAGGGCGGTGGTAATCAATAAAGTGATGACTATTTTACTGATTAATGGTGTGAAAACTTAAGGGATTTCTGAGAGCTGGGGGCAAGAGGCGACAGGAGGCGATAGGAGGGCATCCAACTCAAAGCCCCTTTTCTTACTCACTCAGCTCTTTTGATTCCACGAATTTGACTACGCCGCCTTCGAGCGAGAAGCCCTCCATTCATCTAGGTGATTATTTAGCCCTAGATGGGTACGAGCGAGCCTACCTCGTTAGCTAAGGTATGGGGAACCCCTTGTAAGGGCATTCTGACCAATTCGGTACCGCTCATTGAACAGCTCCTGATGGCACGCTACCTCATCAATTATTCACCCTATACACTCCTAACATGCTAGATATTATACGAATACTCTTGTTAGCTATGAAAAGGTATGTCCGAGGTCATCGCGCCTTTAATCAGGCTGCTCTTCCAAATAGATTCCCGGTCACAGTTATCAGTTGCTCTTGAAATTTGAAAATCAGCATAATTCCTCGAGAGCTCTTCTCCATACACTGAAAATATCACAGTCGTCATAAATAACTCCGCTGCATAGGATACTCGCTCAACTCTTTCGGTCCAAATAATTTTGACCCTCTTGTCAAGACTTGCCCATGTGGCGCATTGACACAAATTCGGAAACAGATGCATACAAATTATATTTCTCATGACTATATGCGCTCCCTGTTAAAGGGCACATATCAGGGTCTTGTCCCTCGATATTCTGGTCTCTAGTCGTATTAGCGTTCAGTCGGACCAGAGTGCATCGCCGAACAGCATATAATGAAGTCTTTGTAAGCACTCACTATGCACACAGGGTATAAGAGCAAGCATTAAATTTTGCGTCCTTAAACATCTGGGATGACGCAGCATCGAACTTGAAAATAAGCCTTGCGTAGGCCTAGCGAGGACAGGGTCAACGTCATGTCAAGAATTTACATTTTTATTCGTAGGATGAATTATGTGAAGGGGAGGACAATGCTACAGCCTTGTTGATTCAACTAGGCAGCCGTTTTCACGGCGTAACACCCTCATACGGAATTATTTGAGGCTAGACACATAGATGCGTCGCTGGGGAAAATACTGAGGCCGAAGAGGGTGACACTGGATTCGAAGATAGGCATAGGACCAGCTAGGGTTCCTTAATCCAATGTAGGCAATAGTATTGCCATTAGAAGTTAACTCGATAAATTCTCAACGTCGCGGTAGCGTAGTCTGGTGATGTCGCCATCCGGAATTCTACCAAATTGCGTGATTCCGTCATGGCACCTTGCATAAGGGGTGTTTCACCTTACTGTAGGTCAATGGCACCGGTTGTAATGGGAATTCGTCTAATAGAAGGAATTTAAAGTCGGTGCAAAGATATCGGCTTTGTTCGAATCGGCCGATATGCCCCGAAAGTAGCGTCGTTATAAGACTAGCAATCGGTAAGGGATGGCACATCATCGCTTTTCGCTGTTTAGACTTACACTACATTGACAACACGTAGTCACTGCCGCAGTCCAAGTTCCTTGCGCTTTTGGAAGAAGAGTCTGGCCGTGTCCAATAATTTCCTTTCCGAATCATATCGGCTCGAATAAGCCCTGTACAGTATGTTCCCATCTGTTGCCATGTAAGTTCTATCATCTACCAGCAAACCCACACAGTCACCAACTCAACCAACCCAGCTGCTCCCATATCAAAATTGACTTCCGAGCTATCGTACATGTGAATTGACATGACCGGGTGAATTTTCATCTTATATCGTAAGTGTTACTTGACATTTAGCAACTGATAGTACCCAGTGTCGAAAATATCATCACCCACACCGACCCAGCTACATAGGTAGATTGACGAAATAATTTCAGTACATTACGACCTTTTCACTAGGTATCTACTATGATCTGATAATCTAAATCTGCGGTTGATCGCACTGGTTAACCCCATTTCGGATTGGGGACGGTCTCAACGAATTTCTTCATCACCACCCACCTATGCCGGCGTCGGTATTTCAAGCCTCATATACTTTAGATGTCTCACATGTTACCAAATAAATTGCGAGCATCGGCGTAGCGTTTCTGAAGCGTCAAAACGCCCAAGCGGTTAGAATATCTTATTCCATATACTGCAACTCGCCATGTCGAACCGCAAAGACGGGCTTGTAGATGTTAGGCATTTAGGGACCTACACATTTATGAACTCATGATGTGGCAATCCCTCTGACTCATGCTAGTGTTGGCGCAAGAAATCACGTATTCATCTTACCACACCCCTGAGTCCCTACCCCCCGGGTCCATATGCCGACGGATTTATGAAAATTATCAACAATCAACATTAAACTCGAAGTAACTAGCGTGACCATGCTCCTATACCCAGTCTCTATTGTCACTGGTGTGCTCTTGCCCGCAGTGCGAATAAACCATTTGCCCAGGACACGCCAACAGCATCCGATCAAGGTTTACATTACTCTAACCTGCATGTTTTGACCCCATTTCTTATTTGTCAATAATACGGCATCCGGTACAATACAGCGGCCCGTGTTTCAGCTGCATCAACATCACGTTGGGAGATAGAATTGTTCTGTCGGGATTGCCATGAACTTAGCCAAGGTACGAAAAATCCAAACAATTATGTCCGATTTGCCCAAGTGTCATTGATAGGGCGTGAATACACGCAGCGTACTCGCAGAGAAATATTTCGTTGCTGTCAAGAGTCGTCTTGAGTACGCGAGTTGGGTCTGGCACCTGTCAATGGCAAATATTACGGTTTTCGACACCAAACGCGCTCACTCGATCATTCGCGTCGGTTTTGAATAATATAGTACCGCCTACCATCGCCAACCCGGCACCGTATTTTTAATTCCCACAGCTTACAGGCTCAATAATGTATTGAGAGATACGGCGCATTTGGCACGACCCTGGGGGTATAACAACCGGGCTGAAATGATTATGGTTTGTTTGTTTGTTTGTTTGAATATGGTTCACGCCCGTCGCCCGTAGGTGAGCAATGAACGAAATGTATATTAACTCGGCATTTCTAATATAAATGACTTATACCACGTATGGTCAATAGATAGAAGGTCTGTAGGAGCCCAGAAACCATGCTTTCACTCTTGTTAGGATATTTGTGAGCAATGCGCTTGTGAAGCACCAGAGTCTTGTACAGGGAATTTCATCTGCTTCGTCAAATAGGGTCAAGGTTCGTCCTATAACGATGAAATTCTTCATAGGACACCATTCAAGTCACAAAAGATGAAATATTTTGTTGTTTTTGCATTGAATCATAGCTGCTAACGTGTACACCACGAGTTGGGAAATGCGCAATTGAGGCCATTCCCATATGAAGGACATCAAGTCGGCAAGGTATACACAGTAGAAGATAACAGATCTTAAATTAAACAACTTTTCTCTGCCTGGCTGATTACTCTAGAATGATCTGCTGTCTAGGTCGGCAGAAAATAGCTTCGGCGAAAATCGGGCGTCACTATCGTAAGTAGACTGGGCCAGTTAAAGGGGAACGGATATTGGGAAGCGATGCGGAAGAGCCAAAGAGTCATATTCTTGAATTTAAGTCTTGGTATGGTCGCTTCAACCCGGGAACCTATACATCCTAACGGCCTATCGCGACATTTATGATCCTCCTCGGTATTCCTAGACATCACAATATCGTTATACTTCGCAATTCGGGTAAAGAATCGTCGATGACGGACATTACAAGCTTCAGCATGTAAACAAGGCCGGACCTAGTTGTATTGATTAATTCACAAAATCGCTGCGTTCGCATGCGGGCCATTGACGTACCGGGGATTTTATAAGGGTTGCTTCCACTAGGTGGCTTGTTACTGTAAGAGTTCGGGTGTTAGAAATTATCGCATTCAGTGATTGTTTGATTCGGGGGGTTCGGGGGCATGCCGGAGCATGTGGGAGCAACAGCATTCTCGAACGGAAGATAAGACTTAGAAATGCATACTAGATGTCAATCAGAAGGCCGGGGTCGTTAGACTGTTGTATCATATTGATGAGCTCGCTATTATCGAAAGCCGGCGCCGGAACAAGAACTTGCCTTGTAGATACCCGGGATGCTCGCCGTAGTAGGCTTCTTCGTCGCCTTCCCTCCCGTGACGTTGATCTGGGCACACTCCATCTGGGTGGGCATTAGCGATGCTCATATTCGATGCAGATAAACGAAGGACTCACGTAAAGTTGGGCGCCATTAACAGATCGAGCTCCATGAAGTGCAACCATCTCAGCGCGCAGCAGGTATTGTCCGTCTTCAATACACTCAGGGATATTAATCTGCTGATTTCCACCGCTATTGATTACGGTGTCGGTGCCCCATACTCCATTGTTGAAGCCGGCCTCTTGAATCTTAAACCTATACAGCACAATGTCAGTGTATCGCTATCAATCGCGACTTTGTACGTGATGTCGAATTGAGTACAACAGATACGAACGCTTACCAGCCATTGCCGACGCCACTGTCCTGAGTGGCATCAGTGACCTTTTTAAGGTATGCCATTACTGGGCCCTGGATTACGAATGAGCCGATATTAGCTAACCTAGTGAACTCATACATGGCGAGTGAAGGTGCTCAGGGGCGTACCTTGTGTCCAGGGTCCATCACATCATTCGATCCGGCTACCAACTCGTCAGCATTCGCAACTTCAGTCCAACGGAGCTATCATAGAAGGGCCCTAACACTGGAGTGTGTGGCGCCAGATAGCGCTGACCGTGCTGCCTGCTTTCACCTCGATGATTTTACTAGAAGGTGTCGTCGGATTCGGTGGCCCGTTGCAAGCCATATTAGCTCCGTTCACATCCGTTTGGGGCTTGCACATAGTTAGTATAGCAACCTAACCCTAGCTATGCCCCTTATAGACATGATTCAAGGCTTAGGGAATGATTTACCCCATCGTAGGATGGCGTACGAATGCCGTAAGACACAGCTGCGATGACATTCAATCAGCTTTCTACTAGACGAGCTTATCTGAGGACCATAGTGTCCATACCATAGGTCTGCTGGTCAGTCTTGAGCTGGCAGAAAATCGTATGTGCTGATGCTTCAGCTATCAGGAGTGCAGCCGAGATGACCGTCAAGCAATGCATATTCATCGATTATCGAGACAGCAAGGGAACTTGAAAGACAATCGTTGCCCGTCTAGTGTGTTTCTTGACCCAAAAGCCTTCAGATTAGCAAGTGGGATACTGTTCCTTTTCATGTCTTCTTAACGTGCGCGAGCTACTCCGCAAGCATTGTTGATAATACTATCTCTTACTAAGAATTCGTGCCCCTTGGCGATGAGAGATCATTCACGGCTGGGAAGTATATTGGGACGTACTGAAATCCATGCCAAGGCGGCGTGAATACACCCGCAGTATATAGAAGGGTAGTATGAATCCGTGGTTATCATTGCCGAGCACCCGGATAAAACTCCGGACTAAGGTACATGATACCTCTTAGGTTAGCCGTCGTCATTACTGTACCTCCTATAGTGACCAGTCGGTCATACCGTTTTTATCGAATCCCGGTAGTCCCCAAGAGCTATTATTCACTTGTTCGTACTACTCTCTACCTTCAGTGACTTACAAGAGCAACGCCGAACTCAACGTATACGCCAATTAGTATCTATCTAAAAGGTGGCTCTAATGTGTATTTATCTTGTCTTATATTGCTTAATGTGTCTTACTGACGCACCCAAAGGGATGATTGTCCGTAACGTTCCCGAGTACGCCCGATTTCCTCTGGCCTTGGCAGGGAGCGGTTGAGCAGCAGTCTCCCATATAGACCGACATTAGTCCGAGATTCAACTATTTGCTAATAAAGATCTAGGTTCGGTAACATCTAGTCAATGTTTATCTCTAGTTAGTGATGCGCCGCCTCTAATGTTCGTTGAGTTGGGTGCGGGCAACGTCACGATCGCACAACGGAATCATTCTACGCCTACCAATGAGATATGAACATGTATTTATCAACCAGACAACCTAGTTTACGCCCTAGGTGACTTTCTCTTTTTACAAAAGATAGTGGCATGTTCGGAGCTCTGAAAATCTAAGGACCCGACAATGTAATTCAAGGGTTACATCGCTAGGTATGACATAAACGTAATGAGCACCTACGATTCATCCTTTTGATATTGATACTTGCTAATCATAGAGCCATACTGATCAAATCTCACGGGCGCATAGCTAGCAGGGGTAGCTTCTGTAACGAACTCAGCTAGAGTTGAGACGGTATACGAAAAATCGGGACAGAGGAAGAATGGGATCGAATAGCGAGGTGGAATACCAAGCGGGGACACTGTGTCTGGGTCGGGAACAGATACTCTGTGAACAGCAGAGACGAAGTAATCTAGGGAGGTAACCATGAATCAATTTCTGTTTGAAGACTCGAGGGACGATTTACATACTGTTGGAGGCACGCTGCAACATGTCGCCTACGTTGAGAATGAGCGCGCCAGCTTGGGGCTTGGCCTTGAGAAAGGCTTGAGTGACAGGGTCCTTCAGTTCGAGCCCCCCTCGGTCGTCTTGGAAGAGCATTGTCAATGTACTATGCATAAATGGTAAGAATGCTGCACCATATATGGTTTCGACAAGGTCGTGATCTTCTTACCCCCAGTCTTGATGAGGTGGCAATCTTGCTAGCAGCTCGTCCTGCAATTTTGCCTTGGCGATTGCCGGATAATGAAGAAGGCGAAGTTGACAGTGACGATCCGAGATCAACTCCTGGAGGCTAGTGAGTGCGGCACCTTCGAGCCCCATACCGACTCCAATCGCGTGTAATATCATCTTGCCAACACCGCAAAGCCTCTCGTAAATGGCTGTCATATAAGATCGAAAGTTTGGAAGTACGTCATCGGGCAGCCATATGTTTTGCTGAACGGGATCAAGCTCGCTACCGATTTCGTAACTCTCCTGACTTGTCATGAGTCCTCCGAATGATGGTAAAAGAGCAACGTGACTTAAGCAGCCCGATACTAACCTTGAAGTCCGAAATCTTACGGAGGCTCTGGCCAATGTCAGCTTCATCACCATGTGCCTTGACGTCGGCTTGAGAATAGACTTTCTCTTTGCCAATGCCCGAGTATCCACGATGAGGAATTGGCCCTGGTGGGTGAGGTGCTTTCATCTTCTCTGCATAGGGCAAATCGAAGAGCGCCTTGGTCCAGGCTAGGGCTTCGCCAATCTCTTGCTGATTGATCCCATGGCCTGTCACCTGGACGAAGCCATAGTCGTGAAGGGCCTCAACCAGAGTGCGGCCAGCTTGTAATCTATCTGAATCCAGGAGAACCTCTCCTGATTTATCAACAAATGGCGACAAGTCAACTGTCGCAATAGCCCTTGCTTCTGTGTGAGGTGAGGTAAGCATATTGGTCGAACAGGTAAGGGGAGGTGTATCTAGCAGCCGTGGGCAGCTCGTAGGGTTAGTAATGGGCTAACTTGAATCCGAACAAGCTACCTAAGTTGAATAGTTCTGTGGTTGAATCTTTCCGAGGACAGGAGACGACTAGGTGAAGCTCGAGACTACCACTTCCAATAGGTTATCGATCGGGGGATCTGTGTAGGCTTACAGTTGGTGATGCGGAGTCGCGCCAATTAGGTGAATATCCGAGCCCTGAGCTGCAGTCCTTGCTACTGCTAAGTCGCGCACCATAGATACCGAGACAACAAAGGTCGGACCAGTCACCTCCATGTCGTATGTGTGCATATTGTGCTACCTAGACGACTCCGACATCTGTTCGATGATTCGTGTGCCGACCTTCCATATGTACCTAGCCAAAGGGGAAACTGGCTACCCCATGAGTGTATTAAATCGAAGTCCTACATCGTCCGTACAATAGAAATTCAGCCATCGCTAGTTGCTTTACAGAGATTTCACGTGGGGTACTGGGGAATATCGTCGACTACCGTCGACTACCTATTGTGAATAGATCCCGATTCGTAAGTGCGACAACCTCTGAAACTGGAGCATACAAATAATTCATTTGTGAGACATAGCAAAGTATAATGATCGGAAGAAAGACTTGGCACCCACAGTCCAATTGGACCAATTTGATTCAGATTACGATCTAGATTCCATATAAAACTTAGAGTCGCACAATCTCCGTGAGTAGGTCCGGTTAGTTTTCTCCGATCAATCAGTTCAGGTTAGTTCGAGCGAAGCAAGGCATGCCGGTAGAGGTACTGAGCTTTAGACTCGAATGATCTCACTGTCTCCTTCGATGTAGTCTACTTGGGAAGCTTCTGCCTTTTCTGCCTTGCTTGTCTCCTGCTGTGAGACCGTGACTCGAATGTTTCTTTCATTGAATCACATATGATGTTTCGTGTCTAATGCATCACGCACACTGAATTCTCGACCTTGATATGAAGTTATAAACTGCTCCATAGTAGATTACCAACTTGGTTTCGACTGGTCCGGGGCTTATAAGGTCTCACGCCCCATGTCCTACGTAAAGCTCCGTCAATCGCTGAGACGGAAGACAGCTGTTCTGTATTGTCAATCAATTCTCATCAATTCCACTCTACTGGTGTTCATACCTCACATGAGTAAGAATGGGTAACGCTGGTCAAGGTATATCATCGGGCGGCTTTCTGGTAAGTGAATCGCCTAGAATAACACCCATAACCGCTTCTATTACTTTCCATGCATGTGAGGCGGGCGCGCCGACTAACGGTGGCCTAGGCTGTGGTTTGGACGCTGACAGTTGTGACGACTCTGTTGTTCGTTGGTCGTTTATTAATCCGCAGCACTCTTTTGAAAAGCTTTCACTTGGACGATGTCTTTAGCACAGCAGCCTGGCTCTTCATGACAATAGCCATTATCTTGGCAACGGTTGCGACTCCCCTCAATTATGAGTTTGGCTCGATCTTGGTTGGCGAGACTCCAACACCTTCTCCGGCCGAACTCGCACGCATAGCCATCGCACTTCGCAAGCTCAATATCCCGGCCGAGTTTCTCTTCTGGACTGCGTTGCATTGTGTCAAGTTATCTTTCATGTTCCTTTATAGGCTTGTCTTCGGTTCTCGGCGAGAATACCGCTATACGTGGGCACTTGCGACCACATATATTATCCTCAGTTACGGCGTCTGCCTCATCGGGGTCTTCGGCCAGTGCGGTAGTGCCAGAAACTTGTTCTCGTATGGTGAGCGAAACCACATCTCCTTAAACGGCTCACATGTTTGTACTAGCTTCGCTAATCATTCGTATAGAGCAATGCATGACACCGTATGTCGCACACCTCGGCTTGAGGTTGATATGGGTACAATACTTCTTCAACGTTACTTCCGATTTCTTCGGTATGTTTCCAACATCAAAGGCGTTTCCGATTTTCGTTTTTGGACCGCAACTTACTCTCCTTATAGTGATCGTCCTCCCTCTACCTATCATCTGGCGCCTTAGCATGCCCATCGAGCAGAAACTAGCGGTATCCGGTATTTGCAGTCTGGCTGTGATCACTGTGGCATTCGACACATTGCGGACGGTAAAATTATACTCGGAAAACTTCGCGCTCACTGGCCTCTACAGCTACCTAGAGCTTGTGGTCGCCGGGCTCATAAGCATGCTACCATCTTATAGGTTTTTAGTCTCTTCATCCGAGAAAGGCCGTGAAGACCGTCGACGTTTCATGAGCCGGATAACCCTCAGAAGCCGCTCCTCGAATTCTTCGGCCTATTCGATGGACAATGCCGACAATCGAGGCAACAACCAACCCGAGCGAGCAGTAAATGATCGTGTGACGGTTCCAGAGCCAGCAGCTCCATTACCAGTGTTTCAACAAACATAATCGATAATCAATGTCGGTTGTGTACTTTGGCAAACAATGCAATGGCAATCGCGGTGGCAACTGTGTTGGCAAGCAATGGGCTAATTAAAACGGACGTTGCAAGGCAGAATGATGCTGAGGCGTGCCTGGCTGGATATACTGCTGTGGCATAGCGATATGATCATGTAGATTCTGCTTCTTCTTTTTTTTTCTATGTATTATGGCCGGAGCGGAGGATAGCTGCACGACGAATTGATGAGGGCAGAAAACTCGATGTTAAGGGCAGGAGAATGGTGCAGCAAGATGATCAAGAGACAACCTGAAAGCAGGAAGTTGTCTTGCACTTGGCATCTCACAGTACCACACCTACAAGCGTAAAGCCACACCTTCAGATAGAAGGTTAGCCCACTGTGGGGCAGAACAAACCCCTGCTAGATGGAACAGTACCGGTGGATGCTAAAACCCATCGTCTACACCTGCCAGTGAGAGCAAAAAGTTTTACAGACTAAATGAATCCACCAAAGAGAGAGAAGGGGGGAAAAACCCTCATTTTTTTTTTCTCAATAGCTAGCGATTGTTTCGATCAATCGACCTCCGGGTTATGAGCCCGGCGCTCTTCCACTGAGCTAGCTAGCTTGTATGATGACGTCAGTTGAATTAAAAGATTGGTAAACCAATCTTATGTGCGTAACATGTACCCCAGCAATTCAATCTCTATGCCCGCGCCTCCCAGAAATTAGCATCGAGTTTGTTCCCAACGCCCATTGAGTGATTCGACCGATTCGCATCGGAAGAACGGGCATAAATGTATAAGCCCGGTACTAGGTAAGTGACGACTAGTAAGTAAGTCTTTGTATTATTTCCTCATGCGCGACGTTTCTGCGTTCGCAGCGGAGAAGAAAGGTAGCCGCCCAGATCAACGTGTCTCGGCTTGGTTGGCCCGCGAAGCTCCTCTGATGGTGAACGTGACTAGATAGGAACCATTTCCTGCTTTGGAGTAATAGTTCGCCAGTTTGCAGGCGAGTATTTACGTGACAATGTAGTCATTTACTGAGTTGTGGAAGTAGCCTGTAACGCAGTTTTATCATTTATCTTAGGTGACTCGGATACCTGGCATCTTACGGTTCACGATCACCAGCAGAACCACCCGAGCCTACAGCACACAGACAAATATTGTGATGAAGCTGCGCAAGATGGAAGCGTTCCTACAGGAGATCGCCATAAATGGGGCCAACCGGGTACCGAGTGCAGCTCAGCCCACACTGCCCCAGTACCTCCAACCTCTTGACATCGTCACCTGAGGTTAGACGCTGGGTATGATCTTATGGCGTCTCGTGGGTCTCTGAAAATTTCGCGTTTGCGAAACCATTGCGGGACTTCGACACGAGGAAAGTCAACAGGAAACCACAAGGCCAAGCTCCGAAAATGCTCTGCCTCAGCGGCCCAAGGGCAGCTCTCCTCGCGGCACCCCAGCTCATCGTTACTGCATTTGCCACGACTATACCTATGGCCGCTCTCGCACCACGAGGTGTCGCATCTAGCGCGTCGATAAACTACCCGTACGACTACTCCAGCCTCACATGTCCCTCATCTCAACTACCAACGCTCATCACGCCCACATACGGAGAAAAGGGCGCGCTCTTCACGGTCTGTTCGTCTATCAAGATCAACGCGCCCGCGTCCCTCACACGGGACACCATTCTTGACTTCAAGTCCTATAGCTTGTGGAACTCCTTTGTCGTGTCGGTCTCACTGCCGTCGAACGTGACGGAGACGCCAACACACAACTATGTAGGCATGCCCATGGTCTTTACTACGTCAGGTCTGATCGCGGGACTGAACACCACCAGCGCCGAGGTCCTCACCGCCTTGGACTATGCAGGCGTTGGTGGTGGCGGAAAGCCATACATGCTCGCGGCCTGGCGCTACGACGACAAGCTGGCCGGAGTCGGCGCGAGGGCTGAACATCCCATCGTCGTCGTCGATTCGGGCGACGGTTCGTCATGGTACTTGAGCTGGGAGACGTATTACGTAGGTTTGTTTACTCCGGCGATTGCCTTGCTTAAAAATAAACTGCAAGTACAATTCGAGGCTCAGTCTGCCGATCTTAAGACCTACGTTGAGGGGTTGTTATGATGAAGCAGCATTGGCGATGCGCTCTTTTTCTGGTTTCTTCGAGAGCACTCCTTTCCTTGTAAATCTAAGCCCGCATCGGATCTGAGCGTTTCATAATGCCTCATGATACTTAATTCTCTATTTTCTTGAATTAGACGTCAACGCGTTGGGGATGTGCGATTGGTTTTTTGGATTCCAGCTGCAGCAACTGTGAGGGTATCGGATGTATCAATTAGAGATATAATTAGCTTAGCTTATAGAGGCTTATTGAGAAGCCACCAATAGCTTCCATCTCTATTTAAGTGAAGACTTCTATATAGCAGGTCATTAGCGATCTAAGATACCCGTAATATGTATGACCTTTAGCATGGAAATTCGCTATTTCGTGCAAAGGCTCGTACGAGTCGCGCAGTAGCCTTGAAAATTATGAAGCAGTATATGGGATACTGATCTAATCGTCTGACTCATCGGAATCGCCCGATCCGTCATCATCATCAGGTGCATCTGACTCCATCTCTTCATCTTCGTCATCATCCGCTCCACCGGGCGATTCCAGACCATAATCGTCATAGTAATCTGACAGCTGTTTGATCTGAGTTCTATACCCCATCTCCTGAAGTTCCTTCTCCAATTTCTATGATGTGATGTTAGCGCTATATGTACTTTCGTCTGCCAACGATAGGAATAAACAGAAGGCTTACCTCGACCATAACATGTGCACAGCATACCACTATGTTGCTCTTGCCCGGTTCAAATATTGGGAGCAGCCAGGTCTCCATCGCCTCCTTGATATCATCGACTGTGACAGCACGAACTTTGGCGAGCATTTGGGTGTTATAATCGGGCTCGAGGCCCCGGACAACACCGGTGACATAATTCTGCATGGCTGCAGTAGACATCGTGGCCTGTTCATCAGCAAGCCCCATGACAAGCTGACTAATTGCGCCTTCAATCATCGGCTTCTCAAACGCTACGGTCCCATTCACTAATGCCGCAATAGCGTCACGCGCTGCAGCAATAGCTTTAGAAGCGGAGGGAGAACGGTACACTTTGAAGTGTAGGTATCCACCATCCAGTTCCTTAGCAAAGTAGACCCCGTAGGCGAGCCCATTACCACGGACGGCATTCCAAAGTGTGCCCTCGACAGTCTCCAAATATTGAATCGCTACAAGTAAGGCTGGTACTGCTGGATCGGTGAATGATGAAAGACCTTTACCCGAGTTCACAGAATAGGAGCTGTCGATAGTGGTCATGGGAATGATGGTCGCACCTATGGACCCAGGATTGCGACCCTCGGTACTAAGAAGAGTATAGGGTTTGACGATAGGTTGTATCTCCTTAGGGGCTGTAACAAGAGATTTGCACAGTATATCCCAGGTCTTTACAGGCTCGGGAACCTTGGATTGAGAGACGTCGGCTGTGACAAAGACACGAATGTTGTCTGAGGTGAACAGTGCTTTCCGAACTTCTTCGAACCATGCTATAGCAGTATCTGGGTCATTCAGGAGAATTTTCTTCAGTCGTTTCATGTAGGTAGCCTTAACTAGGGTCCTCTTCGCCGCAAGCAAAGATGACGGTTCATTGTGGAGAGCAATCTCAACCTCGCTAGCCATTACCCTGCCGTCGCGTTTGGCCTCGGGAATATCAGCGAGCTGTTTGGAAACGCCAGCCTTTAGACGGGTTACATCGAAAACGCTATTGAACATCAGGGCGCGGATCCACTCGACTGCGGTAGCATACTTCTCCGGCTCAACTTGCATGCGGATTAAGAAGCTCTCCGAGTCACCGACTTTCGTGCCAGAGTCTAAGCTATAGCTGATGGTCTCCTTTTCGAGCTCCATCACGACTTGCTCGAAATCAACGCGTTGGCCATCTCGTAAAATAGGCGTGTTAAAGAAGTTGTCGTTAAAAAGGCTCAGAAGTGGTTTGTACTTCACGGGGACCTTGCTTGTGCCAACATGCACGGCGATATGCACAAAATTCGTCGGGACGTCTTCGAACTGCAGGAAAAGTGGCGCTCCCGCCGACGCTCGATCAATCTGCTTCTGAGCATAGTTTTCGCGTACGCCTAACTTACGCGCCAGACCAGAACGTGCGGTTTGTGACTCGATGAAGTGAATTGAGTCGGTTGGGGGAACTTGCCACTTTTCCAGTACTGTGTCTGGAATCTCAATATCGCTTTGCTTTTTGGCATCTTCCAGTTTTTGCTTCAGTTTCTCTAATCCCTCCGGTCCCAGTTTGTCCTTTCTCTTTTCAACTCGAGCAATTTCATCGGCCTTCTGTCTGTTGGCCAATTCCAGCGACGGTTTCCCCAGGATAGAGATATGGTGAGCGTCGGATATCCATTTACGCAAGAAAGCTCGCCATTTCTCGTCCGTCCACGCCTCCAGACGATCATATTCACCCAAGCTTGCCAAATCCTTCAGCGTTGAGCCATCTCTAGCGCCGAAGAGATAATCAGTAATGATATTGTTTGAATAGAACGACTCGGACTCCTCTGCTTGTGCCTTCACTTGCCGTCGTTCTCGTTGAATGCACTCGTTGATATACGTCATATCCAGAGGTTTCGATGCCACCTCTTTAAGCAACGAAATGAGTCGTTGTTCGACGAACCGAAGCTTCTCAGTGGAGACTCCCGTGGGTTGAAACCAGATAACAGAATTCGGACGCGCATCCCACCAATATGCGATTGAACTTGCTAGTTCCTCTTTCTCCACCATCACATTTTCCAAGACAGCAACTGAAGAACCACATAGGTAAGTCAGGAGGACGTTAAGAGCAGTTGTCTCGGTCATATCGGTGCAGTTGGGCCCGAAGAACGCCACCACTATATCTCCAATGGATTCGTCTTCTTCTGGAAATTCGACCGTCTCGATGATTGTTTCCTTTAGAGGGGGTGGTTGGGCGGATTCTATCCATGGTCGACGGAAGGGTGCATCAATGGGCGGAATATCATTTACGACACTTTCTTCGAACGAGTCAAGTATCTGGAGAAGGTTGTCGTGGTCCACCTCGCCAATAATAATGACACACATATTCCTCGGCTGATACATTGTCCGGTGGAAGTCTCTTATCTTTTCTGGAGTCAAAACGCGAAGAGCCTCCATCATGCCTCCAGTCTCGTATCGGAACCCAACATTTTCCGGGTATAGTAACCGTCGAGCTTTGATGTCCATAAGCTCTGTGCCGGTGTACTGGACTGCTTGCATTTCAGAGTATACGACGCCAGCATCATTGCCTTCTCCATCAACGTGATGTACCTCGGTCAAACATGCGGCGTCAGTGATAGTGGGCACGACTAAATGCTCGAGATACACGGGCAACGTTTGTGCAAAGCCTTCCCACCCAGCCGTCTCTAGTGTATAGGCAGTGTGGTCGGTAGCAGTCCACGCATTCGTGCTTCCGTAAGCCCGTGAGGCCAGCTTGTCTAATAAACCCTTGTATCTGTAGCTTTTCGAGCCCATGAAAACCAAATGCTCGAGAGTATGCGGCGCACCAGAATCGTCAAAGATCTCGGTGGCCAAGGTAAAGTATCCGTTTACCTTCGGACCCTTCCGGTCGGCCACGATGACCTGCATACCGCTACGCTCCGATTCATATTGAGTGATTGTAGTGGGTGCATAATCGGTCTCAAAGCTCTGAAGTTTGCGGAAGCGTACACTAGGACCTTGGGAACCCATTGTGCGAGAAGAGCGTGAGAATGGACTAAATCTAACCGCGGGTCAGTTAAGTGATTCCAAGTGATTGGGTCAATGCAGAAACGAGACAATCGTTTGAGCAACACATGACATCGATGTGTTGCTAAAGCAGGCGAGATGAAAGATATCTTCCGTGTGCAGAAATAGTATATGTACAAGGGTATAGGTATTAGGAGCCTTCAGACCCGACACGTCAGACGGCACTTGCGTAGTAGCGTACGAATTGTACGATACAAGCTACCATGAATCATGACATAAGTCCTTGGGAGGCACAGCACTTTAATCCCAGAAACAGGGATGGGCGTACCCTGAGTCGTTGCAGAGACGTGGATATAAGATGGCGAGGGTGGCAATCAAAGCAGCAGAGATGGCCGTTCGCGCCGACAGCAGACCAGACATGGTGATGGAAGCAGGTTGATATAGAAATATCGATCCTGCTCAACCCCACGGACAGACGACGGAGATGGGTGATGCCTTGTCTCGATACCTCACTTAGACAGTGCCGTGTCGTCGATCTAGCAACTTGCCTAAACGGTAAGGCGGCGTGGGGTTGTATCAAGGATAGATCCAACAAACAGTGCTGGAAATCTGGGCTCGGACATAAAATGCTGACATACCTAAAGCAGTGCTGAGGCACAACTAACGACCAATGAGATGCAGACGAAGGTCGGAACCCGAGGGCCGCAATCCGCTTGAAAGTCGTCAGTTCCGCCAGGACAAGGAGAGACGGCAGCTTATATGCTCTCTTCGCTGACGACGTGCTCGGATGACAATGTAAGAAGAGCGGTATAAGCAAATGCTTGGTGGAGAATAAGAGATGGGCAGCAAGATGATTGTCTACATGAGGCTAGATGGTCAAGGTGTAATGGTTGGGTAGTCGCCAAGACCGATCCTTAATGCATACGACAGGTAATTTAATGAAAATAATCAGAGGGGCGAGAATAACAATAAATCAATTATAAACGAAGCTCCTGGAGGTGATCTCCCTTCGCTCAGCCTTGAAACAAGCTGATGGCAATAGGTAATAGTGACACGGTGACACCCCTGAAGATGCCGACAAAAATCGCCCCGCGGTTACCCGTACGCTTGGTACCCCGCTACATCATCCTCTGATTACAGTATTTGGGACGGTTAGGTTGCCGCAATCTCTAGTTATTAGCGGGGTGCCCTGCCTTATCTGCACATGTGATTGGGCTGGCAATAATCAATCGATAAGCGATGTGAAGCCTGCATGTGGGGCGTCAGGTACGTACAGTGTCAAGTTGGCCCGAGCTCCCTGTGCCGGTGCATGATGACATGTTGGCGATGACATGTTCCTCTGAAGCTGTCACGACACCCACCTCGTGGCACCGTTTGTATGTCGTGCTAGCCGCGACTCTGTGCCAAACGCTATACCCAAGATTTCCCACGCGATGGATTGCATCTCAATAACCACGAGCTAACACGATAGTTCAAGCCGATTGGAATATCGAAGAACCCCTCCGTCCCCGTCGCCCTACGACTCCCAGTTTCGTCTCCATGTCTGAGCAACTTCGCTGATAGTAACCCCGATCAATCAGCAACGCGACCGCAGCCCTCTGCAAATATGGCAAGCGCCGAAGCCGGCCAGATTGGCCCCGCCTTGGTCGAATTCTCCTTACACGGCTTGTTTCCCGAAGAAGACGTTTCCTCAAGCCGCATCGAAGTCAGGCATCTTGCTCCCGCATTAGATTCCTTGGCTGCTGCCAAAGAAAAGCTTGAGGTGTGTTTTTGTAAACCGTGGCGCTTTTTCTGGAGTTAACTGTATCTTTACCAGGCCAATATTCACGTCATCAACGAGGAAACTGCCTCTGATGTGAGCCAGTGGGTTGCGAACGCGAAATCTCTAGAAGAAGATATTAATCGAACTCGCAATTGGGCGAGCGAGATCGTACGGCGGTCCGAAGCTCCAGATGTTTCGGGAAAGACGATAGAGAAGGCTGAGGATAAAGTCAACTTTCTCCGACAGGAGTCCGCATACAACAACCAGCTCTACGATGCTTTAGCAAGCATCAAACGCGTTAGCCGACTCCTAGACGAAGTTGAATTAGCGCGAGATGAAAGACGCATTCTACACTCACTCCATCTACTAGAGGGTAAGATTTAGACTACCTGGATGGGTGCATGGGTCGCTGACGTCCCACTCAGAATCCTGGACTGCCCTTGACAGTATCCCCGTTAGTAAATCATGTCGTGTCATGAAGCTCCTAGATATGCGAGCATTCGAACTCAAGTCTGCTGTGCACGATGTACTTGATCACATATGGAGCTCCCTCGTCCAGATAAATGCTCCCAATAGTCGAGTAGCTGTGTTCAAGTCGCGCGAAGGTGAGGTGGTACTCAGTTCACCAATTGATAGCATCGCTGACATTGTTTAGACGAGCAAATGAGTCTCGCTGATGCCGTTATTGGGCTCAAAGCTTACAAGGAGGTTGATAAAAGGATGTCAATATTCTGGCAAGGTCTGGATCACATCCTGGTCCGTCCGAGGACCAGTCGCGAGCGGGAGGATGTACCCAACATCCGAGTAGAGAATGTGAGCCATGCTTTTTGTGATTCAAGGGTCATGCTGACACAGATAGTCGACTTTGACGTTGACTGGAAAAGCAGACAAGACAGTGTCATCTCTATTCCAGGATCTAGAGATTGTTCTAGAATATCTCTCAGAGCGATTGCCAGAAGAGCTGGTTTATTCGTTATCGAACGTCATGATGCCTGATCTCATACCTCATATTATCACTAGCTGGCTAGAACCTGTCGTCCCAACGTCTTTAAAAGATATAGATGAGTTTCAGTTAATCATTGACACTACCAAATCGTTCTGTACCCGCATTGAAGTCTTGGGATTTTCAGGGTTTGAAGAGCTGCAGGAATGGGTACAAAACGTTCCACGAGTGTGGCTTGCTAAGTGCAGGGAGACAGCTTTGGACTCGATACGAACAAAACTGTCGCAAGGACTAGGTGTCCCGAAAGAAATTGAACGAGTCGAGACACAAACTGTATCCCAAGAGGAGGGGCGGAGACTTGCTCCCACCAATGGCGATGGATGGGACGCAGCATGGGATGATGGTGATGCTGTTGCAAACAACGAAGAGCAACCAAAACAAGCAAACAGTCAAGATTTCGGCAACGAGGGTGATGATGGTGCCGACGCATGGGGTTGGGGTGATGATGATGATAACGACACAAATGCCACAATTCCTGATACAGAACCCAAGCATGGTGAGCAAGCTGAGGAAGACGATCCCGCGGCAGCGTGGGGGTGGGGAGACGAAGAAGATACAACAGGCGCATCCAGAGAAACTTCAACAGCGAATAAACCGCCGCAGCCGACCCCATCCACGCACGAGTTGACCCTCAAAGAAACATACAATATATCGTCGATGCCCGAGCCCGTTATTGCACTCATATTGGCTATATTAGAGGATGGGGCATGTTTAGTTGGGTATGTCCATCATGCGCTCTTCGCACCACACTTGGTTAATAACATTTTGCGTAGTAGCGATGGAAATCCGATGGCTGCTGCCGCCCCCGGTTTGTTCTCTTTGCCAACACTTGTGTTAGCCATGTTCCGGGCCGTCTCGCCGCATTACTATGTTTTGAATGCAGGTGGAAACATGTATGACACCTATACCCGTTGATCCAGGTTGAATTGACATGTTTTAGGTTTCTCTACAATGACGCAACATACCTTTCAGAGCAGCTTTCTGAGATCACCAGCAATTGGAAATCTAGGGACGACCTAGCACCGCGAGCGAAGTCCATGCTTCGATTAGATAATGATGTGAAGGCGTTGCAATCGTTTGCAACTCGCGCATACTCTTCTGAGATGGGAACGTGTCGCACAATCTTGCGCGATCTGCTCGGAGGGTCTCAAACCCTACTTCAACAGGATGGGTTGGACTCTTCGGATTTGCAATCCCAAGTTGACAACGCCATAAATTATGTCCGTACAACTGCCGCTTCTTGGTCTAAAACACTGGCCAAGTCGGCTTGGAGCCAGGCGGTGGGTTCTTTGGTTGACACCATTGCCTCGAAGGTGGTCGCTGACGTGATGGATCTCGCGGGTATTGGTCAAGACGATGCCTACAACATCGCCAACCTCATCGCACAGATTACAGAACTAGACGATTTATTCCTCCCTCCCGGCGCTGACAAGAATGCGATACCATCCACATCTGAGTATTCTGGAAGTTGGCTACGACTGAAATATCTCAGTGAAGTATTGCAGAGCAATCTTCAAGATGTCAAGTTCTTGTGGATGGAGAGTGAACTTAGTCTTTACTTTACCGTCGATGAGGTCATATATCTGATCGGGCTCAGCTTTGTAGATAATGCACGGACTAGGGAAGTCGCCCGGGAGATCCAAGGGCGACCCCATCCCCGTGGTTCGACATAATGTGTGCAACAGCTTCCAATGACAGCAGCAATTGGGCCGATGTTAAATGCAAGCTTTAACTATGCGTTCCAAGGAATAGACGAAGTTGGCGACTCATAGCGCCTATAGAAATATCCAGATGACCAGACGAAGAAACCCCAGCTCCACGCGTCCTAGTATAACATCCGTCCCAATAGCTTTTCCGGACCACGAAGGGATTCAGCAGCTAACAGCACCCAATACGCGTAGACTACATCGTCTGTTTCGCTAAGCAGAGAGACGTCATTCTCTAACGTAGTAAAGCAAGCCCGAATACAGGTGGTCTTCTCAGAGGCAGTGAAGTTTCGCTTCTCGGTGACATTGTCTCTTATATTGCACCGTGCTATAGGCTTATGAAGTAGCAGCAGTGGAGAAAGGGGATGATGTCGATATTCATATAACACAAGCTAAGTACCTCATACGCAGGAACTCGACCGATCTGTTTGCACATTTCTAAGTCGTAAAACAACAAACCTTGAAGAGATTTGTAGGTCCCGCAAGTTGCTGTTGTCCATCAATTACACCAGGGGGTTTATTCTTAACTAGTGTACAGTACTCCGTGTCGACCCCTGTTGGCCTTGCAGAAGCTTGGCACAAGCCGAAATTCGACGACGACACCAAACATGAACGAACCCCTCGATCGGCAGCCAAGCCGTCTGCCATCTGAAATAGAGAGAAGTAATACCCAGCAGCACAGCGCTCAAACACACTCACGTTTATTCCATCAATCTCAAGCCTCAGTCGTGCCATGTTCGCCGCTCCCTTCCCAATGTCGATGACGGCATGACGGATCTGCGACGGGCAGCGCTTCGTTTTTGCCCGGCACGCCCAGCCGGCTGTGGTTTCAGCGGTTCCGCATGCGAACCAGGCCGCACGAGCAACGGTCGACAAAACATGCCCTTTCTGCGGATAATAAGGCCCCTGACATCCATCGCTGAGACGGGCGCGTTGCGAGGGATGGCATGCACGGATATAAAGCCGCTGGGAGATCCCGTGGACTTTCTTGTCTGGCACCTTTTTGATCTCCCGTCAGGCTCACTCAACTGCTCGTTCGCTCACTCGGCTAGTCCGATTCTCACTCTTTATTGTAATTCCGACATAGCGACCCGGTGTCGTCTTTCGCTTCTTACGTTGATTCCATTCGTTACACTCATTTGAGTCTATCATTATCTCCAAACTTTCAAAATGGTTCGCATCAGCATCCTCGCTACTTTCACTTGTAAGCACAGCTCTCGCCTTTTCACATCTCTCTTCCCATGACCCGTCTACTCGATCTATCTCTATCCCCAAACACCCACCTTGACTCCACGACCAAAGTTTAGAAACTGAAGCTGATCTAACTAACCCCCGAAGTCGCCCTCGCCGCTTTTGCCCTGACCCCTAACGATGCAGGCGCCCGCGACGTCGGCAACGGCCAGGGAGCGCAGTTCATAACGGGCGGGTGCGTCAACGACGCGGACTGCTCGTCGGCGTGCTGTGCGGGCGGTGCCGAGGCCGCCGATGGCAGCGGTGAAGTCGGCATCTGCAGCGCCGAGGCCGCGTCCCTCCAGAACGGCAAGACGGGCTGTGGCTTCGTCGATCCTAACGCGGCTGCTACGCTCGAAGCCGCGCAGGCTCAGGTCGAGAAGCAGGGTTTCTAGGGGGTGGGCTGTGTAGTACGAATGAAGGGGTGTTTAGCATGAGAGCGCAACATAGGGAAGATGGGGAATATAGCGCTGTGAGCGAAAGTACTATAAGAGGAGGTGGTTGTAGGCATGGCTGGGACTACTTGTTACTTATGGCAGACCTTGAGCTTGTTCAAGCACAATACCACCCTGTGGATGTAGATGGATCCTGGCTAGACATAATAAGGAGTATCATCATGATCAGATATCCGTGACAGGAATGATTCGGCCAGCGACTTCTGAGTAGCAGTAGTATGTGGAATGATTTCTCCATGCATAAACCCCCTACTCTGCAATACCATATATTGTCTATATCATCTACGGTGGGCGTCGCGACACCTTGTACTGTATCTATATAGAGCATAAAGACATTAGAAGAGAAGAAAACCGCTGCTAACGAGACACTCCCTTCCGACAGCTTGCAGCAATAACGCGATATAACTCAGTAGCTCTATAGGCGTCAGCCGCACAAGTCCCGTCAAATGAAAGCTTTCCAAGTAGAGCATAAGAACTCCGTCTCCAAAGAGATATGCCCTCATATGAAGCAAGCTAGAGCTACATACATAGATCTGCTCGATCCATTACGTCTACCTAATTCGACAGCCGCAAGGCGGACGCCACTCACTGCACTTAATCGCCAGTCATCCAGTCCGGCGGGAGGGATGCTGTTTCTCTTCCAAAAGACAGTGCAAAAGGCAAGGATATATCTAGGGTTTACTTGACTTGAACCCAGGTTTCTAGAACGAAAGACTCGGGGCCGAACAAACCCTTAAGGTACCTCCTGTACCATAACGTACCAAGACACACCGAATAGGTCACACTCGACAAGTCGGCTGTTTCCCTAAGCATACTGGCCTCCCACGTGGGAAGCCGATTTAAAAACATGAGGAAGCGAGCGGGAGAGTGCGATGCGACGCGAAGCGTGCCGGCAGACCGGAAACCTTCACCACTTTCGGGCCTAACGTTCACAGACGTATGTACGGCTCAGGCTCAACACGTGAATGAGAGTGAGTATGGTGACGAAACCGAGCGGCGTCGTCCGAGTGTAGCACGAGAATTGCAAATCGTAGTCCGAATCGGACATATAAGCAACAGCGATGGTGGGTTGGGCTGCCCCAGTGACAATTTTGTTATCCGGTCGGGACTCGGATGGTGAGTGTTAGATGTATGGAAGTTCCCGAGGTACATCCCCGTAGTCGTAAACTCGTACCTACAAACTCGGTACTCATCGCCCGGTTGAACCCCAAACCAACTCTTGCTGTAGCCTGTTGTGTACGGAAGGGGATGAGAGAATGAACAGGTGGACCTGAACAGCGGGGACAAACTCTATAGTATCTTAATATGAGGAATGAATTTGCAGAGCATGTTTGCGTTCAATGCCAAGTCAACACCACAAATCAAGGTCAAAGGGGTGTTCGGGATAGTATGTCTGAGTCTGTATATTAAGCCGACTCGCAGCTGGACAGATATCTGTTGATGTTCTCCCTGACCAGAGCATCCCCCCAGACTTCCCCTATTCAGCATGCCGTAGACAAACATACACATTAATTTTAGCAAGCTGGCCCGTCTTGCCTCCTTCAACGATTTCGAGAATTTTCCAACCCGCTCGGCGAGTATACTCATGCTGACGGGCTGTCATGATACAGAATAATAAAAGTTGAAACCGCAGCGAGGGTATTTGTTGCATGTAATTCAAAACGCGATAGTGGAACGAACGATGTTAGTAAACGACCGTGTGGCGCCGGCGGATATGCCGTTTCTCTTCCTTTTGTCCCTTCCTCAACCCCTATTCCGAAAACAAACCAAACCAACAGTGAACGATAACAACTCCACGACAATGCAAAGATGTCTGATAGTATCAGCCGTAGCCAGTGAATATATCAGCGCTGTGTATTAGAAACCGCCAAGGTCCCTTCCTGTCTTCTTTAATCTGATGCGACAAGTTTATTGATCTGGGTTGGCGATGAAAAGTCGGCCAGAGCTAAGGGTCATAGTCCTCTCATCGACGCTGCCTCTTCTCTTCAGGTCTTCGGGGGTTTTGACACTCTTCTCCCTCGTGAGGGCCGCATTTAATAGGCTATTGCTTGCAAGCTTGGTAGCGTTGGAGCTGGCTAGTTCAGGCAAGGCGTCTGCCCTCTCGGCGCTGCTGCCACTATGTGTGCTCGGGGCGCGATCAAGTTGGTCGTCGCCGGGTTTGTATTCGGTATCCTCCACTATGCTGCTTCGATCAGGAGTATCTGTCGGACTCCAACGCTTGTTTATACTTCCCGAGGTACGATAGGCGATGCCGCGACGACCACTAGCCGTGCTACTACGCCCGCTGCTCCCCGTCCTGCGGTGCTGCACCCTCCGCGCAGAAGTATCGTCATCCTCACTATCTTCACCTTCCACCTCGGTGGCACTGAGCCGCAGAGGAACACCAGCGACGCCAATGTAGTTGTCTCCCGGCGTGTACCCTATAACACCTGGCTTGCCGTGGTGTCGAAATTTAGTCACCACCTTTCCAGGGCCACTGATGCCTGTGGCGGTACGGGTTTGCATCGTGCGGCCTGTTACTTCTTGGGCGGCTCTTTGTTTGGCGGCGCGTTGCTGGGCGAGTATACGCGGATCCTCAGTCTGTGACCGATCACACCATACTGTAGCCTTTTGTTTACGGAGCAGAGCAACATAGCCCGTCTGTTGGTTACCGAACGACCTCGAAGACGCACTACGACGGAGGTCGGTGGTAGGCGAAGTTCCCAAGGTAGTAGGCGGCGGGTTGCTCGAGGTCGTGCTGAACGTATTTATCGACGGCGAGCGTCGAGCGTGACCCGCGGGGGGCTGGGGTTGTTGTAGATGGGTGGGCATGGGAGCGTATTGTGCTGGGAACGTGTTGGAGGAGGTGGTCCTCGTCCTGGAGTGAGAGTATGCCTGGGTGGCCGGGTCGAGAGGCCGCCTTGCCGTGCCGTAGTCCGGGCCATACATGGCGAAATAGGTTCAGGAGTCTTTGAGCCTCGTTTCAGATGACCAGGGCGTGCGTTTTTGTATTTGGAACGGCTCTTGTGTGCGAGGCCTCTTTGTCGGGGTAGGGCGGAGGACCCGGCGGGGGACTCGACTAATATATCGGTTTGCTGAATCTTTGAGTTCTTTGAGTGTCGGCGGCAGGTGGGTTTGGCAATAAGGACAGGGAACAACGGGATTCCGGGCACCTATTAAGTTTGGGAGGGTTAGAGCATGCCTAAGGTTTCTCTATTCCACCAGCCCAAGCATGAAACCGGCGAGGCGAGTCGAGAACCAACAATCGCACGGAACCGCGTAGATGGTTGGCGGATGGAGAGGGAGGGACGAGTTTCGAAAAAGAAGAAAACAACAACAGCTGCGAGACTGTCGTGTTACCAATAACGACGCACTATAGCACGTCGCATGCGGCACTCATGGGCTGGGTAGAAATGCAGGCGAGCGAGGAAGGCAGCGTGTGTGTGTGAGTGTGTGAGGCCTGATGTGACCGGGGATAGGGACTGGGACGGGGACGGGGATGCGGGATGCTTGGGATGCGGAAGCGTACCTTATCTGGCTAGTGGTGCCTATGTAGATATCGGTGGTGGTGGTGGTAGTGTTTGGCGATAGTTAGGTGGTGTTGTGCGTTCCCGATGCAGGCTGGCTGTCCAAGCTGGTGCTATCGTTGCTAAGATGTGTGTGTGTGTGGTGGTTGGTGGTGATGTTAGGCATGTTGTCTCGAAGGAAAACAGACAACAGACAGACAGACAGACCGGCTGCGACAAATACCTTACAGATGCCGTGGTCTGGTGTACATGTAGACATGTAACCATGCACCTCAGGCAATGCCGCACGGAATAGGTACCTGGTACCTACCTACCCAATATGTCAGAGCCAGGCGCGCGCAAATGGCCCGATGCTACTATTTTGATGCTAGTGTGCGCTAGTGGGGGTAGCAGGCTAAGCAATCGGAGCTCGACTAAGCAGCCAGTCAAAGCCGCAGAAGCCCTCGAAGTGCTGCCGCAGGAGGCCTAGCGCCAACAGAGCACTAACCTACCTAATACAGCTACTAACTACAGTACATGGCCAATATGGTCCGGTGAACTAGACGACCATCTGGGGATGAGATCACGTCCAGGTCAATCCGCGAAAAGATCTCTACACAACACCGATGAGGGATTATATCATGTCAGATAGTGATGGGTGGGACCAGGAACCTAATCGAAGAGGGGCAGAAAAAGAAAATAAACCACCCTCAGTCTTCAGACAAGAAAAATCGGGCGCCGCATAAGTAAATCGTTGCCCCGCTTCCGACCAATTGTGCGACATGGTGTGAACTGCACCAGCTATGGCAACACTGATGCCGTAGGCGACGCCTTTTCCATACAATGCGCTCGGTTTCGCCGGCACTGTATATCTACGCTTGGTGTCTCCCGCCGAAAAACGAATTGGAGATTAAAAGGCTGACGCCGGTGCCGGGTCGGCCGACTTCGCTTGCATCGTACGTGCCCGCGCAAGACCTGTCACTCCATCGGTTGCCTCCGGCGAGAAAACTACGGTACGCTGCGGGAGTGCGAAAAAAAAAAACCACACAATGGCCCGCAGAAAAGATTGTGTAAGATATATGGAGCGCAACGTGTGCTTTGGTGGGGTTCGTGGAAGGACGGGTGATCCTCCCAGCTGAAAGGGACTACGAATCACCGAGGAACTGCCTCGCAGCCCAGCCAATCAATGCCCCGAGCCGTCCTTAGCTGTGATGGGCTATGTTATCTTTTCGTAATTGTATACTTAGACATCTACTAGCCGGGTTGTCTTTTGCACCGTCTTTCAGCATACCTAGGTAAGTAGTCGGTATTCACGAGATTTAAGCGCGTCGATTACCCAATCCCACTGAGTTGGGATTGTCGCCCCTTACTGTAGGCGATTATTATACTCAGAAACAAAGACGGCTTTGTTGTGGACTAACAGAGTAATCACGACCGAATGACGGGGATACCGTCCTTTTGCAAAGGATCATCGGCCTACTCGTAGTTATACGTAAGCGTTGCAACGTCTGGAAAGAACGGCGCTTTCCAGTCTCTAGTCCCTTAAGTACTGTAAAATCTGGGACCCGGGGTGTGCAAAAGCACCACGGCGCCAAGCCGGCCGGAGACAGACCACACGGGTTGCCAAAGAACGACGTCGGTCAGCAAATGGGCAGTACTAGGCGACTCGGAAACCGTGCAATGGGTTTCACCCACCAGATCACAAATCCTGCTGGATGAAAGTGAGATGAACGATGCTGCGAGATGGGCAGGAAGATAAGGATTGTGTGACGACGATTCGAACATGGATCCCGAAGGAATCCTTCAGTACTTACTTAGTTGGTTAGGTATGTTGTGTCAGGATCGTCCTCAGCCGACCCGGCACACCGTGAAAACCCACCTAAAGCTACGAGGGCCTTGTTTGGGTCCTGTTTGGGGTAACAGTAACGCCAAGAGACCATTAAAGACGGATAAAAACGTCGATATGACGTTATTTCGCGCTCTACTCCAGGATGTGAGGGTGTCCGGGGGCGATCAAGTCAAGTTTAGCGCCGGGATTTAGATAGGAGGATGGGTTTAGAGGAACGTAGACACCAAATAAGTTAAGTGATCAATAGCCATCTAAGAGCGATTCACCCATTCCTAGTTGCCAATAAGACCGGCAGGGATGGGACAACTCTGTGAGGTTAGATGTCTGTATAATTACAGCCTGATCTTTGTCGATTCACTTGTCTGCTTTTGGATATCGGCGAGGAAATTGTAGGTGTTTCTGGTCGATATGATCAGCCAGTCGGTCTAATGATGTTTTGAGAAGGTGGCACGATTAGGTGTTTCAATGCAGATGGTCTAAAATGATTTGTTTGTAGTCAGATCCCACCATCTCATCAAACACAATGACGCTTGAGTTTGTTCACTCATTGATCCTGCAACAAAAAACCTCGAGTCTAAAAGTATTTGCCCGATTGCGCCGCCCTCTTGTCCAATCAGATGTACAGTCTTCTGTCATGATGAAACGTTGTGACGTTACTGGGTAATCGGGTTGCGAAATGACCCTTGAGGATTTCCCCCCGCATTCCTTTGTTCGGAGTGCGCCCGGCCCAAGGATGTTGGTGATGATCAGCAATGTTCGCTAAAAACGTGTACAGTATGAAGTTGATGTGCAGAAAATGACAGGGCCGAGAAAGCGTCACGTGAAAGATCAATCAAAAACTGTCGCTTCAAATGTCTTCGGAATAGGGAAGACGAAAGGTTCGAAGTCGAATGGATGTAGGTCAGCTGTGGGATGGCGAATCCGGATCATACAGAGGCCCTGATAGGCAAATGATGCGATCTGAGACAAAATGCAATGCTACCGGCACATGCTGTTGAAGTCAGCCTCTTTTCTTCGCCGTTCGGGACACCACGATTGCCATTGAAGTTGGGGTAACGATGGATGGTTGAGGTTGAATGACGCGGCTGAACCCTTGTAACCGCAGAAGACTCGACCGACAGATGGCCTACCTACCTGAACCTCCAACACCGCGGTACTGTACATCCTTGGCGAGCGTTGGGCCGGCTCAATGCCAATTCTTGATATGTAGAGAGACTAGAGGAGCTTGTCGGTCTTGTGACAGGTCGACTGTCTCCCCCCGAAGTTCTGGTTCCTATCTATCACTGATGCAAAACCCTGGAATTGCCAGATACGAGGAACCGAAGTTCACTGGACGTAGTCTGCGCGTCATATCCCTATATATTGTCGTTTATTAGCTAGGTTTGCCTTGGATTTAATATCTATATCCAACTATCGCTATACTTACAGGCCTTGATCATTACCCTGCCCGCTCCGTTGACCAAGTAAAGTAGCATGTTTCGGGTAGCTTATGTGCACTATTATCTTGCGTTCAAGACAAATGACGGCTTCAAGTTGATGTTACTTGATTAATCATTCATCACAACTGATGCATTAGCGAGTGAGAGTGACAGCCTTCTCTTCTTCCGGTGAAGGTATATTGTCCCAATGCGCTTGAGCCGACTTGGCCCTGGTCGCTAACCTGCAGCCACAGGCAGGGTCCGATAGCTGGGCAGTCACAGTGTGTAACTGTACGGTCGTTTGACCATCCTTTCTAATAAATCAACATCTTTTTTCCCACCCCAATTTCTCCGATAAGTGCGCGATGCGACCTCCACTAGACCAGGCGCAAGGCGGTCAAAAAGCATGCATGTCTATTGATGCATATGCGGTGCATGCTTGGATGCAAGCAGAGCGCCCAGTTAGGCAAGGCGACGGCGCGGTCGCCGGGAAGCTGTACACTATCTTGAGCTATGTAAAGAACTAGTGAATGCTATAATTCGACAGCAACGAACCACCTAACCTAGATAGTACTAACACTGACTCATAAGTAGTTGCATACTAACTACCTACCTTACATGTAGGTAGGTACGAACGTGTACCTAACTACCTACAGTACCTCTCCTTAGGATAATGGATGCATATGGATATACCGTAGTGTGCATACTATATGCACATGTGGTAAGCACCTGTCTGTACCTCAGCCCAGCTACCACCGGTCCGTCCACGACAGTCGATAGTCGCAATCCACGGACATGCCCGCCCCTCCCACCTCCCCTCCCCCGCTCTGCCTACCGGCATTGGCCTGTGATTGATTGGTCTCTCATGCCGTAGTACCACACCCGCATCCAGGACAGCAGCTGAAAACGGTCGACCCAACTCCGGCTCTTATCAACAAAACGCGACTTTTTGCAAACAAGATGAGGGGCATGCAGGCTTCTAGGCCGGTCGAGCTTTGGCCGATGGATGGTTATGTACGTAACCTATTGTGCTGTGCATCTTAAAACAAGATATATATGCCTTATCTACCCCAAGCCGGCATGCAAATATTCTCTTGACTAACAAGCGAGTCTGGATAAGTAGTATCGCTTAGTGTGCATCGGACTCGAACACTGGGTGTTCACGATCTCCAGTTGTCGTTTGCTCAATTCGACCGTGCGGGTACCGGTAAAGTGTCAAGAGATTGATTCCATTGCCTAATTAGCACAACTAATAACAGAATCCATTCTAGCGTCCCAAGAAGCCGAAAGACGCCCCTTTGAATAGTCTGTCTACTTAGTGATAGTTAGCCCTCGCAGTAGACTGTTTGCTAAATCAGCTCATGGTTGTTGGATGGTGACATGTGTGAATAGCTGAGCCAAGTCGCCACCGCCAGTAGTACACCAATAGTAAACGCGAACATGAGATCCGAGCATCACACTAACAGCGAGTCAAAATATTTCCCGAGGGAGATTGACAAGAAAGAAAGGGAATAGAAAAGGGACAATAGGACCATCCCAGAGCAGGGGGAAATGCCAAGGAAACGTCGTTCAACGATTCAACGTTCTAACCAAGGCACGCGCGATAAAAAGCCAATGGTCGAACAAATCATCACTCGTAAGGAAATCTATTCCGCACACCTACTATATAACTTCGGTCCCCGCAACCGTTATCGTTTCGACGAATATCTGCTCCATTACCTACTTTACTGTGCGTAGTAGCAGCGGCGTCTTCCTGCTTTGTTCCTTGTTTATAAGGCGACCCCCGCTCGGCAGAGAAGAAGCCGAATATTAAGCATCCCAAAAATGCCCGATGAAGCACTAAACGCCTCGATCTCATCGCCAAAGTCTCCACCCCGCGTTCTTGGTTTTATGTATCTACCTTCCCATGTTTATCTAAAATTTCGGCCTCTACGCTCCACGTGCGTGGTAATACTTTTGACATAGATTCTGTCAGGGCTGGCGACGGCAGTGATGTGGTAGGTTGGATGGAAAGAAGGCCTTCACATCGTTGTAAGTGTACACTGTCCCAAACTTTCCTAGTCTACACTAGAATTCGAAAGAAATGTTTCGCAGGCTAAATTTCCACTGCTAGCTGACATACCGAAGCACGACCATCTGTAGATAGGTATACCAGATAGCTCAAGACCCAAGTTCATCGAGGACTCGTGTCCTGATGACGACATAGGCGACAGCTAATGTATGTGCAGTATATAGCGTGTTCCACTATCTCCATAATCAAGTACTGTGACATTTGAACATTCCAAGTACAAAATCACAAGACGATTACCAGATGTAATCGTACGAGGCATACCCAGCCGCCTTCCTTTTGTCCGTGCCTCGTTTATCTTCCTTGACTCCCCTTGTAGTACATTGATGATTGCTAGAACCCTTGCGGGTATTTCCCTCCAATGTAAGAGCGAAATTGCAGCCCTTAAAAAACTCCTGTAGATGCCCAAGGCAAGACGCCGTGAAATATGATCCGTAGTAACTCCCACACGATAAAATGTGTAGTACACTTCTTCCTAGCCCTCCATCTCGTTCTCTTCAATCAGCCTACCTAGAATTAAGCTTTGGACGACCAACTCATCGTTCAGTGTCCTAATCCGCTTCGGTGGCTGGTCGCCCACGCCGGTACCGGTACTCATACGCTTCCGCTTCTTCGAGGTTACCTCGCTTGATGCGGAACCAAACAGCGCAGTCCTCGCATCTTGAAGATGATCGTCCACATAGACCCAGTCAAAGGCATTATTTCCAGACTCGGCTTCTCGTAGCTTGGCTCTTGCTTCGTCGACACTGTGAACACGCACTAGGGACGCGCCGAGCACCTGTGCAAGAAAGACATATGGCAACCTCTTCTCCTCATTCTTGGTTTTCTTCATTATAAGCAGAATTTTGCTTTCGTCCAAAAGCTTAGGCCTCTGGGATACGACATGCGCCAGTCTTGCTGTTGAAGCATCGTAAGGCTGAAGGTTTCTGGAGCGTATGGCATCTCCAAGTAGTGTGCTTGATCCTGCACATAGGAGGTATGAAGACCAATCGACAACTTCCTTCTTCGATACACAAGTGGTGACCCATTTGGGTGCTAAACAGGGGATACCTAAGGCAAGTGCTTGCATGTATTTAACCTTTCTCGAGTGTCCGTCGGCTATCAAAGCGGTAAATCCAGTCTCACTGTCTAAAAGATTCAATGAACTTGATAAGACGGATGTAGATGATGCTTTAGTACTTGTTGGGAGCGTGTCAAACTCAAAAAGAGCATTGAAGCCGTCGCCCAGAATATTGCCTCCTTCCTGTCGAATCATCTCTTCAATACTGCCTTTGGACAGTGATTTATCCTTGGACTTTTGGGGCTGCTGGCGCTCTTGAAATGAGATTGCAAACACCATACCTTCGAATATTCCACCCTTCGTTACAAACTCGCGCAATGTGGTAGACTTCCGGGGTGGTTTACGGGTGATACTCCGGGAATCCTCCGATGTGGACACATTTGGCGATTTATCCAATTCATCCAGTGATAGAGAGCTATGTCGTGAAGACTGACGTGCCCCTTTCCTAACACTCTGTCGGGAGCGCCTATATGTCTTCGGTCTCGTTGAAGACGGGGATGGATTAGGCAAAGATGATGGCGGGCGCCCTCGGCGCCGTCCTCTCTCTGCTGCAGGTGAGGGGACAGAAGCGGTATCATCTGGAGGTTCCGCGCCATTATCATCCTCAGTATTTGGCGTTAGACTGGAAGAAATGGCTGGCGTCGTCGACAACACAGTGAGTGTGGATGACGTTGTGCCGGGATCTGAAGGTAAAAGCGGTTGAGGTGTCGTAGAGGATGGCGTGGTCGTGTTATTTAGCCTACTAGATCGGCGTCTAGTACTTTGTTGAGATGATGCTGGAACGACAGAGGGTGATGATGCCACAGCAACCGAACCGAGATCGCGTTTATCAATGGTAGGCGGCGCCGATGCGTTTCGCTCCGATTGAGTGGGTATGTTCAAGGAACTCGACGGTTCGACACAGGTGCCTGCAGATGGTGTTGGGTAAGACAATGTGAGTAGGCCGCTTGGGGCGCTGGATTTCTCCCCCATTATGTCAGCAATAAGTTTTGGCGGTTCAGCAAACGTAGGAGCAGGGCTAGTCTCCAGGATCAACTCCTTATCCTCCACGTTTTCTATAGGAACACTCAATGGCCGATCGAAGTCCTCGTGAAGTGATTTGTTGTGATCTCTTGCCGGCAGAACTGGAGTGTCAGTTCCGTTCGTAGATTTCAGCTCAGCGATAATATCCTGCGAGTCACCCACGGTCTCTTGCGAACCGTCGTTATCGGTCGCGTCTTTCCCGTGGCACTGAGTGATATACTTTTCGGAGTCTGTGGGCGCAAAGTCCTTTGAGCGTTTCGCACGATTCGTAGATGGTACTTCAATCTTAGCTCTCCCTGAGCTAGGCGGAGGCACACTGATTTCTGGAAACGATCTTGAGGCTCGTTCCTTGTTCGACCTGGCACGCTGGCGACGGAGTTCGGCTTCGTCCCGCTCAAAGTCTGAATCCAAACTGTGTTGACTCGATGATTTCGTTGCCTCACTATCTAAAACTTGTTTTCGGTAGGGGTGGTATTCATCGATGGGTTCCAGTCCAATTCTGCCTTTACGAAAACCGAGTTTAGGGAGTGGTGTTTTATCTATTTCATCTTCATCTCGGCCTTCAGCTGCACCTAATGCGTCCTCTGGGCTCGGTGATCGCGACGTCCTAGTATCTAGAGGCCGAGAAGAACGTTCAACAGTACCGGGAGACGTTGATACATAGGGCGGGAGTGGACTAGTCCCAAAGCCTCGGTTCTTCAGCGGCGACGACGTAGGTTGAGTAGGAGATGTCACGTTATTTCCAAAGACATTTGGGGAAGGGCGGGACGATGTCGGACTAACTTTCCTGAGCCCAGATGTCGGTTGGGTCTGGCCAAATAACTGAGATGCCGGCAGAACTTGTCCATTGCCCCCAGCGAGGAAGGGTTTAGGGAGCGTTGCAGGCGTTTCAGGCGCGAAGCGGTTGGTACGGGTCGTAGTCAGCTGCGAGGTGAACTGCGATCGATCATGCAGATTATCATGTTCATTGTTCCGAGGTAACGGTGTATCGGGTTCGACCGGCGCGGTATCAGGTAAGTCGAACGGGTACTTGAAGTCCACGTAGCCTGTGTCTCCCTCTTGCAGAGTGCGATGCTCCTCAGTGAAGCTACCCGGTGGAGATGAGGGCTGTGAGGTATCACGAGCATACTGCTCATAGCTGCGCCCCTCGTTTGTTTGAGTCGGTGATTGAGAAGACATAGCTCCGGTCTTCTTGTTCATCAACGGTGCCGTGGATTGTAGGGGTCGGGATATGACATCGTCTCGTGATTGTAGGCTGATTGGTTTGTCCACTGGGCGGGCATCGCGTGCATCGGATCGAGTAGGTACCAAGATGCTTGGGGTTAGGGACGCGAAGGATCGAGGCTGGCGAAGTCGTTGGCTTGATCTCTTCACTGACGACGCGAAAGCGGCGACTGCGACCGTGTTTGTAGCGTTATCGACATTGGCATCCGCGTTGGCGATGTTGAGATGGTGCACAGGCGTGTGGGACGCGTTTTCGAAATGCTTGAATTTCGTCATCAGTGCCACCCTTGCAGATAGATAAAAAGAATAATGGTCCCCTGGCAACGTCCGTGCTTTGTCGATAAGGTCAATGTGCCCAGCTTACCTGGGGTTGTGGCTGTCGCACCTGCAGTTCGCCGTCGGCAGCCGGATGTGAAGTCGGGACACTAGTGAATCCTGCCAGAAGTAGACATGTCAGAGAGATGCATGTTTGTTTTCAGTAAGGCTATGTCTGCATTTGTACCTTTGGTAGACCATCGAGGTTCGTCGTCGGGAGTTGGTGAACTGGTGGTCTATGGGATGGACATTGTCAGCTGTCATTGGCCAGGACAGGGAGTGCGAATGATGTGCATGGCCGCCACCTACCACACCAATACCATGCTCTCGAATTAGAAACAGCAATTTCTCCTGACTATCCTGGCTCTCGTTCTCACCAGCCAGGGCTCTTCGTTCTGCCGCAGGTAGAAACCTCGCCGCGTTGCGGGTCATGGCGAGAGCAGACGACGTTGCATATCTGATATTGAGATTGGTTGCAGAATAGCAACAGACGAGGGATCAAATCAAGAAATCAATTAACGCGACTCGCAACGTCGGGTCCTTTTCACTAAGGTTAGGACCCTTAAACAAAGAACGCGACTTCCACACGGAGTCATCTGATGCCATTTTAAAGTTTAAGGTCTAGCCGTATAAGGCATCGTGTTACTGTAGCTACTTACCGTATTAGGAAAGCGCGGTGCAACAAGACCTCATGCGTATCCTACCAGCCTGTGGAAATCACTTGACTGATTCAAATCAGTTACCCAGGTATCTGGCTATTATACCTACTTACTTGTAGGTACCTATACAATAAGTATTGGAGTTTTATTGGTGCAAGGCATATTGAGCGGCTCTTGCCATTTATACACCTACATGTGTAAAGACTATCCACTCAAGTACCTACAGTACGTCATCCTTGGAATTAGGTAATAGGTAGCTACCGAGGTACGGAGGTGGATGCCCATCGTGCAGGTGTTGTAAGCAGTCCATCTACACATACATGTATATCGTGATCGTCAAGTCATGTACACATAATGTAGGTCTAGGAGTAACATGAGCTAGTTTTCAATACAGGGTATTTAAGAAACTAGCATACCTATACTGCCTATAAGCGGAAGTGATAACAGCAAAAGACAATATGTGCAAGCAATAAGCCTACTATATTGCTGATTTCCTGTTATGTTCTATGTATATTTAACTTATAAGTATCTTTTAAACTAGGAGTATTATACACTACATGTTTAACTAAGGAATAACAAGCCTGCAACTAGAAATAAGCACAGCTAATTCTAAAAGGGCTAAAGCAAAATACATCAAGCAAGTTAAAAAATTAAACAGCGATAGTTAATAGAGAAGGACATTCTAGGAAGTTAATTAAATAGACTAAGGAAACATTTAATAATATCCCCTTCCCCCTAGCTTTATTACTCCCATTATTTATCTAAAAAGGCACTTTAATAGTCGAACATATAAGGTTGCCGCAGGAATACGAAGACAAGTCAATATCAATGGCTCGCAGATAGTATATAACCTCGGGCGTAAACGTGAAATTGCTCTGCTTGACTGTCCCATACATACCTGTATGAATTATATAGGTAGGTAGTTACAGGTACGTAGCTGGACGATGTGAGGGATACTACCGGTACCTGCCTTGACGCGCCTGCAGGCCACAACTTCCTCAACATTGATATTCTTGCGCCTCTTCTCCCTAATTCTGTGTGATTCCCTATCGCGCAGACGATATACGTCACTCCCATTCCCTTCTTTTTTTTTCTACGCACAACACCCGCGCAGTTCTCTTGATCGAAAGCATTTTCGTCACTTATTGCGCAAGTCACTTCAACAAGCCAACTCCACCTCTCATACAAGCAATTACTTCCGAGTTACGGCACGCCAGTGTGGTATCAAGTACAATACAACAGCCAAGATGAATTGGACCGAAGCCATGCACCCAGTGGTGGCGCCGGATGTCGAAACATCACGTAGCAAGCACGGAAACACTCCGAAAATCGAGCTGGCAGTTTGGATTCTTATTGGATTCGCCTCTGCTCTGGTAACCTTGCGCATTTATTACCATTTCTTTCGAGGTCGCCGTCATTTGTGGTCTGATGATTACTTCCTCATGGCCGCACTTGTAAGATCAATTCTTCACCTTCAAAGGACCAGAAGAAGGAGGAGGAGAAAGCGACTTAACACCTCAAAGGAACATTGGCTAATTATCTCATATTCCAGCTGTGTCTAATTGGCAACGGCATTGCAATTCAGGAATGGATCCCGTACAAGTTAGAGCCTAATGTGACCACCACTGCATCCTCCGGCATCATTTGTAGGTATCCGCCACCAGCTCATCGTTATCACCTTTCTATTCAATTGTGGAGTTGATAGATTGCTCATTACTTTGGCAATGCTAAAATGCTCGCGGATGGTCACCGGTATAGGAATTACTGACTTGATATGACAGTAACGGGTAGCCTAATGGGATTCTTCAACTCTCTCGCCCTGGCTTTCAGCAAGACCTCGTTGGGAATCACCTTCATCCGACTGACAACGGGATGGTGGAAGAGCAGCCTTGGGCTCTCCATCTTTTTCATTGACATCTTGTTCGCCGTTCAAGGATGGAGTTACTGGATCCAAGATTGCGATGGCCCACCTGAGCCCTTTCGGGTGCAAACCACGAGAGAGGGATGCATCTCTTTTGAGTCAATTAGATCTCTTCGCCTCATTGTTCAAAGTATGTGTCACAGGCGCCCATTACACGGACAAAACTGGCCAAGTACTTACAACCAATAGTCCTCTCATGTGCCCTGGATGCGTATTTCACACTTCTACCTTGGAAGATTGTGCGGTCGCTTGAGCTCAGGCGATTTGAGAAGATTGGACTAGCAATCGCAATGAGCTTCGGTTGCGCGTGAGTGATTTATCGCATCTTTGGGCAACGATGATATGCTGATACTTTCCCAGGTCCCTTGCTTCTGGCCTTGTACGAATGGTAATCCTGGCGCGCCTTGCCAACCAACCTTACGAGCACCAGCCATGTAAGTTATTGCTGGCCATAAAGTGGCGATGCCTATTTTGAACATGAATTACGACTGGTTCTAATATAGCCGATAGTTTATGCTGTGGGAGGCTACCTATTCAATTACTTCGAACCTGGTTTCTCGATTGTAGCTGCTTGCATGCCTGTTCTCCGAAAGATTTTCATGGATGCAATTCAATGGAAGAAAAATACCTCGGCCTTTAATTGGATTCCAAATCGACGCAAGAAACAAACTGCCCCGGCTGTGCTACCACTGAGCGAATTTCCTGGAGGCTCTGCCTTTGAGGGCAAGAGTACTTCACAAAAGACTGATACAACACTCGTAGTATCAGCGACACCTACAAAACAAACCAAACCATCATCGCTCAGCAGCTGCTGCACTTGTAACCGTGCTATTCAGTCGTCGGTGTCGAACAAGAAAGTGTGTTGATTTATTTCGCTACTGTTGAGTGACTGTCAAAAGAGAACACGAGGGGACGGTGGATGTTAAAACCGGCGAGCACAGGCTTTTGAAATTGTTGTAAGCTATAAGAAGTCGAAATAATACAACTTGCTGGAATGACTTTTTCTCCTCATAGTTGCAATGGCATCATTCTCACGTAAGGGTATCAATCAACCCTTACTTACCCAGAATACAGTATCAGCAGGACACAGTATCATCAAGCTTACCCCTCTCTTTGTCGGCTGGAACTCTAAGAACGTGCTATATACGACTTTATACAAGAAAATTGTCGATTTACGCGCAGAGCCTGTAACAAGGCCCTTTAGATAGGTAGACTTTAGACTTGAATTATCTATCTGTGAACGTCCACTTTGTAAATCCCAGTCGACTGCTCGTCTTGGCGGTTGGCGACTAACCAATCACTACTCGCCTACTAGATGGATTAGGCACCTTCTATATAATAGAGGCTGGCATCATATTGTGCATGTATTGCATACTGTATAACACCGTTAGGTACTGACTGAGACGGGAGTAATATGGATCACCGGGCGTGGGTGCTTTGAGCTCTGTTTCAGGCATGGAGGAATAGAACTACGCCTTGGGTCCTTTCGGAGTTCACTCAGGTCGTCAGTCAACCACCACGACGCGACTTACCCATCTCCCCCTTGTGGGTGAGTGGTCGCTAATGTACTTACCACCTATCTATCTATCTATCTATCTATCTATCTATCTATCTATCTATCTCCTCTCCAGCACCTAGTATGACTCCGGCCGTTGTGCGGGTAGTGGCTTTTTTGTGAACCTCACTCTCGGTGGCTAGAGGGCGCTCACAGAATACAATCGGGAAATTAATGGGCCTTAGACTTGGAATCGAGCCGGCGATATTTCGGATGGGTACAGTAAGAGACGAACGCAGGACCGGACCGGACCGGGTCCGTCATAAAGTGGGCCAACCCAACCCAACCCAACTCCCGGAGAGCGGATCGTACGATCTTTGGCCGACGTGTGACAAGGACCGTAGCTAGCTTATGCTCTTCTCTTCTTGCTCGTCGCGGGGGTGGGTGGGTTCTCGGGCGATCAAGCCACGGTTGCTCAGACATAATGTTACTTGTAGCTTGTACTAACGGTTGCGTGGGTCATGCGTTGGCCGGTCGGCTCAGTTGAAGAGAAGGTCTGCCTGCCACGGCTTGTCGGCTCACGACCGCGATTCTCGCCATCCATCTGGCAGCGTGTCCGACATACCGGAGTAAGAGCGTGGCGGTTTAATTATAGGGGGGTGATAGCAACGGCATCAGTACCACACATTATAGTGAAACCTTCGCGGTTCTACGCTCAATTGAAGCGTTGGGTTTTCGGTCCCTTATTCCAAAGCTCGAATATTAAGCAAGGGACATGGCGGCCACTATCGGAATACAATGTTCAAACAGCGACGTTAAGATCCGGGAATCGTAGTCCCGTGGTATTATAAAGCACCGTTGAGGTAGATTGCAATTGGATATTCGTTTGTTTATCTTGAAGAGGCTCTATGACGCTGAGGCAGCCTCCTTTTCAGCGGCTTTTGCAGCTTTCTTAGCAGCTACCTGCTTCTCTTTCTCTAATTTCTTCAGTTGATTCTTTGAGAGTTTTCCGTTGCTAGCACCCTCTTCTTGATTGGACGAGACCGGTACGATTCTCTCTACTCTAGGGTTTCCTTTCCATTTTAGAGGCCGAACTGACATGAAATGCGAGACTACATCATCCGTTGCTTTGGATCTTCGTTCTTGGAAAGCCGCTACATACTCCTGCAGTTGCTTGATACAGATAGCTTTGAGCTATAAGGCTGTTAGTGGCGACAGATAGTTCGACAGGGTGGATGAACGAACCTCTCCAGTCAAGAGCTTGCCTTCTCTATACTCCTGACCGAGCCTGGCCAATTCCTACTAGTCGTTAGTTTGGAGCTCAAATAAGATTCGATGAAAGACATACCTCGTCATCCTCCAAAAAGAACTGTAGGTACTGGTAAGCGACATCAACGTCCGGGTTGCCGCCCAACCTCCGCTGTTCCTCTGCTGTTTCTTGTCCACCTGAGAACGCGTATTTGTTGATTTTGTTTTTAATCTGGTTGGGGCTATCTTTCATGAAGATGGCCGAACTATCAATACTCGCAGACATCTTAGAGCCTGGGCCCTGTAGCGCATCCAGGAAACGTGAATGAATCAACGACGGCTTGGCGTATTTTAACCGCGTTGCACAGTCACGAGTCAAACGGAAGTAGGGGTCCTGATCGATGGCGCATGGAATCAAACAGGGTACCTTCGCCGTCTCTTTCTCGTTGTCACCGAAGATGTGGGGAAATGATGAAGCAAATGATGTGCTGCCCTGAATACTGGCAAAGTGAATCTTGCCGATGTTCGAGCTGCCGGTTTAATTAGTCGCCATGCAGCATATGGGAAACTAGCGCTGAGGCAGTTGCTCCACATCAAAGCCGATCACGCACCTTTCATTGAAGCCAAATACAGCCTTGGCTACATTATACGTGACAAGCTAGAACACTTCGAGTTAGTTATCGCTGTGTTGAGCGTGATCTAAGGGGTGTTTCGTAGCTGTAGAAAGCTTCCGCGACATGATTTAGGCCCGAAAAGGGGCCCAGATAATATCAAAGTTGCTGAACCGTGAAGAAAATGCTCACCTTCGAAAACCGTGTGACGTTGCGATAGAACGCGCCCCCCATGTACTCGTAATCTGAGAAGATGAAGGTTTTATTCGGGTCAAAGCCTATCGCGATGATGTCTTTGCAGTTGTCACGCGAATATCCAATGACCTCTTCCACGGTGCGCTTTTCTGAGAACAAGAACTTCTCATCTATTAGGATCTTTTGTCAGCTTTTGAGGTGAGGGATTCCAGAATGGCATTGGTCTACTGACCATCCGTGAGCATAATGATGAGAGGAACGTCAAAAACATCCTGTAGCCATCTACCAAGCCGCCGTTAGTCCCAGGTTACAGCATACATAGATGCCTAAGAAAATACTGACTTGCAGAAGTCAAAGATCTGCGTGTGGCCAATGTGCATCGAGTCACTACTGGGGCCACGACCGGTGTATAGAAAGAACGGCTCTCCCTGTACACACAATTAGACGACGGCGGTGGCTAACGGGTGAGCTCCATGCCCTGCCTTCTCGTAGCGGTCGAGGATGACCTCCAAATCCCTCTGGCTGAAGACGATCTGACGTCTCAGGAACCTATGAGGTTTGTGGCCTGTGACTCGCTCGAACCTGTCTAGGATCTCTTGGTTTATGAGCTTGGTGCCGAATTCCTCGACCAACTTCTTGTAGTCGATCGCCTTGACTTTTCCATCCTCGCCGACTTCGCCCGAGACGTTCCAAGGATCGACGGTCTGTTTGTTCGACGGGGGGTTCGCGGCGTCTGGGTTGGCGACAGGCGGGACTTCGGCGGTTGGCGCCTCCGATTGAGAGGCCATGATTACGCGCGACAGCTGCTCTGGGAGAGGCACGCCAATTGAAGAGGATTGGGAAGCCTGAGAGAGTCTCGAACGGTTGGCGAGTTGCCGAGATGAGCCAGAAGTGAGTCACAATGGCTATTGGTCAGGTTGCAACAGCGCACTGGAATGCGACGATTGAGTCAATGGAGGGGCACTGTCCGAATGATGGGATTTGGAGGGGCTTCAACAGGGGCCAGCGACCAGGGTAGGCCGGCCCACTAGGTACGGGTCATCCATGCCGATAATCAATATCTGATACAACAATATACCATAGGTTGCATATTGAAATCGCTTAGTTGCTTAGAACTGGGTGCGGAAAATCCTTTCTCCACTTAAGCTTGCGGCAGCTGGGTCGGAAGTGCCCGCCGCTCGATACCGCAAGTGTTCATTAGAAGCAAAGCTCCAGCTTCAAGCACCGTATCAAAGACTCGATAACCTGCGCCGAACCCTGAACCCCGACTCCTTCGACCACAATACACGCGCTTCTACTATTCCGACCCCCATAGCAGCGTACAACCCACACAGCCACCATGACATCCACAATCGGTATCCCGATCAAGCTCCTCAACGAGGCGCAAGGCCACATCGTGACACTCGAGATCACGTCCGGCCAGACATACCGTGGCAAACTGCTCGAGGGTGCGAACTTACTCCCTCCCCCGACGAATCCTTTGCTGGCTGCTGTCCTGCGCCTCTGCTAACCGAGTCTCTGGACAGCCGAGGACAACATGAATGTACAGCTCAAGGACATCACCGTAACGGCGCGTGACGGCCGAGTCAGCCATCTGGACCAAGTATACATCCGCGGAAGCCACGTTCGCTTCTTCATCGTGCCGGATATGTTGAAGTTCGTGGACACCCATTTCATCGACCCCAGACGCCTCGTGTGGAGCGTGACTGACATCTCATCTCATCTCTCTTCTAGAAACGCACCCATGTTCCGAAGTCGCAATGCCCGAGGTCGCGGTGTCGGTTTGGCCAGAGGACGTGCAACCGTCAGCCGAGCAAGGGCCAGTGGTCGGGGCGGAAGATAATCGGACAATACTGGGGGATATAGCGCAGAACTTTTTTGCGGGCTTTGAGCCGGTTACCGACGAAGAGAAAAAGGGTAGACGAGGCGGCTCAGATTACGGCGAACCAAGCTGCTTGTTCGATATTTTCATGGCGTTCGGGGTAAAATGGTGAACAAATTCTGGCGGCATCGGGAATACCAATCTGCGAATGTGCATACTAAGGCGGCTCTTCGATGGCTTCACGACGGCTTATTCCGCGATGGATATGGCACTTAAAATGCTTGCGTGTTGCGTCCGCACCATATAGAGAATAGACCTTGCTCGTTCTCGTTTAGTTCCGGCGACCCAATGGATACCGCGGCAAATGTGAAGCAAGCATGGTTGTGTGGAGGATAGGATAAAGGTTGCAACTATGCGTAGAGGCGAACCTACGTGTAACCTCAGAAGTAGTTGAATTCCCGCTTCTGTCAAGCAATGCGAGCAAGATCTACAGGATTGGCAGCACTTATCCGGAGCCTAAGGCATAGTTTAGGTCTAATCATCTACGAATTCCGCAACTGAACTACAGGTCATCATGTCCGTACATAGTGGACTCATATTGGGCATTCACATCTTGATCCAATTGTTATCAATGTCAATTATCAGATACCCTTTACAAAGCTTCTTTATTCATTCACTCACCCTGGCAACCCCCTATCTAGTATCTCATCGATGGGTGAGGCTCAGAGTTGTAGCTACACGCAAGTCAGTCTAGGTATTTAACCAGATCCAGCAACCCAAAAAAGGGAAGACAATGTCACCACTTACGGGTCGTACTGCTCGTGCTGGCCATACTGCTGATCGTAGAGCTGCTCGGCCTGCTTCTTGGCGTGGTGCTTGGCCTTCTCACGATCACTATTCAGGAAAGGGGTCAGAAAATTACCGCTCATAGTACAGATCTGACTCGTTCTTAGAGATCTCAGGAGCATGCAGGAGCATGTGAGAAAATAGGTCTTCTGCATAAATAAAGTGTGAAAGGCACTGAGAAACGTACTATGCGTCAAGGCCCTTGGTCTCGAATAGCTTGTCGACTTCGGCTCCGGCGATACCTGCTATCAACTCCTTGGCGAAGCCGTGGTTGACTGTCTTGCCTATACTCCCGGGACTCGTGTTAGCACGTGTCAAAATACTAATTACTCATGAGTGTATAAAACCCCCGGCATAGGTTGTGACTGTTCCTTGATATGCGTGCGTCATGTATAGGAGGCATATGTGTTGCCTTATTATAGTAAATGGGCACCAGAGCGAGGAGCATCCGAATGCCAACTGGGCATGTCATGGGGGCGTGCAGGGGTATATGGGGTGATTCGGGGAGTGGAGGATTCACGTACCCTCGCGTCTCTGGCGATCCTCAAACAGCTTCATTGCCTCGAAGGCAGCGCCGCCGCCGATGAGCTCGTGGCTCAGGTGCGACTTGTGAGGCTGGCCATCGTAGATTTGATCACGCTTCTCACGGGCTTCGTCTGTACACATGAATCGAACCAAGGTTAGCATAGCACCACTAAGATCTAGCAGCGTTGAGGAAGCTCTGACACTACTCCAGTAATGCCTTGTAGCAATTGGAACCAACGTACCGAATCCGAACATTTTGAATGATTGTGGTGGTCTTTACGGAGGAAGATATTGATGGTGTTCTGTAGGTAGATCGGGTAGGAATACGGGTTGAGCACATCAAAAGCTAAGCTGACGGCGGCGGAAGTCGTAGAGACCCCTTATATACCACCCCCCTTCGTCCCGAGGCCTCCACGTACGTCATGATGGCACGATCTGACCTACTGACGAAACGAAGCGGCGGCACACTAGACCCTTGAAACTACCTGTCGCTTGAAAAACAAGGCCAAGTTTCCTTGATTTGATACCCAAGGCACAATTCTACACACCATTGGTGTGGATTCGCGGTTGGTCGGCGGCGTGAGAGAAGCGCTAAGACGAAGCTAGAGGGACCTATCTATCCCATACGGCTTTCTGCTTCGTTCCGATGCTATCCGTTTTACCCTGTCATAATATAGGGTCTTCTGATTCATTGGTCTGGCTCCTCCCTGCCCCTGCCCCAAGGGTCTTCGAGATCCAGGGGTTGCCGAGAGCCGTGTTCACCTCCTCTTTTACGTAGGCCAGCAACTGTTACACAGTAGAGTGCCAACCCAGGAGCTGAAGACTAGACCCCGTACAGATGAGATGGGATTGGATGTTAGTAAGAACCCATGTTCTGCATGTCAAAGGTGGTATTCGAGTCCAGTAGCGTAAGAACCGGAATACTCCTACCTTCAATGAATGTACGCGCGTCCACCTGTTTCTACGAGGCCGGTCGGGAGGGGTCAGGGGTCGCTGGTCACATCACCCAACGACAGAAATATCATAGATCAAAGGCCAGGTAGAGAGCGTCGATGGATTTAGTGTACGTTGAAATGGGATGTCGTCTTCGATGCTCTGCGCCAAGAATCATTGCCAAGTCGACTCCCGTCTTGGCAATGCTTGTTTAAAGCGCCGAGTACAGTACTGATGGGTGTGGATATATACTCCAATAGAATGACACCTTGTACACCACCTCGAGACAAATCCAGTATCTATCCGGGTGAGACGATGCTACCCAACCACCTTGAAAAGCAAGGACACTGTTCCATCACAGGTTCACTCCAAAGGGTACCAATCAATACTTGTGCCCTTCCATTAAGAAGATCATTGGTAACCTCTGTTTCAAATCTGCTAAAGGGCCTTGTTTGTAATGCTGTATGATTTCAGAAGCGGCCGTGTAACTTCCTGCGATGATATCGTGACCCCAATGGTATATCAACAAAGCTTGACTCGTAATGTATGTCTTTTTTCCCGGCGCAGACTGGCGCTTTATGCACCCCCAAATTTCGTGAGATACTCGCCATGCACTTTCTTCTGTCTATCCCACTCCTTCTTGAGCTTCTTCAATTGCGCTTTTGGAACCTCGCTGCCGTCCTTCAACTTGGTAGGCATGCCTTCAGCATCCCAGTCGCTGTAACGCTCATCACTCTTGAACATATCTTGCGGCGCGAGCTTAGCCTTTTCCCATTTCTCTGCCTCGGCTTTCTCCCGGGCTATTCTCGCTTCCTCCTTAGCCCTTGCCTTCTCTGCATCTTTGGCTGCTTTCTCCTCTCTTGCTGCAATGAGCTCTGCTGCTGGGATGAACTTGATCAACGATGGTTGCCCATCTGGCCTGTCATCGAGGTACACGCCAATGTTTGTTAGATCAAAATCTCGTATGCGATCGCTGAGACTCAGGATAGATTTCTTAAGTTCGGGCGCGGCTGATGGTACGATCCGCCGTAACTCGTCGCGTAGTTTGGATGTGGCACGAATGTATGGTAATCCCAACTGTTCGGGGTCTCGGACTCTTGCTTCTATCAACGAGTTGAATTCAAGTCCAGGTAATTGGGATAATAGATTTGTCAATGTTTCTGAAGCGGGAATATCAAGTGATTTAGTGTCTGACAAGACAGAGTTGTATACTGCCTCGTAAGGCTTCACTGCCGTAGTCGGATCTACGTCGGCTGACGCAGCTGCAGAGGCCCATCCAAGCCCTTCGTAGAGTGGGCTTGCGTTAGCATCTAGACCTAATATGCCAACCATCTTCGTAACCCATCTCGCAATCGATTCAACCGCTGACAACTCCAAATTGCCATTGGGGGCGCCTATATGGATGTTGGCTTTTCGAATGATATCCGCAATGGTGCGTAGCACCTGTGGTGTATCAAACGAATTGCTTAGCGCGGCGTCGACGTCCTTCTTAGCTTGTTCCAAGTCGGCGAGCAGTCCCTCCGCAGGCTTGTTTTCGGCGATGGCGAGTCCTTCTATTCCATTTTTAACAGTAGTCGTTGTGTCGTTGGCCTCCACTAAGAGCGATTTTACATTGGTGAAGAAATTCTAATCCTATCAGCAACACAACTCAATGATAACAGTGGCCACGATTAAACTTACGTTGACGGTGGTTTCCCAGGTGTCTGCTTGTGTTCGCATGCTCGGGGTAATCTCTACACCATCATTCCATCTTCCGTGTAAAAAGACAATACGCATCGATCGGGCAGTGTATGTCGACGCCAGAGCATCTTTTATAGTTTGGAAATTCTTCAAGGATTTGGACATTTTCGATCCAGAGATGGATAGGTGACTGTCAGACTATCAGCTAACCTAACTTTAAATAGAAGGGAGTATAATCGCCGTTCTCGTCCTTGTTGCTCTTGCAATGAGTCGAGCGAAGCTTACGAGAAGTCTAAGATTTCAATGTCACGGTATAGGGCGACGGAGAAAAAACCTACCCCATATGCAAGAAGTAATTGACCCAGGTATGTTCGCGCCCATCCTCACAGAAGTAAGCTTCACTCTGCGCTAGTTCATTGTCGTGATGGGGGAAAGCCAGGTCTATGCCACCAGAATGAAGATCCATACGTGAACCCAGAACATCTGATGCCATAACAGAGCATTCACTAGGAGTTAGACAGTTAGTATCAGGAGTTCCATTTCCATGAAACTGCAAGCGAAGATCAGAAAAACATACATATGCCAACCAGGCCGACCATTGCCCCATTTGCTCGGCCAGTAAGGCTCACCAGGTTTCGATTTCTTCCATAGCGCGAAATCGCCGGGACCTCTCTTGCCCCCGAGACTCTTACCCAAAGAACCCTCCCCCTCCTCCTGAAGAGTCCTGTCATTCCTACTTTCTGGCCGTAAGCGTGCGTATGTGTTGCCAGCCTTCTCGAAAGTAGCAATATCGAAGTATACGGAGCCTTCGGCTTCGTAGGCAAAGCCCTTTTCTACAACCTTCTCCACAAAGCTGGCGATCTGCGGTACATATTCTGTGACTCGAGTGACTACGTCAGGGCGAAGGACGTTGAGCGCATCCATGTCCTTGGTGAATTCGTTCTCCATGAATTGCGTGAGCGACGTGAAGATGGTCTGATCGCTAGTATCGAGCGATTCTTTATAGAGAGAGTCGAAGTATGGCAACAATATCTCTTCAGCGCCGGAGAACAGCTGACTACCCCCAATGGCACCAACGGCAGAGGTCATATTGCCGATATGCATTTTCAATTTCGCCTCGTCGTCGCCAGGTTTGCCTTCGCCTGTCAGTGTTCCGCCAGCCAGTACTTGCCCATACGCAGCATCCCTCCGAGGTATGTAGTTGTTCAAATCCAACGGGCCGTCGTCGCCTTCGAGAAGCTGGGGGAGATTGCTCTTCGCATATGCCCTGAAGGCAGCCATGCCTAGCTCGGTAAGCTCAGCCTCGGTATATTTCTTCTTCTTCTCGACCTCAAGCAGTCGCTGCCTTCGTGCCCTAAGGATGATCTGCGAATGCAAGATAAGTTTCGTGGCTGGAAGCATATGTCGTCTACTTCGTGGGGACACACCTTGTCATCGATGTCTAAGCAAAGGAAGAATCAGTCTATGTCACATTCTGGCAGTCTTGGGGAATTCAAGGCAGTACCTGTAAAGTTCATGACAAACTTGACATCGAAGCCGTAGTAATGAAGCAGTATGCGCCGGATAATGTCAGTCGAGACATAATTGCGCGCATGGCCCAAATGACTATGGTCATACACAGTCGGACCACAGGCGTACCACGATATCTTTCCCTTCTCAATCGGTGTGAACGAGACAGGCGGCCCCGGCCTCAAGGAGTTGTGGACCTTGATCGAGTCCATGGCGAGCTGTGTCGCAAACCTTCGGCGAAGTGGAACAGGAGTTTGTCGCAATCGAAGTAGAGTAGAATGTCGAAATAGCCGGGAAGAGAAGATGACCATCAAGACGAAGGGAAGGAGGGATAAGAGGACGAAAGGTAATGATGGATAGACGGGGCGAATTTCCTGAGAGGGGAAACGTGGCACGCAGGAAAACGGGCTGAATCAAAGTCGCAATGAATTGAGTCACAGCAGCAGCAAGCAAGACGGGGTCAGAGTGGCCGAGACAACTTGGGAAGAGTGGTACGCGATGGCGCGATTGGCTTTTACTGGCTTGGCCCCGAACAGCGCTGAACAGCCTTACTTTTCAGGGGTGCAAGGATCCCCTAACGGCAGCCCTGGGCATCTACCCCTCTATTTGCGTGCCATAAACTGCGTAAACCGGGCGACGGGGCGCGTAGAGTGAGAAGCTACCCCGCCATCCATTAGCGCGCTCAATTGCTGATCAGCCTCGGGGGAAAAAATCTGGACCATAGTTGTACTATGTACTCCAACCTTGTTATAGCCAATCTCAAGTTCAATTGAAGCCTCGACGAGTTGACAAATACAGCTACAACGGCGGTGCCGAATACCACGTGATAATAATAATCAACATTATCGTAATACTTGTATTATTGTAATTCAACGAGCATCGAGTTCGATAGGAAAGCAACGAGCCCTCTACAACATGTCGACGACATCTCCATTCCTCGATCCGGGCCCGTTGACCACGCCCGGCGCCCTCGCGCTCGTTCATCTCTCACGCGACAACGTCGTGCCCGTCTACCTGAACGAAGGCTCTGGCGCCGTCGATGGCTATTCGGAGGGCGCTGTCATCAACACGCGTTTTGGTTCATTTCCGCATTCGACACTCATCGGTCGGCCATGGGGCTCGCAAATCCGCGCCTCCATCGTCGACACCGGCTCGAGAGGGAGGAAGCGCAAGCTCGGCAACGTTACCGATGCTGACACGACTGGAAATGACACGGAAGCCGTCGCCTCCAGCACTAGCAATGCGAAAGATGTCAAAACAGCGGCTACAGGCTTCATACATGTCCTTCCCCCGACTCCGGAAATCTGGACGTCGAGTTTGCCTCACCGAACCCAAGTTGTCTACACCCCTGATTATAGCTACATCCTACACCGTATTCGCGCTCGTCCAGGGGTCCAGATAATAGAAGCCGGCTCGGGAAGCGGGAGCTTCACACACGCCGCAGCAAGGGCGGTCTACAGCGGATACCCCAGGGAACTCGAAGACAAGAGAGGGAAAGTTTGGAGCTTTGAATTTAACCACGATCGCTTTCTGAAGATGCGAGAAGAGGTGGAGGATCATCGTCTAAATGGAATTGTCCAGGTTACACATCGAGATGTGTATAACGACGGTTTCCTCGTCAACGGCGAGAGTCCAGGAGCAGAGTGTGTTTTCTTAGATGTACCGGCACCTTGGCAAGCTCTACCACACTTATCCCGTACGAAGCCGACCCCTTCTCTACTGGCTAGTGGTGGCTTGGAGCCTTTGAAAGAGACATCATCCAATTGGAAGTCCCCGCTGCGTGCAGATCGAGCCGTACATATATGTACATTTTCTCCTTGCATCGAACAAGTCACCAAAACTGTCGAAATAATGCGTCGCTTGGGTTGGATGGACATTGAAATGGTTGAAGTGGCCCAACGAAGAATAAATGTTTTGCGCGAAAAGGTTGGGTTGAATATGCCTCTGGAGCGAGGTACGAATCAATCGCCTCGCAATGTGGACGAAGCCATAACGAAGCTGAAACAAATCGACGGCCGGTTCAAAGAGTTCTACAAAGACAAACGAGATGCCGATGTCAACATGGAAGACATTGACGCAGAGAATGACAATGAGGGCCAGGCAGCACCGTCAAATGGAGATATCAATGCGGCGAATGACAATACTGATGTGAGCGATAGCCCGACATTGAAACCTTGGATGGTTGGGAGATTAGTCCATCGCACGGAGGCCGAGATCAAGACACATACCTCTTACCTTGTTTTTGCCGTTCTTCCCCAGGAGTGGTCGGAAGAGCAAGAAGCTGCAGCTTTTGAAAAGTGGCCTTGCGGGAAAGAGAACAAAGTTATTGGCAGTTTGGATAAGGAGACCCGCAAGCAAGAGAAGCGCGAGATGCTTCTTGGAAATAAACAGAAGAAGACGGCTGCTAAGGCCTCGGGGCCCAGCAACCCCGTAGCAAAGAAGAGCAAAACGGAATGAATCCAACTTGATGTATAGAGAAATAGAAGCTCATGATACCCGGCCGCATATGGGCCACTCAATGAAAAATATGGTGGAAAGCGACTGCTGGCTATCATCTAACTCGTCTTGAATCGCTATAACGCCGAATTACAATTGGTAGTGTTTGTGCCGAGCATGTGGCGTTACCACTTTTCTACCATGTCGGCATTCACAGTAGTAATATCGACGCCTTTGACCCAGCTGCAAGCTCACAGCGTGAAGAAGCGTAGTAATAATAGGGTGGTTGTATTGCTCCACCAAAGATGTCGGCAGTGGCTCAGACGCCTTGATGTCCTTGCTCACGATCATCGGCTGGTCTAGGTAAAAACCCGTTGGGAATTATATCTGACCTCGAAGCCGGAACTGGCGCTTCTTCTGTTGACTATCAGTTTATCAATACCATTTATAGCCCACCACCCATGGTCGTTCGAGTAGCTCCAATTCGACGAGCGTGCTTCTTTTATAGAATTTAAGCGGTAACAAAAACTGTACGGAGGGGCCACCCATAACACCTTAACATCCTAAGAAGGGCAGGTGTTTGGGGCCATACTGCGAATAAAACGTATATGCAGAGTTTATTTGCCGCCCGAGCCCGGTTTCCACCCGAAACGCATGGTTGACATCTAAAGAGGCTAGGATGCTCAACTAGGTATCCGTCACATTTTACAAGGCATTACCTAGCCCAGGCTTCAAACCCCAACCCATGTGCATAAAGTTTAGTCCGGCTGACGCTTTGGTATACTATACATACATAATATATAATCAGCTTCACTGTGCCGTTTCTGACGAGACGGAGACATATTCATGTCACCCCACATCGTGTGTTTGATATCCCAAAGTTCCCAAAATGTCAGTAGATGTCCATATGTGTAGTCCATACCCCTTGCTGCCAGAGTATTGGTGCGAATTCTCACGTCGTTTCCCGGTCTCATTCATATTTTATCCCCTACATTGCCTCAGGCTGATGTTGTATCCTCACGCTTACCATTCTATATTACAGGTCTAAAAAAACACGCTTTTTATTTATTTAAACTCATGATAACCCCAGCGACCTCGCCGCCCCTAAAATAGAGACCCCATAGTTACCAGACCCGCTTCTGTGTTGTCCAGTTCCTCAAATTCAGCTCCAAGCTCATACGTACATACAGTAGACTTCAATATGACGTGGTGTAGTTAGAACATGAATCTCATCACATGAAGGCATCATATTGGTTAGACTCACTCGAGCATATTATTATAAACTAGTATAGTAGTAGTTGAAAAAAAGGGGGGATGAAAAAAATGTACAACACCAAGGATTCGCTGGTTGTCACCAACCCAACTACTAGTTTGGCGCTCAACCTGGCTTATCTATGGGAGAGCGGACGGGATCCCGAGTTTTCCAGAGGCTATGGTCGTACATGGAAAACATTGTCGTTGTGTTCAGCTAAGTTCGCACGAGATATGCGAGACGCTGAGATGATAACCTGCGCTCTCTCGTTCAATTTCGCTAGGTTTGACAATGGAATCCCGTATATGGTGAGTGTAATATTTCGGTAGTCTATCTATAGAACATGAATGATAACATACCTCTTTCAAGCCTCGCAGCTCTTATCTATCCTCTAATTATGTTTCCACGATCTAGTTTTATATGCAGCCTAACTCCGTGCACCACGCAACGCCAAAATCGCAATATCAATCTGCGAAAGCCCCGTCATAAAACCTTCCCTTGGTATCTATGCAGCAACATCTCGCTCGGCAGCAGCAAACACCCCTGCATTGTCTGGATCGACTCTCCGATCAGCTGGTGGAGAGACGCTCGGCTCAATAACGCCGGCCATCTGCGGCTCAGTCTCTTCAAGTCCTTCCTCGGCGCTCTCTTCTTCCTTGCCTTTCTTCTTCGTCTTGCTTTCGCTATCCCTATTCTCCCCCATGCCGACAATGTCAATCCATCTCCACGCTTGTATCAGCTCGTCCGTCCCCGTATCGTCCCCGCGGATCGCATTGCCTTCGCGCTCGAGGATCGCCATGTCGTCTTCGCATATTTCACCTTTAGCTAGTGAGGTGGTTGACACGTTCGTTTTCGCACGCTTGGATTTGCTGTCAACCAGGTCCAAGTTCCGTGTTCCCGCAACCGTAATGCCGTTAACACGTAAGACCTGTAGTAGCGCTCGCAGATTGAGTCGTAGTGCGCGCCCAGGCGAGTCCGACCCGAGAACCTTACGTGTGAGCCAGGGAAAGAGTAGCGCAAAGTCCGACTGGTTGAGGTGCGCCGAACGCTTCACGTAAAAGAAGTGCGGTGGACTGGTATCAGTGAGGGGTATGACGACTCGTGCTGAAGGGTCTGGTGATAGGATACGTGCTGTTGTGTGCAGGTGTTCGCGCCACTTGAAAAAGTCTTCGGACTCGACGGCGAGTATTGCGTTGCCACCAGGGGACTGCGAGGGCGACGAAGAAGAATCAGAAGGCGCGTAGGCGGGTAATGCGAGGTTGAAAAGTGGTTTCGTGCTCTTTGCTAGAAGTGGGAAACACCACATATCCAGTAGCATTGTGACGTTCTTCGGAGTGACTTGTCTGCAGATGGGGGATTCCCAGTTTGGCGAGTAGAGTGGCGTTTCCATTGTCTCCAGTTCGGGCCGTCCCGCGTAGAATACCGATTTGAGAAACTGAACAATACTCGCGGCGCCAAAACTGTGACCTGCAAATATAATACTTCCGGGTTCGTGGACCTGTAGCTTGTTCGAAAGGTGGTCGAGCGATGGTGCGCCTTTGTTCAAATTCATAAGCTTTTCCCCTTCATCTATACTGAGAATGGCTTCGTGTATTAACCCTAGCTCCCAGAGCCGAATCCGCAGCTGCGCATTCCTCAGCTCATGTACTTCGTGGGTCGGATCGTGGGGGATCTGCGTATAGGGAACCAAGTGTTTCGTGTTGCGTGCGAAAAACCGATTCTGCTGGTACGGCATCCGGATAAACGAGGCTACGGCACTACCGTCACGGTGCTCCGGGCAGAATACTACGACGCCGTGTGAAGCCAGCGATCCCGCAATCTGCGAGTATGTGTTTCGACTCCCACCCAGGCCATGCGAGAATATCATGGTCGGCCACCGGCCGTTCGGGGTCTCTGGCTGAAGAATTGGCGCATTGTCGATCACGGGGATCGAGGTGAAGTGGAGATGTCTCGGGAGAAACCTACAGTTACATGACAGTCTAATTAGCGAATGCCTCTTTAGCGTATCGTGGGATTCGGCACTGGGAGATTCTTACGAAGCGGCCTCGGCGAGAAAAGCCCCCACGCCTAAGAACTTAATATATGCAGAAAGGTAGTCACGCTGTGGCGCTGGCAACCAAGTTATCCGCTTTCCCGAGGCATTGGGATCGCAGGGATAGAAGATGCGGAACTGAACCGTCTCAATATTGGTCGCATTGTCAGGAGCTGGTGCGGGAGACTCCAACTCGCAGACGGGAATCTCTATGTCGACGGTACCGACTTTATAAGGACCCGTAAAGTCGGGGAAGCGTGGGATAGGGTTCAACTTCGACAGAAGGGAGGCCATTTTGTTTCAGTTTTGACCCGAGGCTAATAGCATATGCACCCGGTTCTTTCGCTGTATGTTCACTGTCTCATCACAACCGGCAAAAATGACGAGATAGAAATATAGATGGCCAAGACTGGGCGGATCGATTTGTGGAAATCACAGTGCCGCCTGGGGCCGAACGATTTGTGCGGATGCAAAGCTGGGGTCGCCGTTATATTGCCTGTTGATTTTGTTGTGATATCCCCCCAAAACCAGTAATCGTCAACTCGATTGGACGCGAAAGTAGGCGATGCTGTCACAGTCCCGGGGCTTGAGATAGAGGCGAAAAGCAAGTCTGCGAGAAAAAAAAGAAAAAAAGAGATCTATTGGGTATCGTCTAAGCAACCGCTGCAACAACGCACGGAAATGCAAACAAAAATGGAAAATCTGTAAATAGTTGGGAGCAAAAACAAGAGGTGGAAGAGGATCAAAGAAAATATTTAGCGTCAAGATGAAGACATCTACCCCGGACAAAACGAGCGATCAGATCAACTAAGGGTAGACCCCTGCGTACCTAAGGGTGGGGCGTATTTTGGTGGAGACGAGAGATGATCCACAAAGTATGTGTACTTGACGCCACAAGAACGCCACAAAAATAGTGAGCCTCGTAAGCCTGCAAGGCGAGCGGCGGGCCAAGATAAAAACATTCGATTTCTTTCTGGAGTAGGGGTCGGCGCGAAGCGTATACCCCCCGGAAGTTAAAGAGTTTAAAAAGAATATATATATTGTGTTTTCGCGGCGTAGCCGCCTAGAACCGAAGGTAGCTTTTAACGTATAGGGCTAAGTCCTTTGTAAATCATTTTTCTATACCAAAATACGCCCTGCCCTCAGGTACTTAGACAGGGGGGCTACCCTCAGTTGATGTAGTGTAAGTACACTCGGACAAAACGCCGCGAACGGGTAGTGGACCAATCGGAATTTTCCCTTACCCGGTCTTGGGCGGTATTTAACTGGGTCTATCGTCATTAATCATCATCATTTTTGGCGGTTGTACTATGTACGCGTATGGTAAGCGTAGGATTCGAATGATACTAGTAGATCAAATTGGAAAGGAACAGGACCACCCAAGAGAAACTATCATTTCCTGTATGTATTATTTGACTTAAGTAGAAAAGGGGGCGTTATCATCAAATTCTATCGTCCGCAGCGTAACCTACCGTACTAGAATAGAGAGTGACCTTGAGCGAAAGTCAGTGCCTCGCCTGATCGGAATTGCGTCACACTGCATAAGCACGTGAAAATAATAGAGCACAGCATCAATAACATGGAGGATATAGATAAGGGTGTGGTAGTATAGACTGAAGCATACAGTATGTGAACCTAAACCCTCGGTTGTTTCAGAAGTAAGCATAATATCTGAATTCTAATATGTAGCAGACCAATCATGTCCGAAACAACTATCTAAGATGATCATCCAATTATGCCGGGCATCTATCCATCTACAGTAAATGCCCTCAACCATTAACTCCACTCTATTGCCACTCGGCATCGACCTTCTCCCATTTGTCCAGGAACCCTTTAAAGAACTTAAAACCTAAGCCAGGATCTAGCGAGCCGCAGGTAGCACGAATCGAATGCATCGATAGTTGTGGCATCCCTGCATCCGCCGAGCGGACGCCCAGCGCAGAGCTAATACTCGGGCCAACGGTGCCGCCGCTCCTGGAATCGTTTCGTATCTGGAATACTTGAGGCGTGCAACCGCTCAGCTCGCAAACCCGTGTTAGAATAGCCGTGGATACAGAATCGGTAGTCATGTGTCCGTTGCTGTCGGCGCATATGCAGATGCCCACGTTCAGGCGTGGCGCATGGTTTTCTAGATAGCGCGAGACGAAGTTGGGGTTAATCGCGTGTGTGACATCGGCAGAAACAAGGAACGAGTTGGCGTAAGTCTGGCCGATAACACCGGGACCGAACGCCTTCTCTTTGCCACATAATGATTCCACGGTGCGCTCGATAACCGAAGGCAAGAAGTTGCCCTTGGCACCTTGGCGGAGTAAGGAGCCAATCTCTTCGTCATCGAAAAGGGCAACCAACTTGATCGTTCCGTCGTCTTCTTTCTGGTCTGACGCCAGTAGGCCTTGGAACGCGGCCCAGCTACAGAGCTTATCATCAATTCTTCCCGCAAAGATAAACTCCTTATCTATACCGCCAACAGTGGCAGGCTGTAGGTCAAAAAGTTCCAGCTCCCAATTGACAATTTGCGAGTAGTCCTGGACTTTGAGTTCCTTCGATATAAGCTGTACGAGCTTCGGGGGTTGAGTAGAGACAAACGATCCAGCGGGACCTAGTGATTCAGGGGACTGCGAGTCAACCGAGCCGGGACCAGAACTATCAAGCCCGATAATGGGTACTGCTTGAGTTTCTCTGTTATTGTCGCCCATCATCCCAACACCGAAATGAGGGGCTAGGGTAGGTATCCGAGCAACTTTGCATAGTCAGCAGATAACTCGAAGCGGTCGACGAGGCGGTTCTTACTTGGCCAATCCAACTTGACCAACTTGCTTGTCGTCTTGCCCGACTCGTCTCGGACGATCACCCTGCCTCCGATGCTAAGGTCTCTATCCCACCACGTCTCGTTCAGGGCACCAGCATACTGGGCCACGCCTAACTGAACATAGCCAGCCGTGGTGGGCTTTTTGCTCACCGGCTTCACCTTGGCCGTCACCGCGTCGATGTGGCCGGCGATCATGGCAACTCCATTCCCAGGCTTGTAAGCTTTGCCGACAGTGAAGGCAACAACGGAGCTGCCGTTGCGGGTAGCAAAGTACTTGCCGCCGGCTTCGACTTTGCCAGCCCAATCTTCACGAGTAGGCAGCTATATACAGGTACAACCAGTCAGCGCATTCGTTTCAACACGTTGCGCTATACGGCAGCACCAACCTCCTTGTAACCCAGAGATGTCATCTTGGTCTTGAAGTAGTCCACGGCGTGAAAGACAGTCGGGTTCTCTCTTAAAAAGGCACAAAAAGGCTCGGTGAAAGCCTCGGGCTTGGAGTCGATGACCATGCAGGCAGAGCAGGAGGCCCGGTCGTTAGTCAGTTGTAGAGGCAGTGAATCGGTACGGGCTTCGGGGATGTCTCGGTAGCAGGAGTCACACAGCGCGAGAGAGCGCTGATTCCCCAGCCCGCCAACGACGAAGGCCTTCTCTGCATCGGACATTGTTGGCTTCGTCTCGAATTCGGCCGGGTTTGCGAAGCTCGAGAGCCGCGAGACAGGCAAAGCTGGTGGTGCTGAGGAAGCGGCCATTCGCAGAGACATGTTGGAATTGCGCTGACGTAGGAACTCGGGGGTGTGTCGGGCCATGGTGTGTTTGAAGGGGTCAATTCTCAACCTCGGAAGTCCTCAAGGAACAACCCTCTCTCTGCGATATACCTACGGCGTGGTAATTTAGGAGGTTAGTGAGCTCGAGCAGGCGACAGGCCAAGTCAAGTCAACAGAGCAGCCACGATAGAGCATTCCTTATCGGGTTGCATGTGTCAACATGGCATATGAGTGGGTTGGTGGAGCGACCATCTGACTGGCCCAATCGGGGGTTGATAAGTAGGTAGGTAGTAGTGTCTCGGTACATTGTAAAGCCACTATCTACACTACAACAGCGTAGCTTTGCTTTTTCCATGGCCTAGTAGGTATGCAGTGGTCGCCGATTAAGGAAGTCTTGGGCTCTGGGGTACACCCCCGACAGTATCCCTTTGGCACCTACGCTAACTTATTTCAACTTCGTGACCTTTCTGACCCGGAATATCCTAAAATTGTTGATTTGATTGGCTTATGGCCCCAGTCTAGTGTCCTTGGCAAGTCACGAAGCTGAAATAATGTAGGTGCGAAAGGGATACGATGTTGCCCGTTCGATACGCGTGCCTATCTCACAGTGCCATATATCATCGTTCGCTGTCTATACCCATCATAAGTCTGAGGTCGAATCTCACCTCACTCACCACCTATGCCTGCCGGGTCAAACCCCGGTGTTGAGGACGCGATAAATACAGTGACGCCTGCAGCTGACGTTTTTCTATTAGGTAATCTACAAGTCCTTAATGCAGGCTCTTGTCAGCTATCGCAATTCAGTTCCCCCGCCTTTCTTATGGATAGGTAAAGCTGCTGATAAACCATATGGGTAAGCAAACGAGGGAAGAACCGTGAAGACTAGCTACATTATAAAGATGTCTCCCAGTTCCAGGAGCAGAAGTATTGCTTCTGCTCCTGCAGGTTTGTTACTAGGACTAGTATTTGTCCTTAGTACTCTTTGGAGAGATGGACATAGCTATATGTTTGGTACTCGCTTCTGTAGAGTTGTATCTGTCAAACCTTAGTTCGAAAGCGGAAGGGAGTCTTCATCTTCCTGCGCTCGTCGGCTTGATTGTTTTGCATTATTTTCTTTTCAAGTTCTACCGCATATACCTGTACCCTAGCTTCTTTTCGCCGCTCAGACACCTCCCTGGTCCTCAGGTACAATAGTTCTCCATCCTAACCCCATGCTCCCCAGTACTAAGGTGCCATACAGAGAAACAATGCTATTCTTGGCCAAGAGCTCAACAAGTTCAGGGCCGACAGCCCAATTGGGCTACAGTTAGACTGGTCTCGAAGAGTATGCTACCCCTGGAGTCATTTTCTTCCTATTCCGGACGCTCGTGGAGGCCATAGTTGCCTGTTAGAACGACAAGCATGTCCCGGGAGTATACAGAACTCCTCAAACCCGCTCCCGTTTTACCAGAAAGAGTAACTACTGACTCCAGCGAACTGAAGTGGCCGGATGCCCCGTTCATCCGATACCTTTCGATAGCTGGTAAAGAGGCTCTGATTGTGAACAGCTTAGCCGCTCATAAAGCCGTGTTACAAACACACGTCTACGACTTCGTAAAACCACCGTTCTTCGCGCGTCTAGTGGGCGAGATCGCCGGAACGGGTCTCCTCTTCGCCGAAGGAGAAGATCACAGACGCCAACGGAAGCTGCTGACGGGCCCTTTCTCCATTCCTAGCATGAGGAAGATATTGCCTGTGTTCCAGCGAAAAGCCGAAGCCTTATCAGAAAGCCTCGAAAAGGCACTTGGCAACAGACCGTATGCTTCCATTGAAGGTGAGTCGACAATGCTCTGCCAGACGATTGTCCTCGTAAGCACACTAAGCCTCACCAATCAGTCATTGATGCACTGTCCAAGTCAACTATGGATACCATCGGTATAACCGTCCTTGGAATAGAACTTAACACTTTATCGTCGATATACCCATTGAGTTTCCAAGAACTTTACAGTAGAGTTCTCCATCAAGGGCCACTAGGACAGCTCATCTGGGTCATTAATGCCTTCGTTCCAATCCGAAAGTTTGTGCCTTTGGAGGCCAACAGGCGGTTTATACAAGCAAACAAGGATTTAAGAAAGATGCTCCGCGAAATCATTGAGAAGCGCAACGCTGATTTGCGGGATGGGACATTTACGAAAGAGATAGGAGAGTCGCGCGATCTACTCACCTACATGCTTGAGGAGTCAGAACTACAGCGACAACAGACAGGTCGAGAACCTTGGAACACCGAAGAGATTATTGGTCATGTAGGTCTCCATACCAGAGAGAACTCATAGTGCAAATGCTAATCATCCGTAGCTCCTGAATTTTACGTCAGCAGGTAAGAGACATCCCCTATATTTCTGTCACATGACTTGAGCTCAAATAGTACCTTGCAGGCCATGAAACCACAGCAAATACTCTTTCGTGGGCGCTCTATGCTTTATCAACAGGGCATGAAATTCAAGACAAACTGCGAACCGAAGTACGAGCATTACTTAGGAGCAACCCTAAACCCACATATGACGAGATAAATGGGTTGCCCTATCTACATAACTTCGTCCGGGAGGTCCTACGGGTTTATTCTCCGTGTACGTTGCCCTAACCGTCCCTTCATCCGCCTCTCGCTACATACGTCCTTGGACTGACGTACAAAAGCCCTCATGGGCCCACGCCAAGCGTCGAAAGATCTAATAATAGAGGGAGTGTACATACCGAAAGGCACACAGATCGACTTGCACATGCCCTTAATACACCATCATCAGGATGTCTGGGGCTCTGATGCTTCTGTCTTCAACCCAGAGCGCTGGGATACACTGACCGGTGAGAGCGCGAGCCCATATGCTTTTGAGGCGTTTATTCAGGGCCCACGAATATGTCCCGGGAAGAACTTCGCCTTGATTGAGATCAAGGCTACGCTTGTTGAGCTAGTGAGCAAATGGACGTTTCTTGGCATCGAACGGTGGGATGATAAAGTAGGTACAGAGGATATTGCCGATGAAAGAGAGCGGGATTTATTGATTGATGGCGAGGAAGAGGTAGGAAGAGGCATCAAGCTGGCGAACCCAACCCTAACGTACAGGCCAGCCGGCGGGCTGTTAGTCAGATTTGAGAAACTTTGGTTCTGAGGTATCTAAGTTCACTAGCTGCCAGTTCTTATATTAGCAATGAAATGGATCCTAACCTGTTCGCTTCTACCCCTCTGAGGTCGGCGTTAGGTATGCGATAGTGGCGCAGTCAATAGAGCTACAGGGTACGATCTTTCAACAAGGGACAAGGCCATCTCCATTGCGCATCAAGTGAATGAACAGAAGTATGTCCAAGATTAACAGTAACAATGCATAGCATTTTACCTTCGCCGGAATCATCGGGTATCATTTGTTCACCAAGAGAAAGAGATCATTGGATATATAAAAAGGTGATAAATTGCACGACAAAGCATTGCTTGTCTCATACAAAGCGGGCGGGAAGAATCGCTCGCTACTCTGTTCCCACGCTTTAAATACACAGCCAGTTCTGTAAATCGGAATCACTCAACAATCAAATTCATATCACACCTATAAAAAAACAGTTAATTCTATAATCGCAATCAAGCGATAGTCAAAATTGTCTCACACCGGAAGTTCATAGAGAAACAGCAAAAAATGCCGTCAAAAGCGGTAAAAATGATGCAGCTGGCATCATTGGCTCAAGACATCAAAGAGAGGTTCCAATCGTCGAAATACTGGGAGTACGAGAAGTTCTTAGGAAATGGCGCCTATGGCCTGACTCTCCTTCTCAGGGAGATGGACCGTTTCGTGGTCCGCCAGAAACGCATAGCCATAAAGCTTGCCCGGAGCGGGGCGGCGGAACGGGCACAACTCAAAAACGAACTCAAGATTCTGAAGGTTGGTTAATAATGGCCTCTGCTTCCAGATACATGTACATACGCCCTCGCGACCCGTGATCTTGCTAACAGTTTTCGAACAGAGGCTACGGGGCGCCAAGCACATCGTTAAAATGGTCGCATCCTGTGACGATCTGCGTTCCGTCAGTACTTATGCATCGAGGATAAAGGAACAGACGAACCCGCTCGGGAGCATAGTTGGCGTATTCGGCAAGCTGACACGCCTACCCCCCAGCGCTGCGTTCGTCCCGCTTGAAGGAATTATGGAAGGGCCGGCCGTAGCGTTAGAATACCTCGACAAGGGCGACCTCGTATCAGTCAAGATACGTACGGACTATGATGGGGAAGTTATGCCTAATAAGGTGCTCTGGTCCTTATTCCTGTGTTGTAAGCCCACGACTTTTATTTCCCCATCTATCTACTTCCAGCCATGATTCAAACTGACTGAAACTACTCTCAAAAGTGATCCGGGCGTGCATTGGAATGGCATATCCCTTGGAGAGACCAGAGGGCTCACGGTCGATACTGGAGACTATTCCTGCCGACGGTCCGCGAGCGAGCGGCGTAATTCATAACGATGTTGCACCTAGGAACATCATGATAGCATCAGGAGATGGCCTCGAAGAACACCACATCGAGCATATGTTCAAATTGATTGATTTCGGCTCTGCAAGGGTGTACGACCCTCCCCGGGGACCCCGTGAAAACATTTACGACTGCGCGAAGGTAAGTACAAACAACTTAGAACACGAGGTAACCTCACTTCTGTCTGGTCACTCATGCTAATCACGTGGATTTTGTGATGAATAGACCATGTTTGGGATGTTGGACTTTATACCAATCGGTTCTTATCCAGTCGTTTGGAAAGATGGCGTAACCAGAGCTGGAAATATCCTGCCCCCGGAAGACGAACCTGACAACGATCCCTACCCCCTTATAGACCTGGATCTGCGCGATCTTATCGCCCGCTGTATGTACTCCGACGCAGCGAAGAGGCCGTCCCTCCAGGAGGCTTTAGAGACGGGGCAGAGAGCGTTGGCGAAGGATCTGGATGATTTCCCCGAACCGGATGAAGAAACGGACGAGAGCATTCGCGATTTCTTTCAGAGATATATTTTTGATGTGCCTGAAAGCGCGAACTTTCGGGGATAAATCTCCCTTGGAAAGAGCTCGGATATCTCGAGTACTTTCGATGCAATCGCGCGTAATGGTCTAGCAAACTCTGACTCGCAGACTTTGATGGCTCAAAAGGTCACAATAAAGTAGTCTGGGGGAAAGACAGTGTGACTCGGTGAGAACCAAAGCTCCGAAAACACCTATCATGCTGGTTTGGCTGACACGCAGACTTAATGGGCTAGGGAGAAGCCGACCGGCGTACAGACTGGGGACACTCCCGAATAGATATATGCACGGGACATTGCGAGTTGATTTCGCTTGTCGACTAATTGTGTTCTGCTTATAGATACTTGCTGCGTTTTGTTTATAGTTACTGTATGTTTATAGGTATTGGACTGTTTATAGTTAGTTACCTTCTCGTCTGTAGTTACTGTACTGTTTATAGATACCTGCTGTGTATTATACCATGGAATCTAGGTCCTTTTACTTCGTATGGGAATTTGATGCGCACGATTAGGTGCCATGCCATCCCCGAGGAATGACTACCTAGGCAATCTGAGGCTAGACAAAGTATGCAACTACGATTTTCACGTGGTGGCTGCTAGCGACTGTCTGAAACAAGTGGGATTAAATCTACATATGGTGTTGGTGTATCTAGAGCGATCCAATCAGCAAGAATATTAACCTGCATCATGTCTAGATATCTCGGATATTTCACTCGTGATCATCGCCTTCTTCTTCTTCTCCTTGCACAAGGGTTACTACCCGGCGAAGTTCGAGTCTCTCCTCGCTCATGCTCCTTGTATCATCGTCTTCCTCATCCTCGCTGCGGAGCTCGTCCGCCGATCCAGCCTCTACGTCGTTGCCAACTTCAACAGGTGGCCGTCTCTTCTTCTCAAAGTCTTGTCTGTGTGCATTCGCCATAATACCACGAATCGATTTTGCCCCTGGCACTTCGGACTTCCGTCGTCTACGCAATCCTGCCTCCTCGACTGGCGCAGGTGAATAGGCTGATGGCTGACCATCTGGGCGTCCTTGACCTTGACCTGGCACACGACCAATGTCCATGTCAGATGGCCTGTTGTCATCATCTGTGCTCGTGCGCTCTATGAGTGGCTCATGAGGCAGATCGTAAGGTAGCGGGACGTCACGGCTCGCCTTGTATTGCGCCACGTTTCCGCAGTGCTCGTTTTCGACACGGAGTAAGGCCCACATTCCACGACGAATAACTTCCGAGAGCGAAACTAAGAGCGAGGTGAGTGTGCTGTGCTGCAAATCGTGTGTGAAGATGGCGTAAAAAATCCAGCCAAAACGAAGGATTGGATCGATGACCATAATGACGTAATACAGCCAGCGCCGCTTTAAGCCAAGAATGTCTCGAAGGAGGGGATGTCGAGCATCAGGCTGGAGCAACGAAAAGTCCATGAACAGGTCCCATACCGCTATGTTTCATCTTAGATACTATCCAAGGCAGGAATGAGGTCGCTTAGACTTACAGGTATACAACCCATTGATAGTCGAAAAGGTAACGAAGAGCGCCAGGTTTGCGTGTGTATTATGCATGCGAAAGAGGGACAAAGTGACATAAGATAGGATGGTCATGATGTATTTGCCGCAGTTGACTAGGTGCGGGAACACGTTCTCAGTGTCATAGTACCGACGGATGCACTGTAACGCGCGCCACACTGCTGGTAACGTAGAAAAGAAACCTAACAGGCGAGAGTGGTTCGAATTACATATCGGAGGATTCTCCCAGTAGTTGGCGTAGAGACAGAAGAATAACTCAAGGTTCTATGGTGGAATAGAGTTAGTTAATCTTAAGAAAGGGCGGGCCATTCTTTCACGTCATAACATACGGATGTAGCATAGGTTAATGAGCAATACATGTCGCCCAGAAAGAAATCTCGAAACTCAACAGGGAATAAACCGGCGAAGAATAGTCGAAACTACACAATGTCAGTAGGAGTACCTGATTTGGATTACTGGACCTCTGCTCACGTGAGAATATGCAAGCCATTGGCGGCTTCTGTGAAAAAGGATGCGGGCTGGAAGGAAAATGATGAGAAGCGAAATAAAAATCAAGATGACCGGGTAATAAAGCCAGAGTTCATCACGTCCATATCGGGTGAAGTTGAGCCAGATGAAGACTCCAAAGAGGAGAAGAAAGAAGCTTGGGAAGCTAGCAAGCTGCCTCCAATCTAGATGATGCCGAGGGTCGAATTCAAAGATGAATGGGTAGTTGATCTTATTCGCCGTCCATATATAGCAGTCTAGGCAAAATAACGAGAAAAGCAATAAGATGAAGAAGTAGCCGCCATAGATCTGCAATAAGTAACTGGCTTGCAACCGGATGGTAGGATCCGGGTCAAACAGGAGCTCGGCGCCGTAGATAAGACCCTGAACCGCAAACACGGCGCCAATACCAATCGATAGTCCATTCCAGAAAGCAATGCTAGACTCATCAGCGGGTCGACGGTTCACCCGACGCAGCTTTCCGGCGGCGATCTTACGATTACCCCTCTCAAAGTAACGCGCATAGAGGTCCTCAACCGCTCTTATATGGCTGTCAATAGCTTCGCTGTTGACGAACCATGATTTGTTCACTTTCTCGTTCATGTAGCGATAAGGAGGACGGGCGTTGACTGCTTTGTCGTACTTCTTGTTCAACTTTCGGAAAGCGGTCCGGTTCAGAAGGGCATAGGCCTTCAAGAGCTCTAAGCCACGATAGAATTCTTGCAGGGCCAATTTTAGTTTTCGTTTTGCTGTTCGATAAGGTACGTCGTGTTCCTGAGGTCTCCTAACATAGTCTCTCCTCGCATCGCCCGACATAGCCCCTACAACAGGAGTCTGGGGCATTTTCGCTAACGCCTTCGAATTGGCACCAGGTTTGAAAAGCTTCGACTTGATAGGGTCAATCCATTTGAGATGTCCATCAAACCTAGATGAATCCCCCACGGAATCATCTGCTCCATCGACTCTCTGTTCTTTGCGCTGTCGGCGTTCAGCTATTTCCTCGGTTCGGCGGTTGCGCATTTCATGTAATTGTTCTCGCAGAGCATTTAATCGAAGCTCAGCCTGCACCTCTTTCTGTCGGTAAAAAGCCTCAACCTTGTCAAGCTCGCTATCCAAAAAGTCAAAGAACTCTCTTTCTCGTTGCCTGACTGTATCTATTGCTTGCAAGGGATACATAGCCTTGACGCTCTCAGCCCTTGGCGCCTGCTGGCCTTGGGAGAATAAACGGCGTAATCTTCCAGGAGTGGGTGACGGCATGGGTCCTGGACGCGGCAAAGTGGCCGCCTGTGACCCCCTCATGATGTTTGGATCGGAGGACATGCTGCGCCGGGGAGCTAAACGCGTTCCTCGGTTTGTTTCGGATGAGTCCTTGGAAACACCTGGTTTGTCGTCTATCGCTGGAGAAGGCAAATGAATGGCAGGAGCAGGCAGCTCAAATGTCTGGCGACTATCGACCTGGGTGAGCCCTGACCTAGTCGGCGGTGTCCGCACGAAGCTTCCATAGTTGGGGGAATTCCCGTCTGGCCTGTTTAGTGATCGACTCTCGTTCAAGGCAATGTTGGCAGGCTCCGAGCGTCGCGTCCGTCCCAATGGAGCGGGACCGGATGCAACAAGGCCCCCCTCTTCAGGGCTATGTGTGTTTACGCCGCCAGATGCCTGCTGGCGCGAGAAAGGACTTCGGAAGAAGGACGGCGTCTCATGCGGCGGAAGATTCTCATGCTTCCGACCGGGCACTTTTGGTGTGACGTTAGCTCGGTGAATGGCCCTCGCCACGCCCTTCACATATTTCTTGCCAGCCTTGTAGTTGAGATACTTGATCCTCCATTCTGGACAGGTTTAGTCAAACGTCAGCGCCGAATCATGTAGCCAGCATCGTCGGCTCAGAACGCCGAGCGCTCGCTCACCTGGTACAAGCTCTTGCTCGAGCTCCTTGGCGAATTTCATGACGTCAAAGTTCGCACTGTAGCCCAGGCATCCCGTTGAGATTGTTTTGCAGGCACATGGACGTATGGCTGGCTAGATCACAAGTGAATTATTGTTCTAGACATAAAATTTCAAGCACACACGCGCTCCTGAGTCTACAAAATTGAGACAGAATCTTGGAACCAAATCTATGGGACCAGAGAAATTGAATCAATTCTACTGTACGAATGGATCAAATCTTATTGGACGAAACGATGCCAGCGACCCATAAAACAATCATAAAATGAATCCTAGGCTTTTCATTGGCTAGCTTCACCCCTCACTTAAGTATCTCTAGTGCGCCAATCAACTCCATGCTGGCACCGTCACCACTTACGTAGATACCAGTAGGCAGATAATAGGTATTTCACAACGGACGAACGACGGACTCGGCAATCTAGATTTTAGGTCAGCTATCTACAGGTTCCGAAAGGGGAAGTCGGAAAAGGCGGGAACATCAAAGTACTAGTACCCGTTCATTACATGCTAATGGCACATTTACCTAGAGTAACCGAACTGACATCAATATTATAGGTGCCTAGCATGCACGTCGTTTAAGTTGTCTAGATCCTGCCCGGTCGGTACCCTTGCAGTAGGTATGAAAATGGTACTTACAATATACTAGTTAATGAGCTTGTCGGGATGAGACCTTCTTGCTACTGATCTTAGTATTTGACTTCCTAATTCAGAATCCGCAGCTATTTCATTATTCTAGAACTAGGGAAAGAAGTGAAACGGCAATGCTCATTTCCGCCAGTGCTATTGGCGGTAAACACTTAACAAAACTACCTGGGTATGCTTGCTCTAGACTGGGGTTAAATAGTAGGATAAATTATTCAGGATTATGTAGACTCTTGTTTACCTGTTTAAGCCTTGTATAAGTACCTAAGTAAGTACCTAGTGGACATTGTCCTACAGATAGGTACCTAGGTAGCTTCACAGTGGGGATCCAGTCACTAAAAGTCACCAAAACCCAGCAAATTGGTTACAGTTCAGGGGGGTCAATAAGCTTATTTCGACGGCCCAACCCGCCATTTACCCCGCTTATCTACCTACCTACTTAGATCCAGTTCTCGTGTGAGGCATCGAGAGTCGGTTGGGTTGTCGCTAAGTAAGCACAGCACACCTCAAACCGCCTATGATATTATTAGAGAGGCACCTTAAAATACCATCAGCCGAAGGTGGTAGCTGTATTCGGAAGGCTTCAAGCGGACCTTTCTGAAGCCACTTCTGGGGGTTGGTTGAGATACTATTTCCCACCTCCATCTATCTCTAACCTTTTTCCATTCACGAAGATCCAATTCGCCTCTAGCACACCACCTCCAAACTTACAGTACGGTGCCTAGGCCTACCATAGCCGACAACTCGGAAGCTTCCAAGCTCTTCGCTAGTTGCTTAACACGTTAGTTTGGTACCATGGACTCAGAATCATCGAGATCTCTTCCGCGACTCATACTATATTATCAGACAACTCATGATCCTGATGGAACTCCAATCTCTATTCTCCCACTGATGACAAAGCCTGGCATTTCTGTTACACACCTCATTGTCGCGGCGATACATCTCAACGAAGATCCGGATGCCCTGACCCTCAATGACCATCCGCCTTCGGATCCTCGGTTTGTCACAACATGGGCTGAACTACGCATCGCCCAAGCCAGCGGCATCGCCGTTATGGGCATGTTAGGCGGAGCCGCGAAGGGATCGTACGCCCGCCTGGACCGGGACCAGGCGACTTTCGAACGATACTATGCGCCTCTCTATGAATTGATACGCGAAAGGGGATTGGATGGCCTCGACCTCGACGTCGAGGAGCACATGTCAATAGTCGGCGTCATTCGGTTGATCGACCGCCTACGAGCGGACTTTGGGTCTGGCTTCATCATTACCCTGGCCCCTGTGGCGACTGCGCTCGTAGACGCGCGACGGAACCTCAGCGGCTTTGACTACCAAGCTCTTGAAGTTGCGAGAGGCGATCAAATTGCATGGTACAATGCGCAGTTCTATAACGGGTGGGGAGATGCGAGTAACCCAGTGTTGTATGAGATGTGCGTCGCGTGTGGCTGGAAACCCGAGAAGATCGTCGTTGGTCTCGTCACAGACCCTGATAATGGCTTTGGATATGTACATTTCGGGATACTGAGCCGTAATCTCAAGCTTCTACAACGGCAGTTCCCCAAGTTTGGCGGTGTCATGGGCTGGGAGTACTTCAATGGGCAACCTGGAGGAAAGCAGCGCCCTTGGGAATGGGCACAGGAGATGACCAAGATACTGAGAACATCTAATCCAGGAGTGCAATCAGCGGCACCGGGACCAGTGGAAATGCCCTCAGCGATGGAGGCCGACCACGAAGATGAAAACGGGGGGCAACCGCCGCTTCCTAGAAACTTCGAATATTATTCGGATGATTTAGATACAGAGTCATAAGGCTAAACAATTATTCGTAACAGCGCATTAGCAGAGAACATAACAAGTGCACGTGAAGTTACCTCAGAAACCAGATTAATGCATGGGTTTAATCGAAGTGCAGCCCAGCATCAATTCCTCTATTTACTTCCTGTTGTCTAGGGCGATTTTGCTCCCTAACTTGTTGTAATTATTTAATGGCTGCTCGTGTGAGGGTTCGCCAATTATTACACGACCCTAACCGCGGTGCACGCATGATTGACTCAACGAGCTGCAGAATCACAAGCCACAACGTCAGTCCAGTCCACTTGGCTGTATCGGTACCTACCCCGTGCATTTCCCTATCATTTCAGGGTTTTTCAATCCTCGAATATCAACATACCACAGAGACTCGAGCACCGCAAGCTAGCTTTCATTACCGAAAGACCATGGACAGAGATTGGCAAGATGCCCTTTTCGCGAGCTGGGCCGACTCTGATGATGTGGTCTTGAGACGACGGAACTCTGACGACACTCGGACCGATCCTTCACCAGTGAAGACGCCGAATCACGGCGCCAAAGATAACGAAAACGAGCCTCTTACAATAGAGGATTCCAAGGGGGACGGGGGACCGGATGGCGAGACAGGGGTGCTGGCGGAGGTATGAACATCTCCGACGAATTATAACATGCATGTACATATACCTAGATCACGGGTTGACATTTTAGAAAGCCACTAAGCCCCCAACCCCAAACTCCTCTCAAGAAACGACCAGCAGCCTCGACGCGCCCGTCAGTGGACATCTTCCGAAGCCCAGTGATTGACGGCGGCGACGACGGCAAGAGCAGGCAGAGCAGAGTTTCCGTGTGCAGCAGCAGCATCGACAGCGGCGACGAACGCCGTTTATCCGACAAGATGAGAAAGGCGTGGAGAGGCGTGACGGGGCAGAGACTGGCCGATCCGCTCGAACAGTGGATGGTGAAGCATTCCGGTGGAACTTTGAGGGATGCGCCGGTGAGCCGACCGTTTAAGGAGTCCTCTGACAGACAGTGAGATTGTCATCGCGGTTTTTTACCCGCACGGGCGGGAGCGAGTGTGTAGGCAGCTGAAAAGAGCCAATGACCGACCCGCTGCGGCTGCTTTGGGCAACGGCGGTAGATACAGGCGCATACTGTCTTGGGATTTCTAATGCCGGCCGTTTGGGATCCGGAACTCTGTATATCATTGACGTTGGTAGAACGAAAAGACCGACCGATGATATGCTCACATTGCGTTACGTCTACCTCCGTATGCGTGCAAGTTTGCCTAGCCAACCCAGCCTGAGCCAAGATCATAGCACCAGGAACTTGCCGTATCAATTACTTCATGTATCTAGGTCCATGAATGCCCTACTCAAACCGCTATAGCTCGCGGCGAGAACACAGAACGAGAGGCATCTGATAGATCGAGAGGAAGCACCATCTTTGTGTGATCAGTGATGTCCTGATTAAGCGGCCACTGTATGTGACAAGGAGTAACGTACGCGACTGTGACTCCTCATTCCGATGTCCAAATCGGCGGGTTTAGAGAGTCGTCAAGCTTAGTCCTATACGTTTGCTGAAGCGCTAGTAGTTCGTTCATTGCTCCGCCAGCCTCACTACTAGAACGGATTTATCTAGCAAAATATCGTGACGTCTTGTGAATATCCGGGTCAAGCTAGGCTATCCTCAATTTAGTGTCACCTCGCCGAGAAGTCCTACATCCTGTCGGAACGTGTAATGTAATTCGGTAGACTGGTCCGCTTCGCCCTTCATCTGGTTTATAAGTCGTTCTCGCAGTAATTTAACTGAATATATTTATTGACAGAGATCGTATTTACTGTTTCTTCTGTCTGACCTATAATGAGGTTGACTGGCTAGGGCTACATCAGGTGCTCTTTCTCTAGCAATTGGCGATAGATGGCGTCCCAACTCTTGGGTCGCCAATGTAAAAACTTCAAGAACTCTTAGCTACTTCTCACGCGCCTACTCATGCCTTGTCTTAAGGCGACTAGATGAGATGAGCTTGTCAGAAGAACGGGTGAAACGGCATGGGATTACACAAAACATTCAGTCATGCTTATATAGGTTAATTTTATTTCAATAACTACATCATTGATACACTAGTTACAGAACCGTCACTCATTATCGACCATGATCGCGTCTAGGCTTTGTATCGAGCCGGCACCGCGGCCTTCAGCAGCTTTGGGAAGTTGGGTGTGCCCAGTCCAGAAACTGGGTCCCATCCGGCAGTAGCATTCCAGCTCGCGTACGGGATGACGGGGCTGCCATTTGGAGCACCGTGGAATCTGGCGGTACCGTCACAGCCCGTGCTTCCGCCAAGCGTGATATCATTGAGTGCATGTGGGTTGCTGTAGAGGAGCGGGTTCAGGAAACCCAGAGTAGGCTTCCTGGCCTTTAGCCTAGCATCGTTAAGGAGGCCGACAATGCCGGCGAACGCGGGAGCAGAGCACGAAGTGCCCTGGTAACCCTTCAGCGCACCTTTGTCGTAGACGCGGTAGCCGAATCCCTGAGCGCTCACGTCGGGGAATCCGCGGCCTCTGGTATTGTAGTAGGGCTCGTTCTTGTCGCCAATCTTAGAGAGATACCCCTTCACGGCATGCTCCTGCCATAGGGGACGGGACCAGTAGTCCGAGAAGCCACCAGAAGAGAAGTATGTGGCCGTCTCGTTTAGGTAGCGAGTCGAGCCTACAGAAGTGACCCACGGGCAGCTTGCGGGATACTGAGGCTGGAATTTTGTGGTGTTCTTGCCGTCGTTGGAAAGGCAAGCCGAGCCGGTGCCGGAGTCACCCGACGAGAATATCACACTCACGCCACGAGAACCAAGCTGAGCAATCAGGTTGCATACGGACAGCGCGTATGACTTTGGAACGCTCTGTTCGTTCTCACCGTACGACGTGGAAATGACCTGTGGGAGCTTGTTCTGGGGCAGTTTGAGCACGTTCTTCAAGAACTCCAGATATGGTTCGTTGGAATTGTCATTCGCGTCGGGCTGATCGAGGTCGGTGACCAAAGGACCACGTCCACCAACGGAGAACTCAGTCACGGGCAGCGGGTGGCCGGTTCCGATGATGTATTGCAAATCCAGGTTGGCCTCGCCACTGTCATCAGAAGAGGACTGATTGTTAAGGCCACCGTTGTACTGGATAACGGTGACGTTCTGGCCGATGGTCTCCGGCAAGTAGTTCTGCTCGAAAAGAGCAAGGTCGCTATAGCGGGCATACTCCTCGAGGTAACTGACGAAGGCAACTTTGCTACCACTCTTGGCGTCGGCCGTGTAGTCAATATTGTAAAAAGTCTTCAGGCATGCCGGAGTAATCAGCGCGTCGCAGTTGTCTTCAGCAGCCGCAACTTGGATTTCGAAGATTTGGCTTCCGGTCTCGTGATTGGCACGGATAGCAGCGAAGCGGGTGGTAGGTTGAACTAAGTTGATATGCTCGGCAATATCCTCGGGAACCGAATACTCGAGCGTGCGCAGGATCTTACGTGGTTTGGTCTCTTCGCTAACAAACCAGGCAAACTGAGTATCGAGCATCTTGTTGGCAACGCCAACAGTAGTCTTGATAGTTATCCAATCGGCATCCTCTTCAACACTCTCGACACCGGCATTCTTGAGCCAAGCATGAACGGATGAGAGAGAGTCTTCGCTAGGGAGAAGCATCCTCTTCATCTCATCGTGGTCCTGGACTGCACAGTCTAGGTTCAGTATAGCGTCCTTTAGTCGAACTCTTTATTTACTTACAGTGCTGTCCATACTTGGGGTGAGAAGGAGTAGACATGTCCAAGACAGCCTGCTCAAAGCCTTCAACATCGCCTTGCTGGAGAGCGATTTGCAGCTTGATCACCTGGCTATCTGCCGCTGGGCCCTGGAGTTTCCATCCTGCAAGGACTGTAAGCTTTCTTATCCAACATCTTCTTCAATTGCTACTCACCTTCCGGGATGCCAAATAGCTGCTCGAAAGGCTTGGCGAGGCCCTGAGCAGCTAACAGCGACGTGACGAGTAGCGAGAGGAAACGAGCCATGTTTACCACTACCGCGCGTTAACTGTGAGCAAGGGAGATGGAAACCCAAATCTCGTTAGGGTGCGATGTCAAGCCTTATATACATACAGTACCATGGTATCTAGTGGACCGTAAGCAGACATGATGGTCGGTGGGACTCAATTCTTAACTGCCTGGTTAAGCCAAGTTTAATGAGCACCTCGTAGCCGTTAAGGTTCAGAGCTTGGAACATCCGCGTGGGTGGCTGATATTCTAGTCCGGGTTGACTTGGGGAGAGCTAGCTATCTCCTGCCTATCTTGGTTTTAGCCGACGATAACGTTGACTCGTCTCTGCATCCCCATCCAGACTTGCATGGTAGCTGTAATTAAGCGACAGGTATGCGCCAGGCCATGTCGCGCGGACATGGTATATTTATTTCATTTCGTCTTCAGGGGTGGCGCCAATCCGTTGCTCCCATTGGTCAATTGACTGCGCAGAAATGTAAACACTCCCCAAACTTCCGGAAAGCCATTAGTAAAATGCGGCTGTATTGCCAATTGGTAATGCTACGGTAGGCGATCCGTGGGAGTCTAGTACGGTACTGTACGGCGCATTTCTTGCATAGGCGTGAGGCGTGAGGGACCTCCGGTCAGTATTGCTCCAGTTCGTGTTATACTACAAACGGTGCTATCGGCACCATTCTCATCGGAACCTACCGAGCCAGATGTGGAAGTTGTTCGTCGGTTATTATTAATGCCTAGTATAGGTACGGCATAGTGTACATAGTAGTAGTATAGGTCAACGCATAGAAGTTCCAGAACCTTTGTCGCTCAATTCACGATTAGCCTTTAGGAAGTACCGAGGAAAACGGAATCTAGATTTTTTGTGGTTGGGCTGATAGGGTTGGTTGATTATGAGGGGTTTTGAGACAAGGACTGGTGGGAAAACCAGTGTGATTTGTGTCTGGGATTGTGATTTAAGGCGCCCAAGCGTTTGCTTCTTTTCATACTCAGTATACTCTGTAAGTTGAGTATTCTTATATGAATCTCATGCTGCTGATTGTTTGAAGTTGGTACGTTCAGTTCCATCATAGATAGTAACTGCTCACATTTCCAGCCGGGTACTGCATAAGAAGATTAGTATCACGACTGATGTCGCGCGATAACGTGGCCGCCTGTTGCGGCCCGTGATACCATCCTTACTGGACGGATTATCTACCTGGATAGATGCCTCCTAGATTGCGTTTAATTTTCATCGTGTAGGACGTCGCTGCTAAACCAGAGATAGACGGATGAGACAGATTCTGAGTAGCACACCAGTAACATCCCTTGGGACGCATCGGCCTAAATTGGACGCGCTGGGCAACGGAACCTTGGCGGCCATGCTCGACCGGTTCAAAAGCTCGACTTATCCTTGGTGTCTTGGTGTGTGAAATGAGGTACGGTACCGCTACTCAACTTCACCTCTTCCCTCTCGACTTAAGTAAGCGCTGCTAGAGGGCAACATCGAATTGACGAGCGTTGATTTCAACATGTAGGTGACATACTAATAACCCTGATTCTCGGAAAGAAAAAAGAGCCGGTGTTTCTAGATAGTAGTGTACTTATATTTGGGAGTGATGTACCATACCCGGACTAGACCCGCAATTCGATATGTCGCTCTGCTCATACACTACTTCTCGGCGTTTGACATCTAGATACTATTAGGAAGATAGTTAAGAACAATCGCTGTACAGTACGTAGCTACGTAGCCCAGTCTCATCTTGGGAGATCATATTGGCCTTTCTCCGTGAAGGTACTATGTATACTACAGTAGAAGCGACCGGATCACAAGCAAGAGTCATGATTCGTCCCCAGTGAGCTAGGGTATTTGCTTTAGGGGCTTTAGTGGGCAATAGATCAATGCATTGCCCCACATGTCTTAACTCGGCATCCAGCTCATCCCTACGCGGGTGTAACAGTAGATCGATCTCGTCCCTTCCGTACCTTACCTACCTGGTAGGTACCTACATATATGTAGATGGCCCCAAGTAAGTAATCGGACTCTCGCGCTTTGCAAGAGCGAACAAGCCTCCACAAGCTTTTTCACAAGAAGTCCGGTACCATCTTGGCGACGACAAGCTTTCTACTAAGCTTGCAAACCCGTACTTAAATGCTTAACTGTCTTCAGCGCAGCAAGAGCAATATTGCGCCTGGGGGCCTATCTTAACTTAAAAGAGACACTCAAACAGGCTACAGAGGTGCAGAGCACATCGTTTCAGAGCAGCTGAATGCCGCAGGTGGCGTTTTTTTTTTTTTAAATAGTGTCGGTCCCAAAAGGTTGCGACTGGAAACACGCAAGTGTAATTTCGTGACACCTAACTCTGCTTAGCTAAGGGGTTTTCTTCGGGTATTGACGACAGTCGGTATGTCGTTCAGCTCGTTCTGCTGGACCCGAAGGAAAAGTTCCCATACACCGTTCGAAGCTTTCCTTGTGCCAGCTATACATGTCGTGTAATAACATATACTCGAGAGCGCTACGATGTTAACTGACGTGGAGGACCCTGCGAGCACGGAGAGGATGCCCCTCATTCTCCCGAAGAATGGCGTTCACGCGAGCAAAGGCAGCGGCATCCTATTCAACCTCCGCCAGATCGAAGCCAAGCTCGACGCAAAGTTTGGTGTCGAGTCTGAGGCCATCAACCGCAAGCTACCTGAGGACCGGCGTCCTGTCAAATGGCATGAGGAGCTCAGCATGGCCCTGCTGTGGGCGTCGGCAACAATGAACACTTCCTGTTTTGCTACAGGCTTCCTCGGTTGGGAATTAGGACTGTCTCTGAAGCAGACGATCTGCATCAGTATCCTCGCGTCCATTATCGGCGCCGCGGTGTGTATAAAACCCTTCCGTGCCCGATCCCTTAGCCTTCTTCTTTCGTATGACGCAGCAAGTTTTACGAGGCGGGATTAGAGATCTCGGCTAACGTATTTCTATGCACGCAGCTACCAGGTTTTGCTGCTACATTCGGTGCCGCCACGGGTCTACGACAGATTTCTGTTTCGCGATACTGCTTCGGGTGGTGGCCTAACAAAATTATCGCCGTTCTCAACGCGACTGTGCAGATCGGCTGGGCCGCCGTTGGTTGCATCACTGGTGGCCTGGCCCTCACTGCTGCCTCGGACGGACACCTCTCTCTCGTCGTCGGCATCACCATCCTCGCCATCGTCGCTCTGTTGATCTCCTTCGTTGGCTTGAAGGCGATTTTGATCTACGAGAGGTATGCGTGGATTGTCTTCTTCACAATCTTCTTGATATTCTTCGGGGAGGTAGGCCGCTACGCAGACAACACCACCCCTAGCCCGCTAAAGGGAGCCGATCTCGCAGGCAGTCTTCTCAGTCTTATTGCAATCGTCTACGGCAGCTCAGCGTCCTGGGTTTCCATCGTATCGGATTATTATGTGCACTACCCTGCCGACGTCTCTCGCGTCAAAGTCTTCTCCCTGACGACCTTTGGCATCGCCATTCCCACGTCCATAGGAATGGTAGCCGGGTGTGTCGTCGCGTCGGCACTAAACAACAGACCCGACTGGGCCGACACTTACGCAAACGATGGGATCGGCTATCTGATTGACACCATGCTATACCCGAGGGGTTTTGCGAAGGTCGTCCTCACGCTGCTTGTGCTATCCGGCATTAATGTGAACGTCGTCTGCATTTACAGCGCCGCCATCGCGTGCCAACAGTTCGCGCGTCCGTTTGCTCGTGTACCTCGATTTATCTGGACGTTGTTCTGCTTTGTCCTCATTCTCGGGTTGGCATTAGGCGGACGCGAACAGCTCAACATCTACTTGCAGAATTTCTTGTCATTGCTGGGCTACTGGTCCACATCTTATTTTGTGATCCTCTTTATTGAGCACTACGTATTTCGCAAAGGGACCTTCGAAAACTACGACCTCGACGCGTGGAACGACCCGACTCGGCTGCCTATTGGGCTGGGCGCATTGGCCGCGTTTTTTGTTGGAGTCGCCGGCTGGGTTTTGGGCATGGTAGAGACCGGGTACGTTGGCCCAGTCGGGAAGTTGATTGGGAGCAATGGCGGAGATGTGGCAAATGAGCTTGCGTTTATTGCCACGCTTGTTACCTATCTCCCTGCTCGATATTTCGAGCTGAAGGTATTTGGAAGGTAAGAGGGCGCATGATAATAAGACGCGGCAAGCACAAGCCGACAATTCCAACAACTTTTGATTGTCCCAGTCGGTAGCCAGTTGTTTGCTATACGCCTTATGAGAAGACCCCTCGATATACACACTCATATTAGTTGTATTAATAATCCCAAATCCACCAGGCCAAAGGAGGCCGATTCGGCAGCTCCAATGGGTTTGGTGCCCACCATTGCTATTACCGATCAATAGTTGCTATACTAAGCCGCTGTAGTGAGCCTGAATCTCGCGGACATAGAGATAGTTAACCTCTTTTAGTTTCTTGCTAAGTCTCTGCGCAAAACTTGTGTAATGATGTGATGTCCACTTAAGGAGCCCATCCAACTTCCTCAAGTGGCCACCGAATCCATAGGCGATATCTCTCGTCTAATGTCGCGTGTATTCGCCCAATCAGGTGAAATGCCCACCCCTCAAGCCACCAGAAATGCTCGAGACGCCTCAAAAGTACACAGAAGAACGCCAACACACACAATGCCTCGCTATCATGACTTTTGAGCAGCTCTATAAATGGATCGGGAACCTTCACCAACCACATCAACGCGCTTCTCATGCGATCTTCCTCGGCAAACCCGCCCGTGTTAAAAAGGTTGAAACACCGCCTCAATGCCAATATCCCATCGCAGAGTTCAGCGGCCTTTTGCGGTGGCGCGTGGTTTCGGATGTTGTTCTCCAAATCTTTCAGACCCTCATGCTCCTGATTTTCTTGTTCCCACTGAATCGAGAGTTTCATGCCCGCGTAGAAGAGCGCGTCTAAGCTAGACATGGAAAGGACAGCGTTACCTTGGGACTGAAGTAACGTCCGAACGCCTCGAGTAAGGAGAAGCCAGTCAGGGACGATCCCATCAGAGACGAGAAGAAAGTTATCAGGAGCTCGAGGTCTAGCAAACGTGATTATAGTTGTTAACATGCTAAAATGAAAAATTGGCGGGAAATTCTCGCCACTGGCAGTTGTTATTAAGGGTAGTGCCATGGAAGACGCAGCAGTATGATGCATCATGGCTTGTTCGAGGAGACTATCCTTTTGCTGCGGTCGTAATCGTGCGAGATGCAACGCAGCAATCGCGAGAACTCCTTTGAGAACATAGGTATGGGAGAATCCTAATTGAGGCACATTGACTCGCCACTAACGACCAATGTCAGCAACTTTCTTCGAGACAGTAGAAGTCGGATGAGAGTTGGAGGCATGGCTGGGCTTTATTACTTAGATAGGGCACGAGGAGGGCTTCCGTATGTTGATAAGGGAGAGAGGTTAAAAAGAACATACAAAATTACGGGCTACTGGATCGCATGCCAAGGTTAGGCTCGTCGAGGTAATGAAGTGATGAAATAGCTCGAGCTCAAAAACACTAAACCATGTCCCAGGGTATCGAACAGAGTCCGGCGTCGAGGTTACCGACGGAGAGGTCAAGTGGTGTATAGAGAGAGCATCTCTACCACCCGAGCCGTGGTGGCCTCGAGGTGTGGAAGCGTCTGTCTCAAAAATAAAGTCGCATTGCACTCCATGACTATATGAGCATGGCCGCTTGGTTAACGAATAAGAAGGGGAAATCACACCATCCAACTTGGGTGACAAATTCAACTAGGTCTATGCGCTGGAACACATACGTCTGACACCTTCGACACGACGGTCTCGTCTCGTCACACTGCGGGAAAGGAACTGTTAGCACCAAAGATCAACGACGCAGCTGCACTGCTAGCAACCTAGTTAGGCCTTTTTAATCTGGAACCAAAAAGGGCTATGGATTAAGTATGTCCCGGGCTAGGTTCTTGGCCGGGGCGGGCTCACGGCTCACTTTGACTCTCCTGGACTTGCAGACGCGGCAGCCAGTCCGAGATTTCGAATGCGGTCTACGACTGGGGTTCGGCCGTTGCGCCGGCATTATCGACGTACGTGCCTGGTGCGTATGGGAACGAGGTAGGGCTCTAATGTACGAGCGTCTCGTTTTCAGCCGCGAAGAGGGGGGCCGGCCGTGATATGCAGTCCGAAGATGATTCGTCACAGCACTGCATATTTGGGTAGCGATGATGTGGGCACGCACGCTAGGCGCTCGGGAGCCGCTAAACGCGAGGCCAAGCCCGCCCCTTCCGTCGCATAAGTCGTATAGACCTCGTCAGACCTCGTTATTAAGGTCCATACCTCGTTATTAAGATCCATACCTCGTACGCGTATCGTATGACCCTCGTATGTTCGTACCTACTCTTAGGTCGGTACGGTACTCTTATAGAGCCTGCATAAGTAGGATGCCCTAACCCTTGGCCGAGCATACCCATCTGCGTCATGTTGCTCACTGTAGTATCGAAATCCGGTTCAATCAATCCAAATAATGAAGCTTGCATCGATCCAGGCCACAACTTGCGACAGTATAAAATGGCCTCTTCTTCTCGTTTCAGTGATCCAGGACGGGAGAGATAACTCACTCGCTGCGTGACTGCCGACTTTGAGCACTCGAGCCAAGTTCTAGACGAGGACAAAGTTTGATATGCATCGGACCGCAATTCTACTGGGAATTGCTGCCCTTGGAGGTTGTGCCCGCGGCGACGTCGCCCGAACCCATCGAGATTATAGAGCTACCGTTGCCGCCAGTCGCCCCAAGTTTCGAGGAAGGATCATGCACACTTGATATTGACCCACTACGAAAAGGGTGTATCCTTCAGACCGGCGGCTTGGGGCAGTTACGGAGCTTCTTGCCGGATAACAATCATGTCATTGCCCGCGTGAATTTCACCGGTGCCCCGGCTGCTCCAGCACCGGCTACCATCTATAGCGGTGATCAGATCATCATCGTCAAAGCTGACAACAAGGCTTTCTCAGATGGCTCTCCCTGGAAGTGTCTGACGTGTGGTGTCCTGGGGAGCAATACCCGAGGACGCACAGATGAGCTGGGCTATCCGCAGCCATTCCGTAATGGGAAGAAGACGTTGGTTGGCGACAATATCCTGGAGTGCAGCGGCTTCGATTTCGCCAGCGATGAGTGCACGCTAGAGCGTACATATATGTACCCCATTCGTTGGAACACGGCCGCAAACGGATCTGGAGAGGGTAGCACGCTTCGAGAACTTCGCGTACATCTCGACGATATCCATATCGGCTTCAATTCGTTCTCAGTAGCTGGCGCAGGAAATTTGGGACAGTATGCCTACGTAGGCCGTCTTGTTTTCAATCCTTCTCCCGCGACCGGTTTGCCGTCTAGTCCTCGTTACGATATTACTAATGTCACCGCTTTATTCAACGACGCGCCTCAGTACCAACCAATACTGATTAAAGGAGACAAGATACAGATTAACCCTGAAGAAATCTCGGTGGGTGAGTTCCGTGGGTTTAGCGGGAGTGGGAAAGAGGTTACCTACATTGGATACCCTAAGGAGTCGTCTAATATTGACATCTTCGCCGTTGACCTTGCCACTGGGGCTGTCTGCGGACTTACAAGTCACCCAGAGTATTGCGATCCAGTTAATATTTCCTCAGATGACGAATGGGTAGTCATCATGTATACACGTGGAACCTACCGGCAGGAGCTCGTTGCCGGGATGCGTTGTATTCCTCCTCTCACCGATCAGGTGACACCCACCGCTACGTCCTCGCCTCGCAATAACGGCGAGCGTAGATTCTTCCGGCCGTTCCTTCTCGACCGCTATGGCGATCGTGGTGATTATTATGACCGGCAGATCAATGGTGTTGGTGACGGAAGTGCTGGAAGTCCGAATGATCCGTTGCGGAATGGGAGGGCTGATCCGAAGTTCTCACTGGATGTCACTCGTGTGGCCTATTATCAGGCTCTCGTTGTATCACCGGCCTGCGGAGGCGACAACCCGCTACCCTGTCCGAACTCGATAGAGCCAGGTGGAAGAACTGAGCGAGCCTTGGTCGCTCACTTCACCGAGAGGCAACCCAAGGTGGTACAGCCAGTAGCCCTCATTATCCCTTGGGTACGCCCGTTCCCCCCCAAAGGCGCGTATACCTTGGACGGGTAAAATCAGGGAGTGCGGAAGTCGTGTTCACCGAGATTGACAACGGTGCTGCTCTCAGTTCCGTTGCCATCACATACGAGAATTTCTCCGATAATGGACGCACATTCCTGAACGGATATGAGAATGTCGCAAGTCGATATCCCAGTGTTACGCTCAACACGGTCGATTGGTATTCCGACCTGGTCCAAAGCAGAGAAACTCAGGCTACCAAAATAACCAGCGACGACGGTTTCCATCTTACTATTTATGTTCTCATTAATAACTTTGAAGCCAACGGGACGTTGGCGACTAACTATCAACGGTACTGAGTATAAACAACCAGTAAGCGGTACATAACCTCCCCGCTCGACGCGATCATTGCCAACTCTGGCTCCCGCTGTGGTACTACATGCGAGAAGGCGATCTACGCGGTTATGGGTGTTCGTTTTAGATAGCAAACATGATATAATGTGCCCAATACTTTGCTTGATGCCTCATTCCCACAAGCCTTGCAGAGTGCATAGCTCCGGTTCTTGTTGCACTAGTTGATGACAGAAGTACATTCGTACGATAAAACTCAACATACCTCATTCATAAGACGGCATTATCACATCCCGAAGACGGGGATCGTGTAGCGGGGAGAAATTACGTCTAAACACGGGTTGAGGTTCAACACAGACCTTTAATCACAGCATTGTTACGCAGGTCTGTTTGTACAGTTTTCGAATAACATGGGTTATTCCACTAGGCTCCTTTCCTCGCTCTATAAGAATCGAACACCCTCAGACCTTCGTTTATTTCCCCAGAGATATCCTCAAGATCTCCAACAACCAATCGAAGCAGACCTCCCCTGGTTTCTCAAATCAATATCACTTTCCGAACCACAGAATTCAACACACGCAATGTCTGACGGCGTCGGCGGCAGTTGTTTTTCCAAGAGCTCCAAGGATGGCTCCTCTAACGATACTTCTGGGGGTGGTGCTCCCGCTCAAGGCGGCGACAGCAGTGACAGTTCCGGAGGTAGTGCCCCTGCCCAGGGTGGCGGCAGCGGCAACGACAGTGGTGTTAGTGGCGTCTAATAACTAAGGTCAGTTTTTCAGAACCTCATAATCCTTTCCCTTGGCATGCTTCGAGACCAAGCATTGTCTAATCCGAACCTTAAGACCATTCAGAAATACGACTGCGGCTGCTACCCATTGGCCCCCAATTCCAGTGCAGGCGACTCAAAGAGAAACAGCGGTACTTGGGATCTTTTTCGAGCTCTAGAAGAAACAATGAGGGGTGATGGGTATGTGTTGTGAACGGGAGATGAGGCTGGAAGGCAGGTCCTAAAAGGCTTATTTTTTGGCAGATTTTTTTGGAGATTTTTTTTGGGAAATTTTTTTGGGGGCAGTTAACGAACCCTTTTATAAGCGGCGAGAATCAAAGAACTTGCGCAGCTCGTAAATGAGTCAAGTCTTATTGATAACGCAAACTGGACGAGTGTATGCTGCTGTTCTTTTGGTGAGAACTGTCTTCACTTCGGATGGTGCTTGGGGGGAGTCCTTCTACTCCTTTCACGGGCCGATCACCAAGTAGTAGCGTTTATAACAAACTGAACATCTAGATTCGAGAGAACAATGACATCGAATTGTCAACCGAATTTGCTGAAAAGGGTTGATTATTTTTGTGGCAATTAATACTGGCGGAACCCGAGATCAGCATCATTCTCGACATGGGGAGTAATCAGAGCCTGGTTTTGACCCAGAGGCAATCAATTCGGACGAGTTCTGCTGACACGTAATATAGAATATTGAAAGTTATGGGCGTCTTGGGTTTCATACTAGGGAATATGGGAGGCCGTCGGCGGTACACACAGCATTTGAGCATATCAACATGTTAAGAGGGTCGACTACTGTCGTATGGGATATTCTGCTTACTACCACTTATATTGGAAACTCATAGCACACTTGGAAATGGATAGAAGATCGTAATTCACGGAGCCTACCGCAATGCATTTATCCCTGTATCCGATAATGACACCGACGCCACCTATGCAAATGGCCCTCCAGAACGCCGTAAAACCACACAGATAGTAAGTCCAAAGACATCTCACTTCAAACCACCAAACGCACGATCGATCTCCTCGCCCTGATCAACAGCCATCTCGCTGACGCCTTCGCGGCCCGAAATGCTCATCTCTGCGAACTGGCCCGCGATGTTAGAATCCCCAGGAGACTCGGGCTTCCGCTCGGGCTCGAGCAAGCGCGCCTCGCTGTCGAGCCAACCGGGGGCGACGCGGCGTTTCTCGGCGAGTTCGCGAGCACGGATGCGCTCGTCCAGGGCGCGCAGCTCGCGGTCGGCGTCCTCCTGCAATCTGGCGACGTGGGCCCGCAGGCCCTTGCACGAGGCGACGATGTCGTCCGGGTGGGCGGCGTGGCCGGACTGCGACACCACGTACTGGGGCTTCTCGTCCGTCGCGCCCGTTATGCCCGTCGAGGGCGGCGGCAGTGTCGAAGGCATGCTCTTGTATGTGTACGGCAGCGTCGCTGCCGTAGGGAGCGTGACAAAAGGTGATACTGTCAACGGCACCTGTGCCAGCAGAGGGTGTGTGCCTATGGGGGGCAGTCAGCGCGAATGATGCGAGATGGCTATGTTTTATGGTTGGGTATCCTCACGATCATCGCGCATTGTGACCATTTTATACCTATTCGGCTTTTCATTGATTTTTCAAGGTTTTATCATAAACCTGCTCCCTTGATGAGGGCTTCGCACTCACCCATGAACGATGCGCGCACTTGATGTCGCAGTAGGTAACAAACAGGGTGGCGCCAAGATAGGTACCGGCTAGCCAGCAGGATTACTTTCCTAGTCCACGTCACGCAAAGTGACGTGACTAAGGTATTTGGGTAAGGTACTATGTAGGTACTGATGGAATTGACTGCGCGCGGGTGGGTGACGATAAAGTACTATGTAGCTAACGTTACTTCAAGTTCGCTGTATAATTGCGTACTGTGTCTATCGATAAGCCCCACTACAGCTTCGACATGAATGCGACGCCGTGTTGCAACAAAACATCGTTCTAGATACCTAAGTATAGCACCTTGACTTAGGGAATTACCTACCTAGAAGACCTAACTTTTGGCAATTCCTCGACAATATTTCGAGCGCATTCCCCCGTATATCTACGAAGCAGGGGATCGCCATGCTGCCCGCGGTCATTAACAGCTGCCCTTCGGCAGAAAACGATTTCCTGGCTCTGAGCGAGTACCAAGCTCAGACACCCGAGACCTTCTTTGAGGGCAAGCCCGTTCTGTACTTTCACGATGAAAACATCAAGGCTTGGGTCTCTCACGAGCAATATGAACAGCTGTTCTTCTTTTCAAAGGCGACCGCGGACAACTCTGCATCGATAAACCCCACCCCGCCCGAATCCCACGCGCTTGGCAACGAAGACAAGCACACGCGCGAGGAAAACAATGTCGAGGTTTTCGTCTCTTCCAGGTACATCTTGGCCGATTAGCATCACGGACAACTCGAGCACTGGTGCTGACAGGTCTTCTAGGAAACTGACGCTGTTCTCCCGCAACAGCGGCAGCGGTGTCGAGATCCCGTACCCTGCCATCTCCCTCCACGCCATCAAGCACTTCAAGCGACTCGACAAGCCCGACGACGACTCATCCGGGTTTGCGGGCGTGTACATGCAGCTCGAGTTTTCCGATTCCGGCCCCGACGACGATGAGAGCTTCGAACCTATTGAACTTGCGCTCATTCCCTACAAGGCTGCCACCAATGACGACCCCCCGGCCGTCGATCCCTTGAATGCCGAACGAACGAACGCTCTCTTCAACCAGATATCGGCCTGCTCGAATCTGAACCCGGATCCCCGTAATGAGGACGAAGATGACGATGGAGATGACGACTTCAACGCAGACCACATCATATTCGAGGGTAATGTCGATCAAGGGGTGGCGATCGAGGGCCTGCCGGGCGTACTGCAGGGCAGCAGCAGCGGAGGTCTGCCTCCCCCTATGCCCGGAAGCTCGGGTTGGATAACGGCGGATAATGTCAACGAGTACTTCGACGACGATGGGAATTGGATCGGCGATGAAGGCGTTAGCGGTGAGCTTGGCCATGGTGCAGGCCGCGTTCGCGGCCGTCACGAGGTTGAACAGGATGGGACAAATGGTCATGAAGAGGTGGAAGATGGTGATGCAAAGCGACCTCGGACCGAGTAACTCTGCCATCCCCTCCGTCGTAGGAGAAAATCTCTTGGCGGTAGCATGTTCGACCATCCGATAGGGTAGGCGATTTACAAGTCATAGTCTGCTTATTTACAGTACTTACGGACTTGTACGTCGAACTGAGATTATGGTGAGGCGATGCCCATATTGTATGCCGTTGGCGGTTCAAACGAGTTGGTCGGGATTGGTATGTATCCTTCTTCCAGTGTATATGAAATATGTCCCTGTTATTCTCATTCTAATGTGATTCAGTTGGCAGACCGCTTTGAGACAGACGCTTCATCATATTCATGTGTGGACGCAAGACTCTCATTGTATCAACAACATACTAAGCCAGAGAATAAACAATATCTAAAAAATCATATACACGAACCAATAACAGGATAAATTGTCCAAAATCCCCCGTCATCGTACAATCCCAGGCCCTGGACACTCGCCGCATCTCCCCCCTGCATTTACTTGGTTACTTATGTCATTAAACCACCAGAGCCGACATTATTCGATACTTCTCGGATGGATTGTAGGTTATACCCCCGACTTTGTCGGAGAACCTGTCGTGCGCGGTCAAGATCCTGCTCGTAACTCTCCACTACCGTATTACGCCACGTTCTTCGGATGCCGCCCTTACGGAGGGTATATTCGTCTCTTATGTCCCTGCTTATTTCGACTGGCGCCGTCGTCTTTTCGTCCTGTGCCTCGCCATCCCTCCCACTACCGGCATCAAGTCTTCTGCTTTCCTCATAACCGTACTCGCCCTCCCTGTTTCCACTACCTGGGCTACTTCCCAGTGAAAAGTAGTTTTTCGCAGCACCGACGGTTCCCTTCTTACCGGGACTACATCCTCCGCCTCGAAGTGCGGGAAGGGTGGGACTTGTAATGTTCGTTGTGGCCGTGCTATGTGCACTAACGCAGCTTACCTGACTATTCATGCGGCGGAGCTCTGCCACAGCATTCATGACTCGACTGGTATGCTTGCCTGGCGCTGCCGTTACAGAATAAATAGGCATGAGTGGCGCCAGCTGGTCTCCCCCTTCGTCCTGCGAATATGCCGATTCACCGGACAAATAGCTAACGGTGCTGGAGGTAATGTCACGATGTGGCTGGGAGCGAGGGAGCGCGTCTCCCACGGTATAAACCATCCCTGCAGAGCCATTATCCATTGTAGGGGACCCCAGAGGACCGGCGAAATGCGTATATGTCCCAGCCCCTGATAAGACATTATTTAAGCGTACGTGTGCCGAACGGGATGCAGCTCCACCGCTTTCCGTTCCGCGGTCGCTCGTTTGGCTCTCAGTCGACGCGGCCAGGGTAGGGGTCTGATCCCATCTACTTTTCGTGGGCGATGCCTCAGTAGGCGGTACTGTGAGCATCGTGGTGGCGCTCAGTCGCGCCAGCACCTGCGACCCTTCGATACTATCGCTGTACCGACTGTACCGATAGCTGTCGTACACCGACGACAACCCGCTCTCTGATTCCACCGGACTCGGCTCTCGGCCTGGAGGCTGGATCTGGAACTGCGAGTCATGGTAGTGGCCCAGCGTCGGCGAATTCATCCCGGGTCGCAGGTGGTGCGGAGGTGGGATCACGCGTCTGCGTGACGGCGATGGCGTTGGGGTTCCGGAATACGGCTCAGCTATATCTATACGAGGCTTCATGGTGTCACCCGGTACCTCGGTTGGTAATGGGGAGAAGAGTTTGGACAGACGCTGTGGTGTAAGTCGTTTTGGCGTTGTACATGCGGTAAAAGGGTCTTCAGTTTTGGTTTGGAGGGTCTGGATCGTCGACATGGCCTGGGGCGAGAACCTAGCTGCTGGCTGCCTCATGCCATCTTGACGCTCTGAAGGAGACGAGGCGGCGGTTTGGGTGCTTTTCGGAAAGACGCGTCCAAGGGTCTGGGTATTTCCTTGCGGTTCTCGTATTCCCTCACTGTTCCCAGAGTCGCCATCTCTCTCCGTCGGCCCGCCGTAAAAAGCATCACTTTTCCGCAAAGCTTCAGCCATAGCTCTTCTCTCCATCTCGCTTCCTCCCCTGGAGATATTTTCGAGTTGCGGAACGCTGATTGGAGGGTCGTCTTCCTCCTCACTATATACGGTCGAGAGTGCCGAGGACTGCTCGCTCGCTGGTGAATACGGCCGAGGGATTAACTCTTGCCGCGGGTGAGAGGGTGGTGTCTGGATTGAGCGGCTCGGGCTGGAGAGCGCCGTGTGTAATATGTCAGCCTGGGAGCGGCGCCTTGGAGGCGTTGCCACCAGACTGTCGGGCTCGGAAAGCATCGATACTTGCGATATTCGCGAGACATGAGATATCTCCCGTGTATAGGTCCGCCTATGCGTTTGCCATGGCGCGCGATTCGGCGACGGGTCTTGCTGGATCCTGGAACTGCAGCCTTCGGGTTCCGAGTACAGCATGACCGCAGGAGCGCTCTTCTGGCTTTTAGTCGGGCTCTGCGCCATACTCCCTGGATGCGCGTGGTCTTCGCCGCACCCATATTCTTGACCAGGGCCTCGCCTAGTCTGGTCCAGCACTCCAGCAGGCGATGATGAAGTCGGCAGCATCAACGTCTGCCTCCTCGTGCTCCGATTTCCATCTTGCAATCGCTCCGCCGTCCGACGCAAGATCGCCTGCAGGTCTGCGTCTGTATTGCCTTGCTGTAAGCGCGAGTGCCTTTGTCCATTGACCCTGGTATCGAAGCTCGGAGCCCGTGCTCGACTAGCCAGCTGCTGTGCGGCGTCAATAACCCTATTATTGTGATACTGAGGCTTTGGAGGGACGGCGCCAGGAACAGAAGCCCGCTGCGGCCCCGAGCCCCCAATCTGGACATGAGCGATTCTGGGATTATTCGGGGATCCGCCCTGCTGAAGCGGAAGTGGTTGGTGGATAGGGTAGCGCGGTTTAATCTCGATCTCGGTCTTCAGCTCGCGTGATCTGTGCGGGTTCTCTGTACGTCCGGTCTCCCGATTCTCGGGCGACTTCCCCAGCGTCCGATCTACAATCTCTCGTCCCGGGCCGGTTTCTATGTAGGGCAGTGTAGGACTACGATTAAGCTCGGGCGCGTAAAATCTGCGAATCGAAAGATGTCGACTCAGTGTTCTGGTGAGCCCACGGCCCTGAAACCAGCTCGATTTTCTCTTCGTATCCTTCTTTGGAGAGACCCGCGGGCCATGGAGCGCGTCCTCGTCAATCCACGATGTCTTCCGCCGGTTCTGGTAGATGGCGTGTCCGCGGCGCTTCTCTGGAGACCCGTGCGTTTGCTCCTCGTTTGTGCACGAATCCGCGCCGGGGCGGGTCTTGTTCTCATAACGATCACCATTTCCACCGTGACCACCCCTTCCATTCCTGAAACCCTCGGGACGCGAGATGACCGGCGGGAGAATAGGCAAACTGAGATGTCTCGCTACCCTCCCACCGTCTCTACCTCCTCCCTCGGACTCGGCATCCTTCATCCCGAAATACATCACACCATCACTAACTACGCTCCTCTTGCGTAGTCTTCTGGGTCCGATGAAATTCTCATCTTGCGAGAGCTGTCCATGTTCCGCGGAGGAGAGGCTGGTTACGGAACCTTCAGTTTCGTGGCGACGGCCCCGCCGCTTCGCAAGCTTGATGAGGATGGGCCCGACGATAATCAGGAAGAAAACAACCGAGCCCGCAATCGCGATACTGGCTAATGCGCCACTTGATAGCATAGTCGTCGAGGATTCCGACCGGCTCGTCAGGCGGTAGATGGACATGCCCATTTGTGGGGCTTGCCTCAGTATGGGATTCGGCATCTTGTGTGGTGGCCCTGATGTATTCTTTCTTTTTGCCAGATACTCGTATGTGAGCTCTTGGGGCTCCCTCTAGACCGAAAATATCGACTTCGCTCCAGGTCGTCGATTTGCCGCTCGTTTCCGCGTTCTGCAAGATGTTTCGCTTCTCCTTTGACGTGGCTATTATACATTTGGTGCCGATCCTCAGAAAGGTTGGTATGGCCTTGTGTGGCCGCGAATCCGTTAATGTTTTCGGTATTGATCCCCATCCGAATACACTGGCAGTAGCTTATGACAAGACACCAAGCAAAATGGGGAGAGAAGTCCAAGAGGAGCGAACATAGCAAGGACGCAACGAGAAGAGCAGAGAAGATTACCCAGATTCCAGTATCATAAGTGCCCGCAATTCAAAACAAAAACAACCCGGTGAATACTTTCCCACCGTGCACACAGAGGCGGGCGGGCAAGTTGGCGCAGGTCAGACCTAGGCGAATACCCCCCTCCCAAAGAGAACAGGCGTAAGATTACAACATAGACGAATCTAAGACTCTTCCTCTTCGTCTCCAACCACTCCCGTCTACTCGCTGAAGAAAGATCCACATACTCTCAGGACCGCCACTGCTGTTGTGGTAACGGGACATCAGGAATGCGTTGTCATGGGGTGGACCAGGCAGGCGAGACGGCAGCATTCCAGCGCTACATGCTCCAAACTTGCCAGCCTCAGCGCCCAGCTCTACGGCTGATGAGCTTAACATACCTCCTGAGACATTAGGTAGCCAGCCATGGCGTCACAGTCATCATTCCCGATGTTGGCGCGAACGATAGCAATCAATATCACAGCATTTCCACGAAAATTGCATGTACTTGGCGATGCAAATTGTGCAGAAATAATGATGCTGGCCAAAATATTCATAAACTCGTGATACGTCACTAACAATTTGGCGATACGCAAGAATAGTAATTGGTAATGATGTCTTGATGCCTCGGGATTTATCTTCATTGCGATACGATACGCAGCCTCAAGAGACACCGTAGATAAGCGTTTACAAAGAGAAAACCGTCCATCACTTCCCTAAGAACCTTGACCCCCAAAATCAGACGAGCTTGGGAATAGTGCCACCCGCGAGAACCCGAGGCACCACCATATGCAATACCTCTCACCCCTAAATCTTAGATGCACCGCAATAATCACCACTTAGTCGTAAAAATGTGCAATAGGAAAGCATTTCGTACGTAAAGCTCGCTCAATTCGGTTCATATGCTTGTACTCTTCCCAAAGAGTCTAGAATCAATCAACATGTACCGAAAAAAAATTCCCAGGCAGAATCTAGTCAGCCATGGAAGACAGTAGGTGCAATATCCCCTCCTCCCTTATCGCCCAAAATATCTTCACAGAAACAAATAGTAGAGTGTGGTTTCAGTTATAGTTTAGTATCCATGATGGCCATGGTTATGGCGATGTTGTAGAACGTGGTCTCGGGCCTTCCTGACCTTCTGCGGCGCCGGGCCGGGGATTGTTACGGTCGTAACGGATTCCTCTGTCACATACACAACTGGCTGCATCCAAACAATCTCCTGGACCAGATCGGCACCAGTGATTGTCTGAGTACTGACTACTTCATAAGACACACCCGGCTCTGATGTAAACTGAGGTGCAGAAGTAGTTGTAGGCAGAATAGACGTTGAGGTAGAGCTGAAAGAGGTCGTCGTAGAAACGGCGGCTATGCCGAGATCCGGTGCTGAAGGCGTAGCCGAAGTTGGATTTTCGATAAAAGCACCGCCTGACTGGATCTCTGACGAAGTAGCAGGTGTAGACGTGGAGAATGTGGAGGGTGGAATGCTGGAAGATGTGGTAGTGGTAGGGGTGTTGCCGCCAAAAACATCGCTAATCAAACTGGTGAGCTGGCCAAGAGGACCACTAGGAGGGGTAGCGGACTCAGGTCCGTCTTGGATTTGAACACCTCCAGGGAGTTCAGTCATGATCTTCGCAGCAGCGTTTTCTGCGGCCAGTAGCAGCGGTGTCTTAAACTTGCAGTCTCTCTGCTCGTCCTCTGAAAGCAGTGGTCCGTTGCTAGTAAAGAGCCCACAGTCCGAAAGCTCACCGGAATCATTGGTGCAAGTGTCAATAGCTTCTTGCAAGAAAGACTGATCCCAGCCAGCCATGAAATCGCCGTGGTACCCAAAACCTTAATTATTAGTTAAAGCCGAATTCCTCAAGCGTCTTAGAAATGCGCAACTTACCGGTTCTGTCGCCGTTAGACATGACAAATGAGCCACTCTTGCCTTGGAATTGCGCAGCGTTTGTGTCCCAAATGGTCTCGAAAAAGAGGGTAACAAGGCGCTGCGTATGAGTATCGGGGCAATTGCCATTTCCAACTAGGTCGGGGTAGGCAACATGGCTCTTATGGTCTTCGCTGTCCGGCTCACCGTTCCAACATGATGGGAACATAAGCTCAAGCCTAAGACCATCAGGACAGTTGGCGTCGGTAAAAGTTTTATTCGGCAAATAGTGACGGAAGAGTGAGGCCTCGGGAGCTTGCTGGTAGTTTAAGCAGTTGAAGCCAATGGCCCGTTGTTCTAGGTCAGACTGGCCGGTTTGCTTGAGCCCGGCCCAGTTAGACTGGGGAGGATCAGGAGAATAAGGGTCTCCAACGGTGTAGTCACGGCGATAGTTGCTTCCAGCAACCATTTGGAAACTAGGCGGGTAAGCCGTCACATTGTCGCCACGTAGTAGGTAGTAGCTATATATAGTTTAGCATATGCATGTGAATGAGTACGTGCGTACATTATATAAGCTGAAGAGAATACGAGGGTATGGTAAAATAAACAAGATTGACCGAGCGAGTTACCGCGGCATTGTTGAGTGTACTTCATGCAAAAAAGCACGTAGAAAGATATTTGGAATCCGGTCTAAGGAGAGTTTACTTACGCAAGCATTCCACCAACCTGAGGAACAGGCGAAAACTCGCCAGTTTCAGAGTTGAGGAAGTACATCGCCGGGGTCCAGTAGGCAGATTTGTCCTGCTTGACAGCACATGATGTGCAGTCACCATTCACGAGATCGTCATAGTTTGCGCTTAGACCAAAGCCTAATGAGAAACACGTAAGTAATTATTCCCTCTAGAAACTCATACCTATAAGAGAGGGCGCAATGAGATGCTAGATGAAAGAACTCACCTGAGGATCCATGAATCGTGTGGGCATGGCCCGAGACCTTACTGAAATCGATAATAGGATCTATACGGGCCAGTCCAGTGCTGCCACGGCACTCCATGCGCCAGAAGGCCTCTGTGACAGGTGACATGCCAAGAATGGCCAAAGTAGCCAGCGTTCTTGAATTCATATTGAAGTTGATAACGTAATCGGCTCTTCGAAGCGGTGACGGTCAGAATTTCAAACTTGTGATAACAATAATGAATTCCTTATGCTGGTAGGCAGGTCTTCTAGTCCCGTTGATGAATCGTACTAGGGCCTTGCCCAGATTGGTATGTCTGATGACAATGGTGCGCGGTCAAGTCGAATTGTTTACTTGAGCAAGAACCCGACAAGGTTGTAAGGATTGTTGATAGTCCGCTTCACTCCTCGGGTGCAAATGTTTCAGGTTTCGTACTTCTTATTCCTTCTATCGCGGTCAACTCGAGTATAATCATGAATACTCGAGCCCCGTTGGTCGCAATAGTCAGTGCACGCAATTGCTTACTCAACCGGGGTGGATTGAAGTGCGCAACGGAATCAAGGCCTGTTCGCACCGTTTAGCTGCTTGCGCAACACGCTAATCTGGAGATAGACGAACAAGTATCGAGTGTCGATGAGTTGGCGATATCCACGTCGAAGGCACAAGTGCGCGACTGTCTAATATCCAAGCTTACTGGCTGCCAGCCTCTTCGCGAGTGAATACCGAGTTGAGGCTTGGATATAAGCGTGAGTAAACGACCGGAGAATTGAAACGAATGCGATCAACACAGGCCGAGGCGAGGTAGGGAACGAAATGACCAGCAATCTAGAACTACCTAATATCAGCGTCCAGACTGATGGTCGAGACCTGGTAAGGAGCGTGGTGACAGAAAGCCGTCAAGTTTTGAGGGAATGACTAGATGGAATGTGGGACGTGGGAAAACGAGGTGGTAAGTGATAAGGCAAAGGCCGACGGGCGGTGCTGGTAGAAAAGGGAGAGCGTGAAGGTAGGGTGTCCGTAGACAGCGTGCCAAAGGGAAGTCTACCTCCTACCCAGTGGGCGCGAAGTCACCCAGGGCTTTGTGTAGGTAGCGCTGTTAGCTGGTACCTATCTACCTGGAAGCGGGGCCGGATTAGTACACTACCTAGTAGGTACCCCTAAACGTGCCTATCTCTGCTGCGTAATCAGTTAGTTGGGTAATTCCTTATGTAGGTATCTAATTGGTGGGGTTGTTGGAGTGTAGATCGGTACCCTGTCCATCCTACCCAAATCCCAGCTAGAGGCAAAGCAAGACAATGATCTCGGCCTCGATTAAAATCAACCCTACCTAGTAGTAATATACCTAGGTCAGTCATTCTACGTACATTGAAAAAGAGACTGGTGGATTGGTACTTCGTTTGTTCTGTCGCAACCAACATGTCATGTACTTCTCCCGCCTCTATGAAGACCTTTGTACCTACCCCATGTCCATTTTAAGGATGCACCTCGCTAATAGGTTGTCAAAGTCTCCACTTAACGCAGGTACACGTCAGGTTGCCGAAGGTACCTACCTGCAAGATCCTGCTACAGGCCAGACTAACGGTTCGCGCTTTCCACATGACTTACAGGCATTGAGCAACCGCCTTGCAGAGAAGGAAAATTATTGACGAACCAAATCTTACACCAAGAATATTACTTACCTATAAGCAAATGTAACACAAGGAAGTAGATCTACGTTCATTGTAGCAGAGGCGGTCCTGAGCAAATCCAAAGAGGATCCTTATTTTCCTTGTTAAACTCGAAATAAATTAAGGCCTACGCTTAAGCATCTACATGGAGGGGGCAACCTCTGTCGTGATTGGCTCTCTCAGTTTCAGGTACGGGCGGTTGTGCTGGATACCCCGGACACCCCTACTGCAGGTACCAGCGTAAGTATGCTGAGCGCATCAGCCTGCGACGCCGAGAGCCGGGGTATTAGAGCAGCCACTGACGAAATGTGCCCCTGAATTGGCGATTTCTTACCGATTCACCATCCATGGATGCATGCAAAAAACCCGGCTGGCACATACGGCTGCATCCGCTGTCAACGTACCTACTGCTCTCTACTGTATCTTGTAACTGGAGCACGTGTGCACCACGCGCTCCCGACTTTGAATGCAAAGCAAAATTACTCAACCACGGCCAATCAGCATTTACCACAGCTCCGGGTGCTAACAATAGGTATGTACTAGGTACCCAACCGGTATTACACTCTCTGCATGCTTATCCTACTATCAAGCCTACCATCAAGCCTTCCTGATAGATTCCTAGGTAGACGTTTACTATTCCCAAGCGAATCCTACGGCGATCCAATAAGCCCAGCAATTCCTTCCTAGTCGGGGATCTGTCAGGGACCTCTACTAGAATGAGGAAGGCTAGTCATCCCCACCTTTTCGGCAGGCCTTTACGAGCAGATCGTAAGTTGGTTCGGGAAGCCGTTCCATCTTAGATAGATTTTAGTGGTCTGCAGTACGTCACAGGAGAAAATAGCACAGCGCGATCGTCTCTCCCGCCCCATATATCCTGCCATAGGCCCTCGTTCCATCAAAGTTGTACATTATGTGATACCTGCACATCGCAATCATTTACAAACTCGTTTGTCTCATTGTGCCCCTTTTTGAACCTCCACAATACAGATTCCCCAGATCAGTACCCAGATAGATAGCTTCTGATTCAGACCTCTGCGCGGTTTGCTATGCAAAAAGGTCTCATGCCCCACTCTAACATTTCAGCTCCTAGCTACGGCACACAGGGCGTTGTCGACGTGGCTGCCAGCTTTCAAGGCTACAGAGCTCAACTCGCAATAACTTGAAATGCGATACCACGATTGCGTGTGCTATGCCTCGTTGTCTTCCGGGAAGGCACTAATTTACGGATATGTACCACCTTCATACCTAGTACTACGTAGATAGGTACATCTCTGTTGCTAATTTGTGTGCCTGATTATCGTAATACATCAATTACACTATAGCAGGTACTACGTAGACAGCTATCCTCGACGATAACAAATTGCATCAGCGCAATCATTCTTTTCTCGATTGCGCATAGTGGACAGGCAACTTTAGGCGGTAGGTACTTCCTACCTACCTACTTCGTACTTGAGATGGCAAGGAGGCGAGCACAATCCAGGGACAGGCCCATGCACGGAAGATGTTTCGGATCTTTTAGCTCGTAAAAATGTAACCCTGTCTGGCCAATCAGACACGTTTGTAGAGCTAAATGATTGCTATGTTAGGAAACCCTCGCATGCCGGTCTTTGGTCTCGCGGCAAGCTAAATTTTTTTTCTTCCAGGTGTATCACCTCACCCCATCCTCGTACCGACTTTTAAATGCGCAACCTACCTCTACCCAGTTGCTTAATATATCATTGATGACGGATGGATGTCCTGCAGCGTAGTGCTCTTAAATACACTATAGGTATTAGGTACCATGGGAGTATGGTATTTTCAAGTTGTCAGTTGTTGCATTATAAAATGCGACAATGAGGAGGTCTGCTCGCCAATTTGGTCGTTAGCACAGCGTCATTGCGTCTCATAAGTTGTATGCACTACTACTACGTATATGGCTGCATACCTAGGTACCCTATTTCTCGGTGGCGTTGACAGCAACATGCCTGTCTGCCTTACCTAGGTACTATAGGTGCTTTTCGTTCTCGCCGTAAACCCTCAGCATGGAGCCCGAGGCTCTAGAAGCACAGTCTTATCGTACCACAGCGTCCACCGCTCCATCTCGGCCAGTTGTGCTACTATATGTTGTGTGACCGGACACGTACTAACAACGAAAGGTCCGCCGATTGGAGAAGCATTCTCGCAGCTGCGAGAGCAGGAATTACCTACTATGTAGGCACGGATACCTCTGTACGGTTACCTTTGTGTTCCTGCTCTACATAAATGTGCAGCCCGTTTTCTGCTTTACTGTTATGTTGTTTCCTAGTCGTAAGGTCGACTAGATGCAACACGCTCGCGATGATATCTCGGAAACCCAACACGTCATCAGGTAGCCTCATAGAGAGTCCCGGTATTAGGGGTTCAAACGATGACTTGTAGCAGTACCCAACTGCAATCGTCCTAACCTTTGAGATATTTTCGGGGCCGACTAGTCAGATATAAGCGACAGCTGATAGAATAATTATTTAGCTGCTACTCGTTACGATCCCAGTCCCCCCGCCCTCAGCTCAGGGGCTGGAGTAAAGCAAGAGGGCATCCCGTTGTCCTTGTGATCTGACATCCGCCTTGACGGATTAATGCATTTTACGGTTGTATTGGGACTCCCATGAAATATACTGTACGTAATAAACTATGTCTCATAAAGCGAGCGGCGTCCAGACCACTCATACTCGTTATCGTTAAGCCAACTCTTCTTTTCTTGCCTGGCCTGCTGATGTTGCGGCCTCCGTTGAGAAATTCCACCAATCAAACATCTGGATACCGCTTAGTCGGTCTCTACATAGATAGAAGAGGCTGACTACCCTGCGCTCTTCACGACGACTTAGGTGTGCCTCGAATATGCCAACGCGCCTGAATCTGAGAAAAACTACTATGTCCGAACTTTAGACGTATGCTAACAACAAGCAGAGTCTTCGAGCAGTACCCATAAGGCAGGTACGACGGACAGTGCTATATAGTGATCCCTCCGAGGTCACGATAGATGCCTTGTCACTTCATTACTTCTACAACATCAATATCCACACCCAGCCATTACAGAGTAGGTACTTAGAGTAAAGTAAGGCACCCATATACTGTACTGGAGGCAGGTCTGTACCCGAGTTTCCTGCTTTCTGATGTCAACACTGATCTCATCGGCGAGTTACCTCTTGAGGGTTGCTGCGTTGACTGCCTTACAACCCAGGCATCAATAATATCCCGGTTCGATGAGCCATATCAGCCACATCCATAGGCCTATCAGCCACATACACCGGACCCACCTGGGCACTACCCATCATTAGCCATATCCCCACAATGACAGATGGGGGATGCCAAGATTGGGCTGGCCCAAGGGTCTGATTGTCTGGTCCTGCAGTGAACGACAGCCAACTACCTACCTACTTAATCAAGTCCCACGTGGGCAGTATGTCTGTGTCTATAAAATACCACGATACCCCCTGATATGACGAAGCGAGTGATTGCATGTCAGCATGGATGATCTTTCGGGACTGAACTGGTCGTCGGCCAGCCCTGCGAACGGGAATGGCAACAAGCCGCCGCCCATGAATCCCATGAGCCCGTCTACATTCTATCCAACGTTACGCCCGACCCCTTCGCCGCAACCCTCCGGCCGATCGACGCCTTTGTCGGCGCAGACTTCCGCAGGCCCGACCACGAAACCCCCTGTTTCTAAGCCCGCCGCCGACAGCTTCAGTAATCTGGTCAACTTCGGCGCCACGAAGAGCAATGCCAACCTCAGCCTGCGAGAACGACAGGAACAACTCGCGGCAGAGAAACGCCAGAAAGAGGAGGAGCAAAGGCAGCGGCTACAATCCCAGTACGGAGGCGATCAGTTCTGGGACACAATCGGCCAAGGGTCAGGTGCCGCTTCACGAACGGTGTCGCCTGCCGTCCCGTCGCCCGGTGGCGCAATAGGGGGCACGAATGGGCAAAAGAAAGACGATAATGACGATGACGATTTGTTTGCGGCTTTTCAGCGGGATACCAAGGTTGATAACTCGAGTCACTATCCTCCACCGATACAACCACTGTCCGGAACAAGCACTCCTGCCAGCGCCGCCAAACTCGATCTGTCCAACGCTAACGCATGGGATCGCACCCCGGCAGCCGGCGGGAACGAGCTCTATGATGACGATGATGACCCTTTCGGCCTGAAACAGCTAAAACCCAAGGCTCAAAGCCAACCGCAACCGCGACCAATACCAGTTGTAGGAGATGATTATGATGATTTCCTCGGGGACCTAGGCAAACCTGTGGAAGAGGTTCGGTCGAAGGCACAAACAGCTGAACCGAAGCGGCAACCTGGTAGACCGATCGATGACTCCGATTCGGACTCTGAACCTGAAACGTCTTCTGTGCATCCTGGTTCAGACCCGTTCGACAAAGCCGTAGCTGAGTTAGTTGATATGGGTTTCACGGCAGAGAATGCAAGGCGCGGTCTAACTGAGAGCGGTGCTGGGCTCAACGTGCAAGCTGCAGTCGGCTGGTTGTTAGATGATGCCCATAGGCAAGCCCGGAATAAGCAAAAAGTGCAGGATTCTCCTTCTGAGCACAGGAGAGGAGAAGATAGCCGCTCTAGAAACAATCGTGGGGCTGCATGGATGAGGGATGACGAAGCTGGGAAAACGCCTTCACGCGGAGATTCGCAGTCCCCGGCCCAAATCGACGATATCTCTAGGAAAGCTGCTGCTATGGGTTCAAGCTTCTTCAAGACGGCGAATTCGTTGTGGAAAACTGGGCAAAAGCAAGTGCAAAAAGCAGTGGCCGACTTTCAACAGGATGGCGGCGACCCAAATCAGCCGAAGTGGATGCGCAATGTACAACAAGAGCAAATTCCGCCTAGGAGAGCAGCACCTCCGACTGCGACTGATGAGGCCTTAATGCTCGAGTCCGGGAGACGACCCGAGAGACAAACGTCCCAGCATGACTCAACCCGGCGCAATCCTTCCCGCGACCACTCCCCTGCTTTGCCAACCCGGCCATCTGGCCAGTCCAATGCACCCAGATGGCAACAACCCGGGCCGTCGGGCTCTATAGATCCCCGGGCGAGATTAAAGAAACAGATAGTAGAAGAGGAGAGTGCCCAGGCATATATCAGTCCAGCAAGAAGGAAGAAAGCTACGCCACAGGCCACACCAAAGACCGAACTGGAGGGCGACCTTCTTTTTGGCTCATCAGGTCCATCATCTCTCCAACCGAAATCTGAGCGCTCTACACAACCTTCACCCAAACCAGTGTCACAAAGTTCCTCAAGGCCCATTAGTCCGAGGCCTCCTGCACCGACGAGAAATATACCAACTCTCTCTTCGTCAGTTTTACAAGCTTCTACTCGCCATCGTCTAGATGGAACAGCACATTTCAAACGTGGGGATTACGATGCTGCACATACGGCGTATACCAATTCGTTGTCAGGCATACCACAAAATCATCCAATCTGCATTGTTATCCTCACCAACCGGGCGCTGACCTCATTAAAGACTGGTAGCCCTAAGCAGGCAGTTAGTGATGCGGATAGCGCAATTGGTATCATTGGTCCATCACGTGGCGAAGGTGAGAGTGTGGCGCTGCCTGATGGTGAATCGCGCGATATGAAAGAACTCTACGGAAAAGCGCTCAGCCGCAAAGCAGAAGCTCTCGAGCAAATGGAGAAATGGGCAGATGCTGGAAATGTATGGCAGCAATGCGTTGAAGCTGGATTGGGTGGTCCGAATGCAGTCGCAGGTCGGCAGCGATGTCAGAAAGCCCTCGCACCCAAGCCGGAAGCAACGCCGCGACCCGCGCAAGCGCCAAAACCTCGGTCACGACCCTCGGCTATGTCCGATCTTGGACCTCAAAAGAGCTCAGAAGCCGTCCAACGACTGCGCGAGGCTAACAAGGCTGCCGAGGCGGCCGACGATGAGAAGTTTGCGCTTGGGGAGAAGATCGATGCTCGAATTGCTGCTTGGCGAGACGGGAAGAGGGATAATCTACGAGCACTCCTGGGCAGCATGGACCAGGTCTTGTGGGAGAACAGCGGCTGGAAGAAGGTGGGCTTGCATGAGCTGGTGATCGCCAATAAAGTCAAAATTCACTACATGAAGGCAATCGCAAAATGCCATCCCGATAAGGTGAGTGCTAACCCTCGACCCACTGCCACGTGCTTCAGCTGATGATGCTAACGACGATGATCAGCTGCCCCAAGACGCAAACACCGAAACGCGGCTGATCGCGGCCACTGTATTTGCAACTCTCAACGAGAGTTGGGACAAATTCAAGGCCGATAACGGATTATGAGTAGCGCGAACACGTCGTTCTAGAATTGAATGAAGATATGATGATAGATGATGCACCGAATGACGAGAGGCACGCAGCTTATGAGCTTACGCATGACATATCTGCATAGGTATGAGATATCCCCACGGGGCCCCCAGGAATCTAGACCCTATCAGACCTGCACTGGGACGGCGTGCTGCCCATTACTACGTACAGCTGGTACATCTACAGTAGGCCTCTCACGTGATGTAAAGTGCTAGTTCGTTTTTCCTGCTCAAATACCGTCACAACCAAGTTCGGATATCCCTACCTGGCTAGCCATTCCTCAGCACGGACAAGCCGCAGAGTCTCGAATGCCATCTACACTAGCTTAGTGTAGATAGATTTAGCTATCAAGATTGGGACATCCCGTTCGATGGCGCTCGTTAAATAACGTGGCGTTTCTATTACCTAACATTCCAATACTAACATATTCACCACGCCTCGGCTTTAAACTCGAAACAGCGAAGACAAATTCCTCCTATAGGCGGCACCTGAAACGGATTTCTAATATCAGCCACGCTACCCTTGGCGAGCTGCCTGTAATAAGGCTAACCGGCTAATGTAGGAACAACTACACTAGACTAACATAGTAGAGGCCCGGTTTCCCAGTTATTAGGTTATTAGGGAATCCGATTACCAGGATTGCGCGAGTAGCAATTCCAAAGGTAGAAAACTACTAGAATTATGACAGTTCCCGGACCCTTGACATACGGGTCTCCTTCCTCTTATGTACTTCACTATAATATCGAGCACGCGCATCAGCATCCAAGTGCCGCGCTGGCAATCGTTGACAATGGCTCTGGTCTGTTCGTGGCTCGACGGAGACACCGAAGCAATCCCTCGGCAGCCGTAAGTGCCGGGACAGAAGCCGCTCGCCGCAAAAACTCAACGTCAGACTTGACTGGGGTGCCGCTGAAGCCAATGGAATATTTTCCCTGACTTGCATGCTGCAGGGCATAGCTCGCACGACCAAGCATCTATCTATCCAGTGTCTTTGGAGAGGTAGGGTTACATGGCATTCTAAACGATTGTCTACTTAGACGAATCTCACTTCGCCCGTTGAAAAGAATACTGTTCGTTAGTAGCAATCTCTCTAGCAGAGGCGTCACTCACGCCTTAAGGCTCTGATTATTTGTTAAGTCATATTTTAAGAACGCAGGGGATCCTTGGCTTTGCCCCGTCCACTTACACTATTCTCCGGCTACGTCAGGGGGCCGCGAGCGGATTTCCCGATCTGGTAAACCGTGCGGACCACTATTTTTCGCGCTGCCAAAATATAATTATTGGGGTACTGTTTTGGGGTTAAGGGGCCCGGCTCTCTTGTTGCAGGCATCGTTGCAGGCATCGTTGCAGGCATCGTTGCGGGGGAAGGGGAGGAATCTGGGGGACACTGGGGAGAGCCACCCGCAAAGACGATTTTTAAGCAAGGCGCCGTGGTGCGGCCCTTGTGCCGATTGTGGTATACACATCATGCAGGCCAAGGCAGTTCACCTGCATTGTCCCGGCCGCCTCGTTCAAGGAACACGCTATTGCTGTGCACTAGAAGCGCGTGCACATCCAATTGCTGGTTCGATGAACCCCATATATACAGCTGCTGTGGTGTACGATGAACAGCTCCTGACAAGGATATCCCTCGATCACCTACCGGATCATTTGTCGTATACACCATTTATGATTCGATGTCTTATCGTCCATGCTTTTGTTTTAACGTATGTTGCACTTCGGATTCATGAGGAATGCCCCATTGCCCAGCATCTTTGACGTGTCTACATAGTCATTGTCCTTTCGTCTTTTGGGCATGTGATTACGTTGGATTGAGAAACAAGGTTTATATTCGACGGCGCATATTGCCATCGAGCTTACTCTCAAGATTTACACTACTTCACTTAGTCGTATACAGTGCTATACACTACACTACACGACGGGTATCCGCTAAGACTCATGCAATCATCAAGGATCATGCGCAAGCCGGTGGAGATGCTGAGGCCGTGGTCAAATTACGGCCAACCGAATCGTCCAACGGGTTTCCTGTTCAACGTCGTATCTCCACCCCACCACGTCTTGCCTCAGCCCTTGGCATCGAGAGCATTGCGTTACTACGAAGAGATCTGCATTCCGGCGCCAGCGGCTTGAAGTCTTGGACAGACATATAAGAGCAGCCGTTGACCCGCTGACACGAGACTTGAGCTTGTAAGCTAGCCGGACCATCGATTTATTCCATTCTCGAAGCTGGAAATCTTCGACGTCTAGTTCTGGGATATATTCAAATCATCGGTTGTCAACGCAGGCGTGAAACGCTGTGAGCACAATGGGCAAGCCATTCTTTGGCCTTCGAGGCAACGCCCTCAATTATGCCATTGGTCTGGTCGCTGGTTGCGACTTTCTGCTCTTCGGCTATGGTAAGCAAGCCAGCCACTCGGCTCTGAGGTGCAATCCATTGGCGTCACGAGACTAACAGGATGTTGTAGATCAGGGTGTCACGGGTGGTATCTTGACGATGCCTCAGTTTCTCGACATTTTCCCCAGCATTAACCCTGACGACCCAGCTATTGCAGGGAACTCGGCACTCAAGGCGCAGCGAGCTGAGACGCAGGGTATCACAGTCGCCAGCTACAACTTGGGGTGCTTCCTCGGCGCCGTCATCAGTATCTTCATTTCCGATCGTCTTGGCCGTAAGCGCATGATCATGTTGGGAACCAGCATCATGGTTATCGGTGCCATTCTCCAAGCTTCTTCGTCCACTCTCCCACATTTCATCATCGGCCGTATCATCACTGGTCTTGGAAACGGCGGTAATACCTCGACTGTACCCACCTGGCAATCCGAAACTTCGCGCTCGCATAAGAGAGGCAAACTGGTCATGATCGAAGGTGCTCTAATCACCGGAGGAATCACGCTCTCGTACTGGATTGATCTCGGTTTCAGCTTCGCGCCCGGCAGCGTCGCATGGCGATTCCCTATCGCCTTCCAGGCCGCTTTCTGCTTGTTTATCTTGGCTTTCATCTGGAATCTTCCCGAGTCGCCACGCTGGCTGATCTTGAAGGGGCGAGAGGATGAGGCGCGCGAGGTCCTCGCTGCGCTGGCTGACACCAGCGCCGATGATAAGTTTGTACACAATGAATTCCTGGCTATTAAGGAAACTGTCTTGGAGATGCAGAAGGGCAAATTCTCCGATCTGTTCAAGATGACCAAAGACAGGTTGGTGTTGCCACCCGTGCCGAATGCGAGCCGAGACTGACATGACGCACAGAGAATTCCACCGAACTTTGCTCGCCTATGTGAACCAGGTGTTCCAGCAAATCTCCGGTAAGAACAGCTATCCATTCAGACTAGATGGTGCTTAGAAGTGACGCTGATCTTGCTACTTGCAGGTATCAACCTCATTACTTACTACGCTGCGGTTATCTACTCTGGATTGGGCCTAAGCGGTCTCCTCTCCCGACTTCTTGCAGCTCTGAACGGCACGGAATACTTCATCGCTTCATGGCCCGCTGTCTACCTCGTCGACCGCGTCGGTCGCCGCAAACTCATGATTTTCGGCGCCGCTGGTCAAGCCGTCACCATGGCTGCCCTTGCCGGCGCTGCCTCGCTGACGGGAGGAGACAACCCGCCCAAGGGAGCTGCGATTGCTGTCATCGCTTTGCTGTTCGTCTTCAACACGTTCTTCGCTGTCGGCTGGCTCGGGATGACCTGGCTCTACCCGGCCGAGATCGTGCCTCTTAAGATCCGAGCACCCGCCAACGCCCTGTCGACTTCCGCCAACTGGATCTTCAATTTCCTTGTCGTTAGTAAGTAAAAACCTCACAAGCCACGGACAATGATACATGCACGCAGCACACACAAGAGCACGTAGGCTAACCAATTATCTTAGTCATCACACCCATTGCCTTCAACAACATCGGCTACAAGACGTACATTATCTTCGCCGTCATCAACGCCTTCATGGTTCCCTCCGTGTACTTCTTCTACCCAGAGACAGCGTACCGTTCGCTCGAGGAAATGGACAGCATCTTCCACAAGGTGGACGGCGTGAAGGGTTACCTCGATGTCGTGCGGGCAGCCAAGGAGGAGCCCCAACGCTACGGCAAGAACGGCGAGCTTCTCATCGCCTACGACGAGACCGACGAACACAAGAGCCACCTGGGTCCGGCCCAACACTCAGAGCAGGCCTCTGACAGCGGTATCGAGAAGGGCCAGGGTGGTATTATGTCGTAATATAGATCTGATTTTATCTATTTTAGAGTCAGAGTGCTCTCGAATGAGGGTACCGCGCACGTTATTATCTCGGATATACTTACTTCTAGATACCCCCGTATCTAAGTTATGCATGGGAGGATACCCTAGACACGGAGAAGTAGATATATGGAGATTGTACAAGCAAGCATTGGAGCAAAAGGTCAGCTTTTGAATTGTAATTTTAGACACAAATTCAAGGACGTGTTTCCCACATTCCAATGAACATTCCCCTCGTTACGAATACACAGGTTTTAGTTTATGTTATGATGCGAATTCTCCTTTTCACGCCGTGCAATATGTGGGAGCGTTGAGCGATGAATCCGGCGTCTTCTAGCCTGCCCTTTTCCTACGGTACGGCTGTATGGCTCTTAACGATAAGTCTAGAAACGACAGGCAAAGTGGTCGTTACTTAATCGATGAGGTATAGATTCTGACCGAACAATTGAGCTGGCAGTGGCACCCGTCAAGAAGCTTTCTCGGTGCCCCTCCATCTCCAACTGGAATATTCCAGCAGATAGATGGCTCGAATCAACCATGGCAAATTCTACGCCTTATTCAAATACTTGGCTACACACTGTCTTCGTTTATGTTTCTCTATTAATACAGAACTCGTAATTATTGGATTGTCGCACGAGATACGACTATCCTCTGACGCCTAACCTCGTCAGTTTGTCCAGACGCTCGTTCCGTCTACGCGTTGTAGATCAGGTCTTGGACCCATTCCCTGATTCTCCAGTCCGGCTCGTCCGCAAAGACCTTGTTGATGCCGGCCTTGGCGTGCTGGAGAAGCTGCCTCAGCGTCGGACGTTCGCGCGGATCGTGAGCCATGCAGCGAGCGAGCGCCTTCCTGAGATCCAGATCGTAAGCGTCGTAGGCGGGCTCGGTTAAGATCGCCGCGCAGTAGTTGTCGGGCAGATCCGCGTGGTGGCCCATCTTTCGCTGCAGCTGCGGAGGAACCGGGGGCACCATCTTCGTCATGAGCTGCCACGCTACCTGTAAACGTAACCGAAGGGAGGAAGGTTAGAAGTCCCGGGCTCAGAAAGTGGTTGGCAATAGGAACTACAAAAAGCAGCTACGGTAGGTAACTCACAATAGCGATCTGCCATACATTCGTATGTGGGCCGTAGTTTCCAGCGACAGGCTGCTCGCTGAGCTCTGCGCCGTCTGGAGGGTAGATACTGCCTCCGGGTCCGACTCCGCCTTCATGTGGCTGTATAAACTCCCAGTCGACGCCGAATTGTTCCTAGGCGGGTCACCAGAGCTTTAGTCTATCTTCTAGAATAAGAAGACGAATATAGATATATATATCCTTACAGGCGCAAGGTAGCCATGTTTCGCCATGTCTCGCATCTCCGCATAATAAATACTGCCACGGTATAAGAACTTGCTTTAATCTGTCGAGGAGCACTTAGATAAGCTCACTTCCTCTTCCTCGGCTTTACTTCTTTGGCAAGCCCGAAGTCCGTCAGCTGTGAATATGAGGGTTAGACCAACGAGTGTTACGTATAATGAGTTATCACCATCGACAGGGCAATAGCTCACCTTCAATCTGGGTATGATTTTGTGTTCGTTATCGGCCGCGTAAACGTCAATACCGGTTAACAGGACTGTACCACATCAGACAGGTTATCATCGTGAAAGATCAGCGTTGTAGGCAGAACGCTTACTATTCTGCGGATCGATGTCAAAGTGGACCTGTCGTTTCTGTGCCCATCGTCGCCTGGGACCCGGGACGTCTTCGTATAAGTCATTACCGACTGTCTTGCCATCTTGACGGTTATTGGCAAGCGGGAATCCATCCATGGTAAATTGGGCTGGCTCTCTTCGCCTAGGATGGAACTTCCGGGGCGGATATCTATGACCGGTATAAATACACTGTTGATAGAGCGTTTACGAAGGAAAATACCTACTGCATAGCAACACAAGACCGTATCACTCGATTCACTGTTAGTGTGGGACTACCACGGCGACGACTTTTGACCTACGGCAAAGCCAAAAACCCCAGAGAACTACAATATCACTGATTAGTACTTCCCTCTCTAGGCGACGTCTTTATGATTATTGACAGTATCTAGGATGGATATTTATGTGTAGATTCAAGGGAACGAGGTACCAAATCGAAAAAATAAGGAGAGAACCGCTTATACTCACCGCGATTCGGAACAACCGTATTTGCCTCATTGATTCTTTTGTGATCATGAGAAAGTCAGCACATCGTCCAAAGAGTCATATGAGGCCGAAGGGATTTTTGAGATATAGCAAGATGGTGTCGCTACAATGGCATAGTGTGTTGGTCGTCTCATACGAAGGCCTGTGTGTTTTATATGAATCTGCTGGTTTCGGACGCACCTATACAAGAGGTTCTCCAAATCGCCATTTTCACAAAATTCCAATATCAGGAAGTCTGCGCGTCTCTCTTCCAATAGGGGGTCGTCCTCCTCCCTGGGCGGGGAGACCCCTTGCGCTTGCCGCTCTGCTATGGCCAATTCCCTCAACTCTATCCTATCGTACTGTGCATCCCACCGTGTCGTAGCACGTTGTATCTTCAGCATCAGCGCGTTACGCTCGGCCGGGTTCCTCGGTCTTCTGGGTCCCCTTTGGGCTTCTGGGCCGGGAGCATCGTCACGAGACTCCTCTCCGCTTGACTCCCCCGGGTCGCTAGAATCGTCCTCGTCCGGGTATTCCCACGCGAATGGCCGCTGTGGCAGTAGTCCTATCTTTGCACGAGGAACAATCTGAATACAATGCGCCGCTCTGTCCACTTTCTGTACGCCCTTAGTTTAGCTACGAGGGAAAAAGTTGGATTACGCAGTCTCGAGGAGCCTACCCTTGTCTCGCTCATCTCTGCCCGAATCGAAGTGCTCTCCCAACTCCTGAGTGAAACCTTCATGACAAAATCGAAGTCATTCCTATATCTGAATTTGATAGCGAGGCCATTTCCACCGTAACCAATGGCTTTGATGTAGTTGATGTTGGCTAACGGGGCAAAAAGAACCCTCATGTCATTAAGCTTTTGCTTCGCATTTCTATAGAATTGACCGGCATTGGGTGGCGTGACCTGATTTATGTCAGGCGCTTGCTAGACTGGACGTCAGTTACCTTCCATCTTGAGCGTGACCTGTTGGTGCTCCGGAACCGTGGAAAGTTCTCAGGTAGGAGCTTTGGTACCCCCTAAAGTGGCCAAAATACTCAAAGGAGGGAATAAAACCCAGAAATGCTTACGCGCCCTGCCCTTCGTATCAAACGCCCAATCCAAGGATCGACATTCTCACCTCTGAGCCGGCGTCGACCCCGCCTACCCAGATTAAATCCGTCTGTCATATCTATCGTCAGCGGCTCTTCCGCAAATATATATACAGGTCTGAGGAGCTTCGGAGCACGTAGAGCCGTTAACCGGACCGGAGTATAAGCCTCCAAGCGGACCATTCCTCCTGCCAGTAGCTGGCTAAGACTGGAACAGCCCACAATCACTCACCACTTACCCCAATTGTGTCGGTTTCTTGCGTACTCATCGGGAGTGAAAGGCGCCCCAATGTCACGCGTACGATACTCTCTAAGCTGCCATGATGCCGCCATGATCTTTTCGGCCCAACCCTGGGGTGGGCCTTGTCGTTGGGCATTATTCGCCATATTCACAATTTGTGAGTTTCGGCTGCCAGTGAGAATCGTTGCCCAGAGCTTGATACTGAGGCTGAGACCGTCAGAAATAACAAGTTGAACTAGTAGCAACTAAGGTTATGGCGACAAGGAAAGCATTATACTTTCCATAATTCGTATTGGCAGGTTCGTTGAATCCTTACAAAAAGTACTAATACTAATTGACGCTGGCCTTTGTTTGCCTTTCTCGCTCTCCACCGCATGCGTATTGCTTTCATTCTCTTTGTGTGTCTTGTATATCAGTCGTGTTTGAACATCGTTCTTGTTCGCCCGCTTGGCACAGAGTATACCAGGCATAGCCTGAGATTCAGGAAGCTGTAGATTAACCCTAAGGGATGTCGGGTCTGTGGCCTTTTTGATCGTGATGGGGCGCAGGCGTAGGTGGTTGGGCCGGCGGCGGTTTTGTGGTTGGCCTGCTGAGCCGAACGTGCCTTGATAAACAACGTTAAGGTCGGTATCAAATACTGCTGAAGCTAATAGTCAGAGCCCCGGTGTTGTTTGGTGCAAGTCTTGTAAGCTTTCATTTATGTCTGGAAAACTACGAAATTATTGAAACTACTGCACGTGCCATATATAAATCAAGTGCTTTCAAGCTTAGCCGAGGATAGGCAAAACGCACGCAGACGAGGCCTAGGGTATCATCCATCCTAATTTGCCAAATACCGAGCCCTTAAACGTGATGCAACAGCTAACGCCGTTTGGACCCTACCGTCACCACATGTCCTGGTCTGCTGAAGAACCATTCATCAATATACAAAGTTTCCTTTCCGTACTCGATCAGATCTGCAATAAATCTGCCAATATTGAGCCGTCGAGGAGGAAAAGTGCTGAGAAGTGTAGATACTTGGTGCCCATTTAGACTAGCGTATTCGAATTAATCGGAATAGCATGCATGTTAGAGTAGACTTCGTATTCGAGCCGTGCTTGCGAACGCGAGTATAACGGAACGAAATAGACTACGTTAACTCAAATGAAGAGAGTTCTTTTGATCGGCTCGGGTACTGCATGTCCGTTTATATGGATCTCATTTCGTTGCTTCGATTTCTCGCCGAGATTCCGAATCTTTTCGAGAAGATGACTGGAGAATATGTTAGATATGACAAGTCGAGAAGGGATATGGGGTTGTTAATTTTGATTAGGAATGGGTGACATTTGGTAACGCATAGATAGGGGTGTATAAAGCCACTTCGGGCTGTTTGCGTAAATAGGCTTGTGGAGTCCGCAAGACTACGCAAGCCAAACAGCAAAAGGAAATGTATCTTGATAGGTGCAGGACCATGCCGGATGAAAGCTTAATATCTGCAAACATGACCGCCTGAACCGCTAGGTTCCTAGGACTGCACGAGGCTGTGTATGTACCACGGCTTCATCATGCGCGATTAGAATCAGAAAAGGGGGGATGTAGGCATACTTAATTGGCATGCGGCCTCTAGTGGCCTCCTGGACAGCGAGATTCTCTCTGTCCAAAGCAGTCTCTTGTGCCACATCTTGAGCCTCTTTCTCATGCTCTTCAAAGTGGGCACTAATGAGTTTTCGACCCTTCTCTTCATGGGCAGCTCTTACGATATAGCCACAATCGGGTTCCTCGCAAACCCAGGTCTTGTTGGGCCCTTGTGGTTGGGTAGACGGTAGTTTTTCGGCACGAATGACAAACTGGGTCATTGATGTATCATCGTTTTCCCCATGGGGTTTACTCTCGCCTGAAGAGTCTTCGCCATGCTCATCAACACCGTCGTTATCATCGTCTTCATCATTGTCATCGTCTTCGGTAAAGTAATGCGACCTTTTGGATTTCTTCTTTAGAATTCCATCCTCGTCGAGATCCATTTTGTCTTCAAAGTCTGCTTCGTATCGCAAGCGTTTCTTGCTCCCCGTAGATGGCCGTAGCCCAGCGGCCTTGCCGCTCGGGCGACCCTTGGGTGTTTGCTTACCAGCAAACTCCCTAGCCTCTGTCTGCGGGTTTTCATTTACAGAGTTTTCTGTGCGGGCTCCTCGTGCTGCCTTTTTGACTCTCCTCACGATTTGGTTGACCTCTGCTTCTGAAATGAGGGTGAGTGTTGGTGGTTTGGATGTATTCACTTTGATCCACTGATAGATCTGAGTATCATGCCATTCGGGCCCCAGACACTGCACCAGATCTCGAGCGTGGTAATGAAAAATCTCTGGCGTCGAGCTGTAGTGCTTTATATTACACTCCATATAAACCTTGGTTTGCCAACTCTTGGCAGTTATTTGATCTAATTGCTTTTTCTGCCTTCCTTCACTGATGAGCTGGAGCATCTGTCTCCTGACGTCTTCCAGAGCGTCGACTAGCACGCGTGCTGAAGGTTTTTCTCCTTCTGTGGCATGAGAGCCCACTGTCGATTTTTTGCTATGACCTTCTCCCTGGTGATCGCGTGATGTTCTTGAGGGAGTAGGATTGTCGCTAGTGGAGTCAATCATGATAATATCATCTTCAAGAGGAATTTCTGCTGGCGATCGTCTCTTCGTCCTTGTAGGTTTATATGGCTGGCGATTATGGCTTTTGTTGGGCAGACCAGCGAGTTCAACGTTAGACACCTCACTTGTTCGCATGGTTCTGGGAGCACTGGTCTTGGCGCGCTCCTTACCCTTCTTCTTTCCATCAGCCATCTCTAGTGATGAAGATTTCTCACGATGGGAATAATCATAATCGTATGCTTTTAAAGGACAAGACCCAAAGTTGGCTTTCGTTCTTGCGCGTACGTCTTTGGTATCCTTATCGGCTAGTCTCTGTGCGATACTCTAGAAATCCTGTCAACCTAGAACGCACGGATGTGAGCATGGGAATAACTAACGGGAAATTTATTTGCTAGATGATTGAATACGCCAGTGCCCTTTGGGAAGTGCGACAGAAGAAAAATGGACTGTTGGTAAAGCCGCTTATAGGCCTCTGGAAGAGTAAGGCCGTCGCCGGCATGTAGAGCGTACTAAAACACTGTCAGACTTCACGTCTTTTTGCTCTAAAGAATCTCAAAACGGTGCATAACAGTACGGCGTACCTGAAAAAGAAGCTCGTCTAGATCTAAGGAGACATCGGCCAACGTCGCCTTTTTCTTCTTTCTCGACTTCTGTAGTTTTTCGAGAACCGCTTCATACTGGTCTAAAAAAGAATAATGAAGACAGACGCCCTGGAACATGGTATCGTATATTTGTTGGTAACTCGCGGCTGGGACAATCTCGAACCAGCCTGCTCCTCCACTGGCCCAGACAACAGGGGTGGATAAGCTGTCGTCTTTGGCGCCTACCGAGAAGGCGTATGAGCTTTCGATTTGAATCCAAAGAGCTTCCGTCTTCATCTGGCGATTGACAACTGTATGGCTGGCATGTCAGTGCGTAGCTAGCAGACGATAGGCCTTAGAGGGACATACGGTACCGCCAATTGTCTTTCTCCAGCTCCAGCCTTCCGCGGATGATAAAGGGACCTTCTAGGTCAACTTCGAGCTGGTTGGCCAGCGAACCATCGTGGCGATGGACGGTGGCATTGGAGAGCAGGAAGCTGGGCCAATTGTCGGAGCGGGTGGAGGGGCTGACAGGCTTGAGGATGGAGGCTTCTTTGTAGTGGCGGATGGATTGCTGATAATCGGGAGCAGCAGTCGAGGCGGAGGTAGCGCGCGTCGTACGTCGGGCCATGGCGGCGGAGATGGGCGCGCTCTACTATGATCGGACCGTGTCGCGCTGTGTTGTACGGGTCCGGTTTGTGACGTAGGCCAAAGCAAGCGCGAGATGTGGGATATTGTGGGAGGGGATCTGGCGAGGCCGGGCGGTATCGGTAGGTAGAGCTGGAACTAGTTATATCGAAGTACGTAGGCCGAGCACACGAGAAGAATGTTCGAGGGCCGAGATCTTAGTCTATAATGGAGAGCAACGGATTGGTAACTTAGATAGGGAGAAGGGAAGATGGGAGTGTGGAAGCGAATTGAACCTCTGCAGGTGCATGTGCCGCCGTGGGTTTGTATGCGGTCATCCAGACCATCAATCAACACAACCGAAACGCGCGACGCACCCGGTCCGTGCTGTGGGGTGTTGGCAGGGGTTTTAAGTGCTGAGTAGATACTATGTACAGTAGGTAGGGTAGGTACCGACTGCACTTAGTGTATTACCCACCTAAGTACATGCTATGTAAGTAGGTAGGTATCTCTACGGCACTTGTGTAGGTAGATAAGTACTGTGGCGTGTGAAAGTGGCTGAGGAATCTGTGGCTTAGAAAAGTGGGTATGGCAAACAACCACACAGGGCTATTAATTTTCCACCAGTTAGCCAGTGTTGTAGACCTACCATCCTTCTATGTAGTTATCCAGATCTGCCACTTAGTTATCGACCACTGCAGTTTTTGTGTTATCAGTACATACTGTAGTAGCGTAGGTGCCTGTTAGCGCCTGGGTAGTACCTGCCTTAGGTACACAGTAGACACCTAGATAAGGTACCTACTATGTACTTATACGTCTAATGTGGGTCACATCCGTAGGTACCTTCGAAATGGAGACGCTAGCGACCTACCCTTGTTTTAGACCAATCAATAAGCCCTGCGCAACTGCATGAAGGTCCAGGCTTCAAGGTTGACTTTCGTAGCCGCATTCACCCAATCTTGCTCGCTATCGGAGGTTTTTTTAGGGGGTTTTTTTTTTTTTGTCCCTACAACGAATGTTTCCATCTGTAACCCAACTTCCAACTCTTTCCCCTCCATTTGTACTTCTGCTCCTCTTCTATCTCTTCGCGTCAGCGCTGTCCATGGAAGTGTATTATAGACAATTGTAGAGCCCATCGCCACTCCGCGTGCTCCTATCAAAAAAAAACCAGTGTCTCTTGCTCTTTTCCTCGGCCATCCCTCCAAGCGATAACACCCCTCACATGAAAACTGCCAGGTTCCTTACAATGGCGGCATCCGGTTCTGCCTCTGCCCCCGTCTTGGACGGTGTCTTCGGTATTACTCTCGAGCACCATTACCTACATTGAAAATGTCTTCGTCGGCTAACCTCGAGAGCTTATGGCAGGCATCAATAAGCCGATAGGCATGAGCTCTGCGCAAGTCATTCGAGACTGCCAACACCACTTCAACCCCTCTGCTCTATTCAAGCCGATGATCGATCAGGAGACCGCAAGCAGGTCGCGGGAATCCAACAGGAAGAAGAACCGGCGCAGGTTGGGCAAGAATGACATTCGAGTCAAGATGGGCCACGGCGGCACCTTGGACCCTCTGGCCACAGGAGTGCTCATTCTGGGCGTTGGGAAGGGGACTAAGTCCCTACAGTCGTTCTTAGACTGCACCAAGACTTACGAAACCGTAGTTTTGTTCGGCGCTAGCACTGATACATACGATCGCGTCGGCAAAATTCTGAAGAAGACGGCCTACGATCATGTTACACGGCCCCTGGTTGAGGAGGCCCTCAAATCGTTTCGCGGCAAATTCCAACAGATGCCTCCCCTTTACTCTGCCCTTAAGATGGAAGGGAAGCCCCTTTACGAATACGCGCGCGAAGGTAAACCTATACCGCGAGAGATCGCGACTAGGGAGGTCGACGTCTCAGAACTGGAGCTAGTGGAATGGTACGAACCTGGCACGCACTCCCATCGGTGGCCGTCAGAGGAGGCTACAAATTTCGAGAGGAGTTTTGCCGAGCAGGTTTGGAAGGTTGAGAAGGATCAGATGACGTCGAAGAAGCTCACGCCTGAAGAGGAGGAAGCTGACACGAAAGCCCGGAAAGAACACGAGAATTTCAAGAGGAAGGCTGACGAGAATGTCGATGCTCTCGTATATGACCGACTCAACAAACGCAAGAAGTCGAACAATCAGAAGGATGTCAAGGATGTCCCACTGATGTCTGGGGCTTTAGGTGAGATGCCTCCTGCAGCCCCTAAACCCGGCAAAGGGTCAAACCTTATCCCTGAGATTCCGGATACGGATTCGCCTCCTTGGGAAGACAAAGGGCCTCCTGCAGCAAGGATTCGAATGACGGTTACGTCCGGGTTTTACGTACGGAGCTTCTGTCACGATTTGGGGGCCAAGGTTTCCTCTTCCGCTATGATGGCTGAGCTCTGTAGGAGTCGGCAAGGAGACTTTGCTCTCGGGGCTTCTAACTGCCTGGAGTTTTCTGACCTGGCCAAGGGTGAAGATGTTTGGGCTTCACAGGTGAAATCCATGCTGGACCAATGGAACAGCGTAGAGCATACAACCAAGCCCCAATCACCTCTACGAGCTAAAGAGAACAAGTCACCCCGGGCAACCTTGGAGTAATCCGGCACTACTAATGAGGCCAATAATAATCATAATAAGTCACCGCGATGGATATCGTGGTTGCCCTCGCAACAAAAGAATCAGTAGTCTCACCCGCCAACCCCTCTCAGTGGGACCAAAGGAAAACGGAGTCAACCCGAAAAATAACAAACCCATCTACCGCAGAGTTGGAGGCTGCGGATAGGACCTTTGAGAAGGTCTATTGGACTGTATGTTAGCGCTAAAGGATATAGGTGCTGGAACTACCGCATTGCTGGTTTTGGGCATGGACGAAAGCTCGTGAAGTCATCACTTGGTGTTGGAGAGCCCAACCATACCTGGATGGTTGATTGATTGTATTTAGTCTGGGAAGAGTTCCTAACACTTGTATTTCTTAGCATTAGCATGGCGTTGAGGGACTTCTCGGTTTTGGAGCCGACATGAAGATATTCTGGAATTCGGCTGCTTATACCCCTTATATCCCACGTTATTGCCAACTACCACACACAAACGGTACATTCTCTGCTGGATGAAATCTACTCAATGCGTCGTATGTTTGTTTTGTCGCGTCTACCGTAATCTTGTTGAATAATCCGTGCCGACTTAACATAAATACGGAGCGGGTTGATTATACTGGATCCTGCATAGTTCGGCGCCGGCGTTCCTAATGGCAGTGCACTGAAATATAGTGTGCAGAAAACAAACATACGCCGTACTATAAAAGTTATTAAATATAAAGATTGAGGTTAATAAATGGTCGGGACCTTTTTGGGTTGACTGTATTAGTAGCGATAAGTCTATAACGCTGTAAACTCGAGACGCGGCTTAGATGACCGTATGTGAATCTTCCGGGACACTCGATTCCCTGCGTCTTACTCTTCTTTCCTTCTCCCGGAATAGAGGAATAAGAAACAGCTGCATTGCCAGATGGTGCGTTGGATCTTCTACCCATTTGATAGCCGACTTGACTTCGGCGTAGCCAGATTTCTCTTCGCAGTGAAGCCAAGTACGGGGTTGTCTACGTTCACCTAGTTTTGTATATAAAGTCATGTTTAAATAGCTACTTTTATAACCTTCTCGCTGGATCATATGGGTGGTTCACGTCAAGAAGAAAGCTGAGTGTGAGGAAGAGGTTGAACCCTGGTCTAGATAGGTGTCATATTATATCTATCGCTCGTTTAAACCACGACCTTAGAGGATGCCCATAAGTTAGCACTCATTCCTCGGGAGGCAGCGACCTGAGCAAGTCCTCGAGTGTCCTCGGCAGCTCCATCAACCGCGCCCTCGCGATCCTCTCCTGGCTAGGGATCCACGTCGCCGGCAACTTGACGCCCCCTTCTTTCCCCAGGATCATCTCGGCGGCCGCGATGCCGCACCGCGGCGCCACCGGCATGCCGTGTCCCGTGAAGGCGGCGCTTATCCACAGACCCTCGGCGGCGTCCTCTGCATCGGTTGTTGTTTCGCCCAACACCGTCCCCGGGACGCGCCCGACCCAGGGGTGGCCGTCGCGCGAGTAGCCCATGATCCCCGTCCACTCGTACGTCGCGCGCAAGGCCTCCTTCTCCGGCTCCTCGCCGGGGAGGAGCTTGACGGCGTGGTCGAGGCCGCGGTGCAGCGCGCGGCTCACGAGCGGGTTGATCGCGTCGTCGCGGGATATGCCCTCCTCGCCCTCGGGCACGGCGAACCTCTCGCCGCCCAGGATGAGACTCCTATCCTTCGTCTCGGCCCCGACCTGCGTGTCGTCCAGCCCGCGATGGATTAGATATTGATCGCTCGCGTCCTTGGTCCACACGTAGCTGTGCGGGAGCTGGATGGCCGCCCGCGGCGGCTCCAGAGCGCAGATCTGTCCCCGCACTGGCACGATGACGTCCGTCAGCCCGGGCAGCAGATACGACGTGTACCCGTTGGCGGCGAGGAGCACGTCCCGTGCCCGGATCTCGCCACGCGGCGTGTGCGCAACCCACGACGACGACCCGCGGCGCTCGAGCCGCGTCACGGGTGTGTTTGTCTGTAGGTTAAAGGTGCCTGCGGCGCCGTGCTCGCCGAGCAGCCTCTCCAGCACCCACGCGACGAGCTTGTAGGGCCACAACTTGGCCGCGTTGGGCTGGAAGATGGCGCCCAGGGCGTCGGGGACGTGTCTGGCCGCCAGCTCCTCTCGGTCTTTGATCAGGACCGCTTTGTCCTTGAGGTCCGGGTGCTTCTGCAGACGTTTGATCTGCTTCTCCGCGGCCTCGAGGACCTCCTGCGAGTAGATGGCGTGGATCCCGCCGACCACGCGCCAGTCGCACGGGATGTCGTGTTCCGCGACCAGGTCTTTGATCAGACCGAATGTCGCGAGCTCGAACCTCGCGACCTCTTCCACGCTGTCCCATACCGTGGGCTGGCAGTGGCCTCCGTTGCGCCCCGTCGCGCCCCAACATGCCTCCCTCGCCTCGAGCATCACCACGCCTCGTCCCCCGGCCACAAGCTCGCGGGCGGCGAAGGTGCCACTTATACCACTACCGATGACGACGACGTCAGCCGTGGCAGGGAGATCTTGAGTTGTGCGGTGGTTCAGTAGCGTTTTGGAAGGGTCACGGTGCCAATATGAATGCGTGCTATTTGGACTGGGTAGCTCGGCTCGCCTGGCCTGAGGCTCAGGGGCAAGGGCGACTATGGTCATATTTATTTGTTATCTTAGAACCGTTGAAGGTATAGATGACGTGGAGAAGGAGGAGTTCTCGGGGTTTCCAACTTATGATTCACTTTTGAATATCTATCAAGTGTACGTAAACATAGTACACTCATTTCCATCCGTCGAGCGTCTTATACAATGGTCGAGGCGTAGATGCCCCGCACATCAGGTTGGGATGGTGGAGTCCACCAGACCACCTCATGCGACTTCTCTCGTCAGGTGGAAGGAAACTACTATCTGTATTGGTAAATTTAAAACAGTTTCGCATAGAAAAAATTCACTTTTCTTAGAAACTACATTAGGTATGTAGAGAACTATTGAGCGATGTGGAGTCTTGACTAACATGCCGTGGTCCTAGGTTTGTCTTGCTTGTCGGCGTGTGCAAGTTTCACGGGTCGGCCCTTTGCTCCCCGGCTTTGGAACTACCTAAGGTTAGTTTTCTAGTCGCTTGACATCGGTGGCATATGACCTTGCGCGACTACGCTTGCGCGACTACGCCTGCGCGACTACGCCTGCTCGGCGGTGGTTGGGATCTGTGTACTCGGTCTGAATACTCTAGCAACTCAACTGGTCGCAATAATGTGTTTTCTCTTATTCACAAGTTACGGATGACGTGCAGTGCGGCAGATAATGAATTAATGTGATGTGTAATAACTGACAACGTAAAACGATCGTGTATCGTTGCTACGTCGTCATCTATCATTAGTATCATTAATCGTACATATATTTATAACACCCTATACCACCCTTTCCGACAAGAAACGAAATCAGCTCTCCAGAGAGCTCTTCGTCCAAAACCAGTTACGAACTGGACCCCAATGAGTGACATTCCAATCATGTGGTAGATATGATGATCTGACTTAAATCGCACCCCCAACTTCCCAGCTCGAATTTTAAGCTTTGTATCGAAAGCCAGCGGGGCCCAGTGTGTTCCAGATGGCGGGCCTTAAGGAATAATCTACTGCGTGCTTCTCGTGAAATCTTGTAAACCTGCTTCAAACGTAGCTGTCTGAGGCGGCGGGGACAAGCTCTTCTCCCACTCCTTTATGAAGTTCGAGGTCGTACTCTTGATCTTACTAGGTGTGAGATGGTTCAGAATAGCTTGAGGTAGCTCTTCAAGCTTACTGGAAGCCTTTAGGGATGATGATTGAAGTTCGCTTCTCGAACGTTTATGTCTTCTGTTCTCATCTCATATTAGAAAGCTAGAGACCATTTCTGTTGCGTTTGTGCATCTTGGTTTTTGTTGTACGTGTCGCTGGATGGCTTGTTCTTACAATGCAGTTTCGTTCTCGTCATCCCCCTCGGCGATGGCTGGGACGATATCTCCATTTACAGTGCTTCCGCTCCATCGCGATGTTTTCACATTGGGCGAGTCCCAGTTCGACCAATCGTCATCGTCAAACTTGTCAAAGGTCAATGGTGTCCATGAAAAATGTTTCCGTGTTCGGGGTTCCGGCCTCGATGCCGTTCGCCGGTGCTGCAAGTGATCGCTGGAACTGCTTGTGGACGACCTGCTTGGGCTATCTGATGGGGAGTCCAACTCTGTAGGAAATGGAATGCGGCCACGGTTCGCTATGGATGCGCGTATCGTGTCTTGATCACCATCTACCCTATTCGACCTTAACCCAATCTCAGTGGTTCTATTAGTTGTCCCTGATATGGCTTCATCGCCGACCGTGGCTTGCCTTAAATCTTCAACAAAAGTCCAAAGGCCTTGCTTGAAATCATTGGCAAGCTGCTTGACACCAGTAGACTGCTGGGTGCTTTGATACGGTGCCCATGTAGCACGTTTATTGGCAGGAAAACGAATCGAGGTAGGTGGAGGACTAATGTACGAATCTGGTGAACGAATACTATCCTGGTCCTCGTGGATCGACGCGTCTCCGACGGATTTAGTAGGCGATAGCAAGGATAGGGTGCGCGTGTGGGTTCCATGAAAAACGGTCCTTTTATGTCGTTGAGGAGTTCCTTGGCTTTGCGCAAGCAGGATGGCCTTTCTCCTCTCAAGTTCGCTGTTGCGCTTCGCTGCCGGGCTATCCTCGCTACTATTACGAAGATTCGCAGCTGGCGCAAGAGCTCGGAGAGGTTCAACGGCTGTGTTTGGCGGTCTCTTTTTGCAGGCTTCCGATATGGTCCACTGTCTCTGCAGCCTTTTCAGCTCTGCCTCAGCGCGTGTTAGTTCTTCTCGCAACTCCAACACACGACGTTCCTGTGCTGCGATGGCAACGATAAACCCGTCCGAATCAACGGGGGAATTCAAAGTCATAGTGTCGATGGGTGTCGGAGGCATTGACGACGTCGGTGTCGGCCTCGAAGGGAGACTGTTGGGTAGTGCGATAGGCAGTGTTAACGAAAGTCGGTTCGCATTTCGAGAGGCGGGCGACGTAGAGCGAATAGAGCATGCGTCGAATGATTCGCTTCTTGGCGGCGGAGGCATGGAAGACGACGTCGTGTCCGCGGTGTTGGACCCATCTCCTTCAACCTCATCACCTTCGTTGGCTCGAGGGGAAGGGATAGGAGCTGTGGCTTGCGCCTTGTCTTCTGGCCTGAAGTCGACGCTAGAGGCATTCAAGGCTGCGTCGAGAGACACAGCCATATTAGGCGACGCACGCGACAAACGGCGTTCCAAGCCCATGTCTACCCAAACAGTTGGCCTGAGAAGTCTTTCAATGGAACGACGATTGGAAGATTCACCTATGAGAGGCCGGCGCTGGCCTTGACCGGGATGGTAGTACGGAGAAGGAGTGGACGGAGCACTCGAGGCACGACGGCGCCGCTGTCTCGCGGAATTGGATGTTCTTCTAGAATATAGAGTACTGATTATGTTGTTGATGCGCCTGTCGTTGAAAAGAGTGGACGAAGAAGATGTAAACAAACAAATTTGTAAAAGCTGTTTTTGTTTCATGGACAGACGAAATAAATTGCAGTCACTGCCACGTAATCCACCATCGGCACCCGGGGCTGATGGTGATGATCAGTGCGTGAAGACTGCGGTTGCAGCGGTGAAGGAGAGTGAGGCCGCGCTTGATGGCAGCGTTGGGAGATTGAAGGAGTCCCGGGAGGGTACTGCTGCACCGAGACGGCGGTATTACTGTAGTTTGGTTGGGACCTTGCAGCCAGTGCCTGGCACCACTTATAATAATTCCAATAAGATGATAGGGCAGTCCCTATCGGTCAGGGGCAGCTGAGGGCCAGGGCGACGAATGGTAATACCTAATACCGTGATAAACGGCGTAGTAGCCGACGAGGGCGACCAGATCCTGTGTGGATAAGAAGGAATGGAGACGGCCTTGAATTCGCTGGATGTCTCTCGATCATTCCAAGTATTGTTTAATTAGTAAAATGGGTGGCGGTCCCGGTGTATATTTTGGTTCAGTGGTCACTAAGTACGGTTGTACGCTATCAACGGTTCAAAGGCGGATTGAATTTCGAAGAAGACGAGCCCAGAAGACGGCAATCCAACGAACGACTATATGCTAGACATAATAAGATGGCGGAGTCACCAATCTTGTTGAATCGGAAAGGGTCGGGGTCTGCTTTAAATATGGGATATTAAGAAAATCAGTCCATCTGGACCCTCGCCGTGGTTTGTTTTGATTCAAGTTCTAATGTGTGCTGCTAGTATTCCAAGCCTTCCCACACTACTACGTACACTATACTACCACTAAGCCTTCCGCTTCCGCCACGGTTCCAGTCGGCCGTCAACAAAACAACGAACTGAAACGCCACAGAAGCACTGATCAGTGATCGCCTGGTCCGGGCTCGGGCTGGACTGTTTTGGTGGCTGCATCGTGTGATCCGGCGGCGGACTTTGACGAACAGACTCGACGCATTGTTGTGTGGAAAGTACCTACATAGTACTGTACTGAGTAACGTCAGCTACCCTGCAATGGCGAAATGATGTCCTGCAGGTCCCATTACTATGTGGAGAACCCAGGAGTGTCCACTTGATGCCATCCTGGCAATTGGCTCGTCTTGGCCGGAGGACCCGTAAAACTCGAAGACGATGGTGAAACCCCTTTACAGTAGACCAGGTAGGTGCAGGAGACGTCGGTAGCGAGGGGAAACCGACAACTGGTGTACAGCTGCGAGAGATAGTCACCACTGTCACTCGCACTTTCATGGCATTGTTGCCTTTGGTGGACAGGCAGGTACTATGTAAGCACGTGAACACGGGCTATTGACATCGCGTCAAGCTCCGGCCCCGCGTTGGCTAATCAGAACAAACCAACCGGGTTCACTATATTGATTTTGGTTTGTAATGCTTTTGCTATCTACTTGTGTTTATATTCTCTGCTGCCTTCAAGCCTGAACCCTTTTGTCCCACCTCATTCAGGCAAAGGCGAATGAGGTCTATCTGAGGCAATCAATCGCACTTGCTTCCCTTGCTCTCCACTCCCGGGCCTGCAATGGCTTTGTGCTCTTTGCTGCCTACAAACATGATCTATCTCTACCAGTATATATTGCTCCTTGACCCGGTGCCTTCCTCCGGGACCATTTCTCTTCGGTGACCCGTATCTTGAGGAACATTCCGAACGCGATTGCAATGCCATTTCCCTATCGGTATATATGTGACCTGCTTCAGCAGCTTGATGACGAAGTGCGCAAGTCGCCAGACAAACAGGCGCCCTCGGAGGCAATCGTTCAGTCTTGGTTCCAGCATCACCGGTCTCTTATCAATGCGCCCGGCAATGACGCCTGTGCCATACTATCTATGCTATTGCCGGAAAGGAGGACGGATCGAGTCTACAACATCCAGGCCCCGAGACTACAAAGCATTTTCGGAAAGGCCTTGATGCTAGGAGCCTCGCGTGTGCTGGAACTACGGAGATGGACTGAGTCTGGCTCCGGTGTAGACCTGGGCGACTGTGTTGAGTGCGTCTTACGGCGGACGGTAAGCCCTTCCTTCCCGCCCTGCAATCGCTGATATGCGCGAGGTCCTAGGCGGATCGCAAAACTAACTGGTAATCTCTAGCCCAACTCTCGCGATGACACAACTCATCTTGCTGTGGAGGAGATTGATGAGACGTTGGGTCGTATAGCAGCAGCTTGCAGATTCAGCTCGCCTACCGTTAGAGCCCTGCATCGAACGTCCAATGTGCGCGATCCAAACGCACTGTTGGCCGACATCTATACCCAGCTTAGTTCACGCGACGCAAAATGGCTCACTAGGTTGGTCCTGAAAAATTACCAGCCCATAGTATTGAACGCCTACACTGTCTTCCGTAACTATCATCCACTCCTGCCCCAAATGATGAAAATTAGAGATGATTTTTCCATTGCGACTGCATATGTTCGGCATATCGATGAGAAACTGGATGCTCCGGGCACTATTGCAAACTACCTAAAACCACGTCTTGGAACAAAGGTTGGGAGGCAGCCTTGGTTCAAAGGAAGAAGTATGGATAATTGCCTGGATATGGCGCGGGGTCGGGACGTTATATGCGAACGGAAAATCGACGGAGAGTACTGTCAGATTCATATCGACTTGCGCAAGCCTCGCGACTGCATTCAAATCTTCTCCAAGAGCGGTAAAGATAGCACAGCGGATCGCGTTGGCTTACACAAGTCAGTTACAACGTCGTTAATCTCCCCCGAACTTCGACTAATAAGGACATAGGGCTATACGTGATTCTCTCAAGGTAGGAAGTGAAGATTGCCCCTTTACCATAGGCTGCATCCTCGAAGGAGAACTTGTGGTCTATAGCACTAAGGTAAGTGTCACTTGAATTCTAGTTGGAGTTGACGTACACTAAAGTAAGAAATAGGAACACAAGATTCTCCCGTTTCACAAGATTCGCAAACATGTTTCTCGCTCAGGCTCGTTCCTGGGCACTGCAAATGACTCACAGTAAGTTGCTTGTAATCGTTATAACGGGTTTAGAACTCACGTATCATTAGGGCGCATGACCATGAGCACCTGATGATCATATACTATGATGTGCTCTTGATTGACGACGAATCTCTACTCGGTGTCAAGAATAGCGAACGATTTCGACGCCTGAGTGAGATGGTGACATGCCGAGAAGGTTACGCAGAACTTGTAACCCGGACCACCATCTACACCTCTCGACCCTCGGCCGTACAGGCTCTGCGCGAGCTCTTCGCGCAATGCATTTCTTTACGTGGCGAAGGATTAGTATTAAAGCCAGACGAACCCTACTTTGACTTTACTACAACGTTTAGGCGGTACGGTTGTTGCAACATTAAACTAAAGAAAGAATACATCCAGGGATGGGGCGATGTTGGAGACTTTGCAGTTGTGGGCGCATCATACGATGCCGCAAAGGCAAGAGAGTATAGACTTCCCAATGTGAAATGGACGCATTTCTTTATAGGGTGCTTGGAAAACAAGGATCAAGCCAGAGCCAGAACCGAGATGCCCCGGTTTCGGGTAACGAATATTGTTGAGCTTACTGGTCCAACGTTATCAGCGTTCTGGGCCCAACAAAGTCCAATATCGGTGCCATACAAGGAAAATACATTTATTCAGTTGGACTACGGCGGGCGTGTTCTGGCGAAGAAACCCACGGTTGTATTCCCAGACCCCCTAGTCTTTGATATGCGTTGTTTTGGCTTCGACAGGGAGCCCAACACAAAATTCTGGAGTATGCGATTCCCACAGGTTGACAAAGTACATCACGATAGATCATACCTGGATACCATCACCTTTTCTGAGTTGCAGGAAATAGCCGAAGCAGCAACGAATGTTCCAAATGAAGAAGATAGTCAGGAGATGCAGAAATGGGTGAAAGCTCTCGAAAAAATGGATCGTGGAAAGTTCTCGATCGATGTCCAAAGTCAAGCGACCAGCTGTTCAGATTTTCCTCCTTCACCTTCATCAACAGCATCATCTCAGTCGACTCCTCGACAACCCCGATATAATTTGCCTACGCCCCCGAGGTCCTCAGCTATTGAAACTGCGGTAGCTTCTACAGAGACTGAATCTACTGGTTCGACAAGGTCAGTTGCGAACCATGCTAAACGACGAGTCACTGAGCGGTCCGGGCCAAGCCACGCTGCCAAGCGGCGCCGCACGCAGTCTGACCTATCTTCGGTGAACTCGTCACAGCAAAGTACTCCAACAGACTCGTGTGGCCACACGCGACACCGGGAGCCCCTTAGCCAGCTTGACCCAAACGCCTCCCAGAAGCACCATACCGGAGTTGAGCGTCGTCCGGTTGACTCCTCACTATCAACCCCATCAGTACAAGGGGATACTGATTTCCCCGCTGAGAAACCTGCTGTCTCATCACCTGCTGCGTATTATACAGCATCAGAGATGGTTTCTTCGTCGCCTAGTAGGGCCACTAGGACCCGACGAAATTCAGTGACAAGTCAGAGTCAAAGTAAGACGACCAGGGCTGATTCGACATGCTGTTCCATTGCCAGCCATGAATGCGCTCTCGCTAGCTGCTCTATCCTACTGGCTCCCTGTATCTCGAGTTATGCCTGGATTACAGAAGATTTGCTAAAGCGCCACGGTATCGTCGACCCCCTCCTCGACCCACGGGTATGGAAGGACAGGGATTCATATTTGGGCACGTGCGGAAGCGCAGGCAGCTTCGAATGCGGGCCGAGTCTCACGTCTACGTCGGCGAGAAGACGGCGTATCCGCAAGATCTGTCTCGTCGAATCGCGGCGAAAGGAAGCGACAAAGGCCTTCCTGCGGAAAATCAAGGACATTGACCTGAGAAAAAAAGATGGCGAACGGGAATGGGTTGCTGTCTATGACTGGAGGGTTCTAGAGTCTATTACGGAGCAGGAGGAGGTGCGAGACAAATCATCGAGGGGCACAGACCCTTGGAGACGGTTTTACGTGGGAATTGCATAGGCGGGTGCATAGCGTTGATTTTCTCCGTTCGAATGCATTTACAGGCGCATTGCATCACGATACCACGGCATGGCACAAATTGGGCGTTTGTATGTTGTTTTTATGCATCCCAGGTATATGGGGATGGGTAGAGGCGCTCCAAGAATTTAATCTCGCGTTGTTCTCACGTAAATGAGTAATCTAAATAGTAATGTGTACGATGCCTGGATATGTTTAGAGTGAGTCGTAGTTTTTATCCTTTGAATGGGCATTGGAGTAGACTGGCATGACATGACGTCCACACGGTGTTGTTGAAAATTATATTATGTGCCACATATCTAACTGGGCCATCGATGGACGGGTTATTCTATAGGTATGTCTATGTGGTCAAGAATTGTGTTCGGCATTCCTGGCCGTGTTTACCAATTCTATCCATATCATGTCCCACACGTGTTATTACTTACAGCCATACATACGATAGTTAGCGTTGATACACACGAGAGTCCTCATTACCCCGTCCGCCCAGTCATCCCGGGAATTTTTCTTTTCTTTCAATTCGCAAATTTACAGCTTGCCCAGGGCAAGATTGCCCAGCATCTCGCGGCCGGTGATGTAGGTGGTGCGCCAGAGGGTGGGCAGGTCGAGGGTGGAGGAGAGGCCGTCGGCGAAGCCGAAGAACAGCATGGGCGGGATCCAGCCGCGGGCGTACTCGAGCGCGAAGCAGCCCTCGGGCATCTTGTACTGCTTGACGGTGCCGCGGCGCAGGTGGTGGACGGACCCGGCGGGGAAGACCTCGGGCGCGAAGTCGCCCGGCGTGTACGCCCACTGCTCGCCCGACAGGATGTGGAAGTAGTCGTCCGCCGTGTGCCGCCCCGTGTGCCCCTCGGTCCCCACCGCCGTGCCGAAGATGATGAGGTACTCGGTTATGCCTGTGGGTGTGGGTGGCCGTTTGTGTCAGTTGTTGTTGTTGTTGTTGTTGTCTGGGAAGCCGATAACCGCGCCGTTCCACAGAATACCTATGAAACTCGGGGGGGGGGGGGGGGGGGGGTTGGAGCTCAAGGCAAAAGAGGCGGGTGTGAAGGAAAAGAGGGGCCCCGTGGCCCGCGGTGATGAGGGGAGACGGGGAGGCGC
>MU383086.1:665357-941835 GCA_022495125.1 Xylaria acuta
CCGCCCGCCCCCCCCCCGCCCCCCCCCGCCCCCCCCGCCCCCGCCCCCCCCCCCCCCCCCCCCCCCCCCCGGACATCTCGACTTACTAGCATGGATGAGGTACATGCCGCCCATGGCACCGCCGGCATTGTTGAACATCCACTCGTCCGGGTCGTCGTGTCGGTGGGCGTTGACGTGGCGCGGGTGTCGCTCGGCGAGCTCGCTCACGATGTAGTTCACGATGGCGCCCGTGTCGTTGCCGTGGGCCGTCACGCCGCGCTGTGCGAGGTCGTGCAGCTCGTCCATCTTGAAGACGTAGAAGCTCTCGAGGTTGCGCTCCAGCAGCATGACGACGGGCGCGAAGACGCCGAGCACGATGGCGATGGTGGTCAGGAGACGGGTCAGCCCGCCGGACTCTGAAGATTTCGGCGCCATTGCTGCTGGGTAGGTGCTGATGCGCGAGGGACAACGGATCGATCTAAGAAATGACGGAAGAACTAAATATTAAAAAGAATACTTAAATGGAAAAATGAGTGACTGGAAAATAAACATAGATAGGTACCGAAGAAATGATGGCAATTGTCAATGGTTAATTAACAGCATAAGCTCGAGCCGTATTCGTACTCGCCCCGGCTAGTCCCATCGTGGCGTAGGCACATTCAGGGACCTGGTCCAGGGGTCCAAGCGGCTGGACCGCACCCTTTCTTTTCTAGCCCGCTTTCGTACTGGCTCGATCGGCGAAAGGCGCTCTCAGACACCGATCAACCTTGGTTCCACTACGGTAGCTACTGTAGATATCGATTGCGCACTAGGTAACTTCGATGGAGGGCTTTACATCACTCCCAGACGAAAAGTTCGAAACGGCTTCTACCCCCCGCCGTCAGCGTCGCAAACCGAAACGACAAAAACACGCAACACCACCACCACCACCGGCGATGATGGCGCAGGTACAGGTGCAGATGCAGACGGTTGCCATCCCGGGCCAGCTCCTCGGTCCGGCCAACAAATACAGCGCCGGTCCGGGAACACACATACACGAATCGAATCTCTACTCCTCACTGCTGGGCACCGTCAGCATCACACAGCCAGAAAAGGGCCCGGGCCCCGCGAAGCGCATGCACCGAATCGCAGCCCTAAACACGTCGAATACTTCGCCCAGCGCAAGCTCTCTACCGACTATATCCGTCTCCCCTGCTGGGGGCAGCACGACTGAACAGCAGGACAAGCGCGAAGTCCTCCCGGAAGTGGGCGACGTCGTCTTGTGCCGCGTGACGCGCATCACACCGCGCGAGGCCACGATGGCCATCCTCATCGTCGGCGACGCCGTGCTGTCGGCGCAGTGGCAGGGCGTGGTGCGCGTGCAGGATGTGCGCGCCACCGAGAAGGACCGCGTCAAGATCTACGAGAGTTTCCGGCCCGGGGATATCGTGCGGGCCCAGGTGGTGAGTTTTCAGAGCACCCCCTACCAAACGTAAGAGTAGTCTCATGCCGGTGGGAGCTGACCCAGGCTGCATCGGCTATAGATATCGCTGGGTGACCAGGCCAACTACTACCTCTCCACCGCAAACAACGAACTCGGCGTTATCATGGCGACGAGCGAGGCGGGCAACGCCATGCTCCCCGTCAGCTGGAAGGAATACGAGGACCCTGAGACAGGCCTGAGCGAGAACCGGAAAGTTGCGAAGCCTTTGTGAGCGGTGGTCGAATCTGACCACGATTCGACATTCCATCAACGACGAGGCCCGGGTTGAAACGAGTATGTGGCGCCATACTGTGTATTCTACAACCACTTGGCCTCGAAAGGACCTCACCGTCACTGGAACCCCAAATTGGGCAGGTAGTGTTCCAGGTCAAGTTTGCCAGCAGCGGGCAATGATGCGCCAGTACTTCGCTCCCGGAACCGGGTAAAAGCTGTGGCTCTCTACTTGCCAATGGCGATCAGCCAACACGGTGCGTTCCCTGTAACACCGGAGTTATGAAACGATCGAACTTTCGGCTGCCAATTGAGCAGACCATAGAAACATAGTCGATCTATTACACCCGGGACAAAGTCCGAGGGTTGCATTCCAGTCACCAAAAACGGGCGCAATAGAGAGCTCCTTGAACAGGTGGTCATAACCTTCCTGTGGGTACGTGCTTGGAGGCTCATGGCGCAAAATCTAGATTACTATGTAGATAGCGCAGGGATGTCGGGACGGCGATAGAGTCTCTGTATACACCGCTATCAGATGTCTCGAGCGTTTGCCGAAAGCGCCAGGCTTTAAACCGCGAGTTGGACGACGACTCATAGTAATTAATTAACTAATATCCGGAGGTATGACTATCTTTGGCGAGTCTTTGTGTGAAGTAGTGTGCATGGCGAAGCAAGATAGGATGACTTGACCTCGATTCATTCAAAACGAGGCGCAGCCAACCAAAAATGACATGTGCAAATTGACGGTCTCCCGCCACCAAAAATAAACCGTGCGCACAGCCTTCTGTTTAAGAATGCTAAGTACACCAGGGGAATGTGGTGAAGGATTATGATTGTCTGGTTTGAAGTTTTCAGGCCTCATGCGATTTTTTATTCGCAATCTCAATTCACATTATCCATGGTCAACAAGCATCGAGGGGTTTGCTTAATTTCCAGGTTGCTACTACGTATTTAAGTAGCTCACCCATGCAGGGGCCCAATAGCGCTTGAATAACACGTACATAGTACAGGAGAGACAGCAGACCCAAAAACGGGCAACTGCGTACTCCGGCACCGACCTGCCCAATACTCGTCGAGCTCCAACGACACGGCGCCACGTTCGCTCACGAGGGTCGAATTGATTAACCTACCGACTTCCTGTCGATCCAACACACCCAACGTCCACCACCAACCCAAGCGCCATGTCTACAACCATGACGATGATATTGCCGCCCACAACAACGACAACGAGGATCCTATCCGAGGAATCATGCTGTCCGAACTGCGGCCTCTCCCTACCTCCCGCGTCCTCTGAGCCGCACGCAGCCCTCCTACAGGCCCAACGGCAGATCGAGGACCTGCAAGCCCAGGTCCGCCTGCTAAACCAGAAGGCGGCGGCGGCCGTCGACCGCTGGGCCGACTACGAAGACGAGCTGTCGCGGCTGCGCGCCGCGTCCACAAGCACGAACGCCACTACCACGACATCTACGAAAAATAACGGCAATAATAACAATAGCAACAATAACAACAATAACAACAACAGGCCTCACACGCCCGACCCCAGCGTCAGCACCAGCAGTCCGCGCTCCTCGTTCCTCGGCGCCGGCGCCGCCTCGCGGATAAGTCAGCTATTATCCCCGCGGAAATCAGCAGCGGCGGCGGCGACGGCAGCCTCGTCTGCATCCACGGGCCCATCCACGACGATCTCTGGTAATACCACGGCGGCACTCCACCAGCTGCAGCGAGGGAGTCTCTCCTCGCCCGCGCTCCCCCTGGGGTCGCGAGGAGGAGATCTCACGGATAGTAGTGGTAACAGAAGCAGCAGCAACAGCAGCAGCAGCGGCAACGCAGCCGAGACGCGGGAGCTCATCGCCGCCCTGACGCACGAGCGCCGGCTGCGCGCCGCGGCAGAGGAGAAGCTGGCGGTCACGAACCAGGAAGTCGAGGACCTCAGCGCGTCGCTGTTCGAGCAGGCGAATAATATGGTGGCCACGGAGCGGCGGGCGCGGGCCGCGCTCGAGGAACGCGTGACCGAGCTGGGCCAGAGGGATCAGGAGAAGAAGGTCCGCATCGGACGGCTCGAGGGCGCGATTCTGCGGATCGAGCGTGTTAGGGAGGTGTTGGAGGAGAGACGGAGGGGGAATGAGGACGACGACGACGAGGAAAAGGAGAAGGAGAGGAGAGGAGGAGGAAGTGCTAATGATTCGGAATCGGAACAGGATGGACAGCAACAAGTCAATGGACGACAAGTCAAAGAGAGCAGCGGAAACACTAGAGAGGAGGGATGATAAGAGGAATACGGCGGTCTAATATTCGACGATGGCATGGCCCAATAGAAAGAGAGTGAAAGAAATCACCAGCATCCGGGTAGGAGGAGTGAGGGACGGATGGCGACGCCGCATAGCCAGACGGACGTTGCTATCGACCTATGCCTCCGCTCTACTCCCCACCCGAGGAAGAGGGAGAAAGAAAGAAAGAGAGAGAGAGAGAGAGAGAGAAAGCCGCGCGAAGCGAACCGGGCCTACTACAAATAGCAAAGCTCCATCGCCATTATCCGCCCATACATGACGAGGATCTTCACTACTGAAAGGGAAGATACCCTACAGATCAGGTCCCACGAGGCGCAGTCAGGAGAGCGGACAAATTCACCGGGATTAGGTTGACGAAGCGAGAAATCCAGGCAACCGTATTACAACACACTGGACGGAAAATCAAACAGTTCTCTCTAGCCTAGGAGGAGGGCACCAGGTTTACGTAGAGGACCATGTATTGAGACGATAATGAAGTTTATGATGTATAGCACAAACTGCGGCGGTAATTATTTCGAGGTCAAGACACCACACGCCTAACTAGGAATTTGAAGTGTTTGTGAAACGGTTTTCAGAGCCCAGTACTAACACTACTCTAAATTGATGTTGGAATCTTTGTGAGACTTTGAGCCTCATCTCGCCCATTAGTCTTTCTCCGTAACCCGGTTATATACAGTCCTTGATCCTCGTCCGACAAAGCCAAATTACTCGTCCATCACGGACGCAAACTTGTCCATCAAAGACTGGTTGATATCTTCGTACTACAAACAGGAATTAGCTACTGGCGGCAAACCGGGTCAGGGTTATGGGTTACGTACCTTCTTGCAAATAACCTCCTCGCCATCGTTAGGGTCTTCGAATTTCAGACTTCGAAGTTGGGCTTGTAGATCACTGGTGGCCTCACGGACCTTGGACCAGCTCTGACCCTGAGCAATTGCCTTCTGTGCCTCGTCATGGAATCCCATCATGAGCTTCATCATCCACTCGGTCTTCCAAAGTGGGCAGAACTGGTCATATTTCGAGTAGCCGTTCTGCTGTAAGAAATCTTCCTTCAGCAGCGTAGCAATATCAAGAGTGATCTTGTCGGGGTCAGACAAGGCCGACTTGCCGACCAGTTGTACGACCTGGTCAAGCTCTTCCGAGTCGGATAAAAGTTGCTTTACACGGTCACGAAGCCGAGGGAACTCAGGGAAATCCTTTTCATACCACTTATCGAGCGTGTTTGTATACTTGGAGTATGACACCGAGGTGTTAATGGAAGGAAAGTGTTTTCGTTGAGCAAGCTTCTTGTCGAGACCCCAAAAGACTTGCACAATACTCAGGGTAGAACTTGTGACAGGATCGGAGAAATCACCACCGGGAGGGCTGACGGCACCGACAATGCTGACACTACCCTCACGCTCGGGAGAGCCTAGACATTGGGTCTTTCCGGCACGTTCGTAGAAACTAGCAAGCTTGGTACTCAAATAGGCGGGGAAACCCTGATCAGCGGGCATTTCACCAAGACGACCGGAAATTTCACGCAGAGCTTCGGCCCACCGCGATGAAGAGTCAGCCATCATGGCTACGTTCATGCCCTGGTCCCGGAAATATTCGGCGACGGTAATTCCGGTGTAAATGGAAGCTTCACGAGCGGCGACGGGCATGTTGGAAGTATTGGCAATCAAAGTCGTTCGCTTCATGATGGGCTCCCTGCGACCTTCGACTTCGATTGAAAGCTCTGGGAAATCTTTCAGGACTTCAGCCATTTCGTTACCTCGCTCACCACCTACAGACGTCAATTGTCAGCAAATTGCCTTGTGCCCAAATCTCGTAGAAGACTTCAAGGATGTAAATAATTCTCGAGGCATAGGAGGCAGCAAGGAAAGGAGGTCATTGCACAAAAAGCGAAGAGTTTTGTTATTACTTACATCCGACGTAGACGATGACATCGCTGTTGGAGAACTTGGAGACGGACTGAGAAATGACTGTTTTACCACATCCGAAAGCTCCAGGAATCGCAACAGTACCACCTTGTACACTGGGGAATAGAGCGTCCAAGACTCGCTGTCCGACAATGAAGGGGTTGCTGGCCGACAGCTTCTCGGTGGTGGGTCGAGGGACACGGACTGGCCATACCTGCATCATACCGTGCTCGGTCTTGGTGCCATTGAATTCGATTTCGAGGATCTTCTCTTCAACCGTGTACTCGCCCTTGGGAGCAATTTTGGTAATAGTGCCCCTTGCCCTAGGAGGTAGGAGAATCTTGTGGACTTTGATGAAGGAGTTCTCGAAGACTGTTCCCCATACGTCACCACCGGAGACGTGGTCGCCGACCTTCATGGTCGGTGTGAACTCCCACTTCTTGTCGCGATCGAGAGCAGGGGCATGGACACCGCGAGGGATGTAGATGCTCTGGGACTGCTTCTGAATCTTCTCGAGTGGCCGCTGAATACCGTCGTAGATGTTGCGTAGTAGACCAGGACCGAGCTCGACGGACAGGGGTTTTCCAGTTCGCTGGACAGGGTCACCGACCGTCAGACCGGCTATTAGTCTGTCAGTATCGTTTGCTGCGAGCCTGCGAGCGTGGATAGCGCATACCGGTTTCCTCGTAGACCTGAATCGTGGCTTGGTCGGCACTGATCCGAATGACCTCACCGATCAGTTCGTCGTTACCGACTTTGACCTTTCCCGGTGTTAGTAAAAGCGATAGGACGAAAGATCGAGGGAGGCCCGTACAAGCTCGTACATGGCAACGCCGAGCAGGTCTTCGGCGACAACGACAGGTCTAGGGAAGCATTAGCTTTCTCATTCTGATCCATGGCATGGCGGCGTAGGTAGACGGCGAGGATTGTTTACGAACCCGGAGACGGAGTAGACCTTGCCTATGATGGTGTCAGTGTCAGCACATGCCTTGCTATATAGAACAGGAGGAAAGCATACCGGAATTTAGCCCGTCATGGTCGCCATTAGTGGCTTTCGCAGGCTGGCGAGGGCATCAGCAAAGGTGTGTCTATATCTATGTCTATGCCTGGCGGTGGCGGGGCAACAGAGCAAGCTGTGCTGCAACTCGAGAGACAGACAATGTGCAAGCTTACCGGAGCCATCTTGGGAGCTGGAGGGGCTGTTTCTGAGACCTCGGCAGCTTCAGGCGTGGAGTTGGGGCGGCTCTTAGGACGGGGCGAGGCTGCAGGGGATGAGGCAGCGCGAGGCGGTGGTGTTGATGGTGGAGATGAGTGTGAAGATGTAACAGCAACCGTGGAAGCTGTTGATGACCGCACGGGACTCGCAGGCAGAGGGAGGGACAGGGGTTCGATAGGAGCACCAGCAGCTGCCTCGTCCAGTAAATCCACTGTGGCTTTAGCGTCGCTGTCCTCTGACACACCCTCCAGCAGGACTGGCCCTGCCCCAGGTGACGCAGACGTCGGTGTGGTTATGCTGGTGGGCGGCGCGCTAGCAGCAGCAGTGGTGGGCGTGCTGGGTCTGCTGCCGTTTCCAGCACTGTTCCGTCGCATAAGATCCACTAGCGACGGCCGGGCCTTTAAGGTCGGTCGCGGTCGTAGGCCGAGCATCCAATACAGTGCAAGTGCAACCCCCGGGACGATTGGCTGTCGAGATGCGCGTAGAGAACCGTGGCACCTCTGTGCCTGGAACTGGGAGGCAAGATACCTATTTAAATACAAAAACACTGCACTCTTGTGTCTGGCTAGATCGGGACTGCGGGTGGTTTGCGCTGTGGACATGCATGTAGTAGGCTGGCAGTATGTTGGTGAGATGAGAGAAGGTTGACCCGCCGCGGTGGACAGGAAGCTCGGGAATCTATACTGGATAAAGTATGTACAGGTTAAGGTGGCTTAGGTATACCGGCACTATACCGCTTCTTCTGGAACGAAGCTGATGCGGCCGCCAAGTTGTACCTGGCTAGCTGAATGCTGCGCTACAGTGCCTGGTACAGACCAAGACACTCGAGTTTAAGTATAATCACGTCTTCATGATATGTGGCTAATAGTATACTACTTCATGATTTCATGATTCAGCTCGTGAATCACCAGCCGCAAGCCCGAATATATATACATGTCTAGACACGTACCAACGATATTTGTTACATGTCCATTCTCTTGTGAGATCCTGGAACTTAATAGATCGGATCACCATCCGAGCTTACAAGTGTCTCCAACCACACACGCATCCCGGGATCACCGGCCAAATTGCCCAATGTATCAGCCAACACCGAGCCATCGCACTCCCGCTCCCCAAGGTTCGTGGTAGGGATATCCTGGGCTGGCCTCAGACGTATGAAACCCGGTGGGATGCAATTATCCTGTGCTCTGCCAGCTCTAAGCTTGCATATCTCCGCGCTCTTGCAATCGTCATCACAGACATCCGGCTGCCAACCCCTGCGCTTCCTCGTGAAGAACTCGTCAAACGCTGCGGGATCATTCTCGAGAAGTTCAGTGACTTCATGCCAGAATGCAGGGTCCAGTCCCCGGATCCCTTCTTCAGGTTCGTTATCATCTATCTCCAGGGGCGCGAGAGGCGGGCTGACGAGGGAACCATATGCTTCTCTAGCCGAATAGTACTTTGTCCAGACTGGCCCTTCACTCTGAAATGCAGGATCACTCATATTTGCAATGTATGTCGTGATGTCCAGAACCCCGAACGTGACCGGATCTATGTCATAGACCCGGAAAGCCGGGTGGCCCGACGTAGGCGTCATGGAGGGTCCGACGTAAGATACAGCGACCGCGTTGTCCGAAGTCCGCTGGCTGTAGTTGGAATATGAGATCTCAAACTCATCGAGATGAGTGTGTCCTAATAATCACCCCTAATCAGCGACGTCCAGTTACAGGAGGTAAACGCGGACATACCAAAGAACAGCGCGGCGATAGTAGCCTCATATCGGTTCACAATTTGATCAAAATAATTTGACGCATCATGGAACGCATCTCGCGCGCCTGGGGCCATGTGGCCCATGATATATACCCGCTCACCGGCCTTCTCGGCCGCATTTAGCTCACCTATCAACCAACCAAGCTGTCCGCTTGGATCCTGCTCCATCGGCTCCTCGTATAACCAATAATTATGGACATAATACAGATTAGTGTTAAGTGATAAGATGCGCAGGTTCCCATCGGGGTACTTGGCCGAGTACGCTCCAAACTCCCTCGTCGTATGAGTGGCGCGGGGTCCAACCCATCTTGTCCATGAATCGGACAGGACATCATAAAGCCACTGTGTAGATGAACTCACCCCCAGCGGCGGGTACGAGTTGGCCGGCGACGCCTCGTGGTTCCCCGCGGTTCCGTATACCAGCATCCCTGCGGCATCCATCCGATCGTAAGCATTAGTCACGTCGAGCGAGTTCTGTATTATGGTAGTGTTCCACACCGCGTGGTCTATGATGTCCCCGGTGAAGATGCTGAAAGCCGCGTCGGGCACCAGCGTTTTTATGGCCTTATACATGCTCTGCTCCAGGCCGATTGGGGAGTCGCATGTGTGCTCGCCGTGTGGTCCGGCTGGACGCACCGCATCCCCAGGCGCCGGTCCGTCAGAGTAGTTTCTACAGAGTTATCAGCAACTGAACAAAGATTAGACCAACATTAGACTTGGACGTTGAACTATGATAAAGAAAGGAGATATGATGGCAAGAACCAATATATTAGTTTCCATACAATTAAAATAGAACTTCAATGCTTCTCTTACCTGCAACATATGAACTTAGTGCAGTTAGCATCGGCCCCTTCCGTATACCATGGATCAACGTGGATATCCGAATAATGGATAACATGTAGCGGGTTCCGCCCGCTTGGTTTAGGTCTTTTCCTTTTAGGCTTCGGTGATGGAAAAGAGACATTGTACTTCTCGACATCAGGGAACGGACACCGGCCAAAGAGGGCGACACATATAAGCCGCGATGTCTCTATAAAGACCTAGGCATTAGATATAACCGTTTATAATAAATATGTTGCTTCATCTTCAAGAGTGTGCAGGAGTATGTAGGAACAGCAAGGTTTCTGCGAATACGGGATATAAAGGACTCGGGAATTCCTACTCGACCCAATGGTCAGGCCCCGGAGGCTGTGCGCTATAATGGGCCCCTCCAGAGCAACGGATCCCTCACAGACGTCGTCATCTGCCATCTAGAAACCCATACATAATCAGCCTATGGAGTTCTCGAAAAAACGATGGAAGTTTGGCTGGCTAGACGCGGCTTTGAGGGGTATAGTGACAGAACAAGAGTCTGCTTACCTTCAACCGCTTACACGCTCTCGTCGTCACCGCGACGAAGAAATCATCACCTCGCGCAGCAGCCAGTTTCATTTGGAGGAGGGTAGCCTAGACGATTTCACCGGTTTCTCAGTCCCTCTGCACGACAACTAAGGCATCCCTGACGAACCAACCTCGCAGACAGTGCAGGAAGCAGGACTCTGCGGTTCCAGCGGTACGTCGACGGCGTCCAGGTCTTGCGGAAACCCGGGGTCGACCTCCGAGCCAAAGAGAGGCTTCTGCACTCCATCATCGGAATGCAGTGTAGCAGCAGCAACTGCGATTGCCGCAGTGGCGAGGAGAAATCGTATGCGCATTACGGCGAGACAGTTTTTTTTTTTTTTTTTTCACGCTCTGTATGCTATGTGATATCTGCGGTGCGACCGTCGCTATGCAAATGCAGCTGCGCGTTCCCCCCTCAAAGTGTATAGGTGGTAGATGGCCGTTGAGCGTAGGATCTCGTGCATGAGATGCAACCCCTTACCATCGAAAGATGTGATGCATCGAATTCAACAGCGGACACGGGGTTCGTCTAAGGCAGCCTGGGTGGGTGTGCTTTCTGTTGAGTCGAATGAGATACGAAAAGGCGCAACGTCTATCGAGCTTACCGCCGATATCAAAAGAATCACTTTCTTCAAGATCTGTGGTACCTAGAAATTATGACCGCAGATGGTGATAGGCCCGCGCTGCTGGAGGCGATAGTCAGCCAATGTACAATTGCGTAACCACTCCCCATCGTAGATATTTGCGGTACCTTACACGGGTTAGTTACATCTCCCCAGCCCCGCCCGTGAGTTGCCGAAGAATGACGGGATTTCCCAGGTATGTACCTAAGTACATACACATAGACCTAGGGAAGTCACTGGAGAAGTCCTACCCTGCAGGCCACACCAGGGTCTTCACCACATAGGGTATTTCCAATTCCCTCACGAAACACCATAAGTACTTGGCTATGCCGTACGTCTATCAAACCCATCTTCCTTAGCTATCGGTCATATATAAGCCGGACGTGTTCTAGTCCAAGATATATGGCACACAACTGGTAGATCAACTTCACCATGAGGCTTTAAAACACACTTCGCACGCGCTTGGTACCCTATCTATCTACTTACATAATATCTCGTTGCTTTCTTTTTCTCCTCCCGAGACTGGACCCGGTCTACCCACGGTGGGTAGGAACTATGAAGGTAAAGGAAGAGAGGGTGTGGGCGGCCGGGCGATCCATCACGTGTTATGTATGCAATACACCCTTCCCTCCTGCATGACATACATACCTACCTACATACACATATCGATGCGAAACCTGCTCATCCAACCGCGGGCCCTCCCTTCCCCCCCATGTTTTCGGGAAGCGGTCTCCGCACCACCCAGCCTACCTACCACTCGGTCATTAATTTCATGTATATCGTCGTCGTCGGATAGGCGCCTAACCTGCCCACGCCCTTTCCTCCCGAGGTCCCTGGCCCTGTCGCCTACCTACTTTATTACTAACGCGCCATCGCGTACCTTGTCCAAACCACCTTCCCCCCTCCCCCAAAGCTTTTTCACCCGCGCGCAAGGTACTATGTAGCTAGGTAGCTGGGTAGCTAATCACACAGAATAATAGGTGAGTGTCCTTCCCCGTAGTACTCGGGTTACCGCTTTCTGATCCTCACCGGCCCGTCACCGCATGCAATGCAGTCCACCCTTGCCCTTCCCTTCCCTTCCCTGCCACATTTTGGTGATCTGATCTGACGATCGACCGTAATCGTTGCCGGTGTGCCGTAGCCCGATGGCCTTGCAACATGGGGAACTTCGGTAAATGCTATTGGAGTAGGGATGCGGCCGTTCAAATTAAAATCGATGAACGACAAAGCTGAAGACAAGGTGAATGAAATTTTTGAGGATCCATATGAAATGCAAGGCTATCCAAGGTGAAGTACTGTAATATACAAAGCAGCGGGAGCGGGTCACGTCCGACTTGCTCGTCGGCTGGTTAAAACCGGGCGTCATTCCACGCCACTAGATTTAAGGAGTCCTCATCGGGAACCCAACCGTAAGTTTGTTCGACAAACGCCTGATGATAATGCAGATAAAACCAAAAAGATTCTTTTTAGACTTAAGACACGAGCCTCCCGATGCCTCGCAATGTGTGCAACCCCTTTCTCAGATGCTCAAACCTACTATCCCTGCCTCTCCGTCCCCGAAATTTTGGGTGAGGTATAAGTCATAGATAGTCGTTAGTCGTAGCCGCAGTCGTGGTAGAATTTTCGTTAGCAAATGCCAGATGGTGAGAAGAAGTTTTTAATCGTCTGCACAAAAAAAATCACGTCATCCTTCAAATACCGTTTCTTCTCCTATTCCTTGTCAAGAAGTGGCTTCAGCACCTCGAGCGCCCTTCTCGACTGTTCATTTGACAAAATCACAGCACCTGCACGCGCAGTCGAGAGATAAGACAGCTCGGCACCAACGCCTGTATCTATCATGCGCATCTCATCAACCAGCTTCCCGGCCACACCCGAGACGATGCCTGTGGCTTCGAGGGGCAGATCGACAAGGTCGAGGAATATGGGTACAAGGTCACCTTCGGTGTCACCAACGAGAGAGTCGCCAAAGACATTCAGAAGGGTCTTATCCAATAACAAGGAGGGGGCGTCCTCTAGCGCCAATGTGATGGACAAAAACTTAGGCTGGCCGGCGAGAACTGCGATAAGACTGGTGTACAGCTTCGTATCCATGTTATCCAGCCAGCTCGTCCTGTGCCCATTTCCTAGATGTGGTCGACGACTACTTATATCGATCAACTCAGATACATCCCGGCCGGAGCACTGGACGAGGCTGAGGCCGTCGCAAATATAGGGGACAACGTTTCGCTTCTTGAGTAGGTCGAAAGTCCGCTTTTGTAACTCTGCGACGCTGGACGGCGGAGGTGTCGAAGGTGGATCGCTGCCCTGGCTCATCGCGCGGCCGTGCGACACAACGGCTGATGACACGTAGGACGACTCTTCCTCGATGCATTCAAACCCCCGAGCCAGCAGTGCTTGTACCACCGTATCCTTTTTCTTCCTAGGAACTAGTATGAAGTCCGAGTAATACGTGGTGATGAAAAGAATCGGGATACCAGCCAGTGCCAAAGGAGACGTGAGCTCCATGACGCGATTACCTGCATCCATTCCTGCATTGATGACGGAGAGTACGAGATAAGGCTCTTTCGAGATAGTAACCCGTTTTGCGACATCGCGAGGCAGACGGTTAACGACAGGCTCAAATATTGTCTTGACCCAATTGGTGTGGCACACGACAGAACATTCGATAGGCGTTATACTGATGTTGAGGAACGCATGTCTCGTGTCCATGCCGAGCCCTTCGACCCCATTGGTGAGACAGGCATCCCCAGCTCCTTGAGGGAGAAGAACCTGTAATATGGGTTGCAGAAAGCTTGGGTATAGGTCTAGAGGTATGTGTATTAGGCTGAAGGTCCCCTCCTAGAAGAGTGCTCGTCAGCCTCTGAATGCGTCTAGAGCATCCTTGCTATGCATGCAAAGCCCGGCCGGTTGTGCTGCTTGCATGCCGGCCTACTATACGGCGGCGGTATGCTTAGATGTGAGACGTGACCAAAGGGTTTCCCCGGGATCACTGGCTTTGTCCCAGTTGCTTTCCAAAAAGATTGGCACAGTAAAACTAGAAAAGAGAGAGAAATTTGCTCACCAGAAAAGATATTTGAGCGTTCATTGTATTCATCGTATCAATGTTGAATTGAAGTGGTGGCGCACCTCAATCGGTGCCAAGCACCAGTGACCGATCCCCGAATTTCGGAAGCTCCCCTTAAAAGCACGGACGGTGTTACCCTATCGGAATGCCGATGTGGATGGTGATTGGTGAAGGCAACTGGAATCGGGCTGCCGTGGGACGACCAGGACAAGGTGTGTTGCTTCCTGAGATCCGGACCGTGACTTGAAACTCGAAACGCCAAATCACATATTTCTTTGTTGTTAATAAGGAGAGCAGCCGAGGGGACTCTTGGCCTTGGCTGACCGGGAACGAAACCGGCGCCGGCGTGCTCGCGTACAAAGAGAAATGAGTCAACTGATACAGCTACGGTGGCAGATAGGGCTGTTAGTCGGAGTTTCTGTGGACACGAATAGGAAGGTTAATCTCCTGATAGCAGTAGGTATAGGAGAAGAAGTCGGAGAAGAAGGAGAGCAAGATAGACCCGGGGCATTAGGTAGGCATACTGTTGCCAGTGCCGAGAGGTGGATAACCTACGCTAAAGAAGTAGTAAAAAGGTTAAGATAGCATTCGATCCTCCCTCACGACGAACTTTGTCGAGTCAGCGCGAGATAACGCAGCATGGTTGGCACCACTTAGAGCTAATATGGTGGAGTTTGGATAGATAGATAGATCGGCACCGTTGCACCGTGCCATACATAAAGATGTGTTTTTCTGTGGTTGCTCGTCCTGTCGAATGCGGCTGCAATCTCGCTGCACCTGCAGAGCGCCCAAAGCAGATCTCCTGGACGATGTCGGATGTAAGTGGCTGGTGTGTCGAGATCGGCCGGTCGAGTGCGAGGGGCACGGAAGCTTATGTACAGTATTGGTGCGAGCGATTCGGACGCGTTACTACGGCACGGTGGCAGACCGACGCTTCTCTCGAACGGGTCTGGGTCTGCTGGGGATAATCGACTTCATCGTCGTCATCGCCATCATCATTATCACCGTAGTCGTCGTGAAGCCGGGCTGTTCCTGGGCACTATGTCATCCCGCGTATTCCCTGAAAAAGGTATCCCGCAGGCCAACGCAGGCAGACGCAAGGGGTGAGAGCAGCAACACATGCGACGAGTCGTCTCGCACGTCGTACCGGCTATGTGAGCGTCTGGTCCACGACAAGAGGCACGAGCTAGGTCGTTTCCGGCGTATCTTGCAGCGACGCATCTCAAGCACAAGGGTGCACTTGTATAGCAACACGGTGGAGCCAGGTAACTATTCCACGTTTCCGGGCGTGGGGGGTCGAGAAAGCTGAGTCTGCAACCCATCTACCTAGGCCGGTGCTGGTCTAGTTTTGGGGTAGGTATTTGCTTTGCTGCACTGAGCTCCAGCGCCTCGCAGCATGGTAGCGTCTGCGCCGGGAGGGGCTAGGGTGTTAGGGTGTTAGGGTGTTAGGATGTTAGGATGTTAGGATGCCGCTACGGCGACATATAGTCTATCTTAGTGCTGGTCTGGCTTTTAGTGTTGTGGTGAAACTTGCCGGTGGTCGGGTGCTTAAGGTAGTCTCCGTTATCAGCCCCGCCATTGCTTGCCTCCACTCCGCCATCTCTGCTGCATTCCCCGTACTATCGACCTGCTGTCTGGTGTACACCGGCCGGATCTTGGTCACCTACGTACGTATGTAGCTAGGCCAGCTAGTCGCCGAGGCAGGCATTGCTCTCTGGGGAGCGGCATTGCGAGAGTCCCCGGCATGTCGGTCGGTCGGTGAGGTCCATCGATGGGTCCTCAGCTCCAACCAGTGTACGTGAGAGTCCTGGACAACTTCGAACCAACGCCCGTGAGTGTGCAATGACGATATATGGCGTGTGCCGCTGATGGGATCCTCGGTATTTTGGCAGCAACCAACATCGCATAACAAATCAAGGGATGCCACAACCAGGTTCATGTAACCCGTCTCGCCAGCACTAATAGGATTTGGGGTTACCCAGTTCACGATACTCCACTTAGCGGTGCTATTGGGGACTCCACCGGCGTCTACTCGGTACATTGTGCGGTATGCTTCGCTGGCGATGTTACGGGCTTTGGCCCATTTCACTGGTATATGGCCTGATATATGGAATGCCGTACGCAGTCCCTGCTGCAGGGGCTAGGATTCAGGATTCAGGGTTCAGATGGCGCGGGGTGCAATTCTCATTATTAGCTCCGTCATTGCAGGCGTCGTGAGGGCCGCACGGCACCTCGAGTAACATAAGATGTCGTCACGATCACGGCTTATTACGCCCTAAGTATAGTTCTGTTTGTGCTTCTAGTCGAATCTGGAGGTACTCTACGGTATGTGGCATGTTTCGTCTATGACGCTCTACGGAGTGTTCCATAACACGAGAGACACAAGTACCAATTGCTTGGTTCGGTCGTCTCAACCAGTGAATCTTTCTGCATGTACCCTACTGCAGGTTCATGCATGGGGTCAAGTACAGTATCAGTCACGCGCATCCTTCTATGCGGGGACGCCTAAATCGCTCCAAATTCTCGATGATGACCAACCATTGGTTTTGGTTTTCTGCTGTTTTGACGAGCCAAAATAGCGGATAACCGACTTGTCTCGAGACGTGCTAGCTCCAAGCACAAGCAACATCAGGTGAGGCTTCTATTCTTGGCCATTGACATCATCGCAACTCGATGGATGGTCCGTATCTGTCTTATGACGAGGAAGTAAACTTATCGCGGTGTCAAGGCCTCGGCTTCTTGACGCCAACGACGACTAGGTTCCTCGGGCTTTGGCGATAATCGAACACAGTCTCAACCCAACAGTCCTGGACCATATCGGAGTGTTGCCGCAGAAAGAGCCACCTGTCTGTGACTATTAAAGACTCGACGACAACCGCACTGAACGCCATCAACGTCCAGATAGCGCTGAGCTCCCTCTTGCGGGGTCCGTATTGGCGTTCATATTCCGCAATTTCTTCATCGGTGATATCGCTCATCTTCTCCTTTATTATGTCCCGCTGCTCACGGTAATCAGAAGAGGTGGTGAGCTTAGTGATCGCACCCCTGACGTAGGCGTGCAACGATTTGTAGCAAGACTTGCTGAGTGAGCCGAGGATGACGGGATTAGTGCTCACGTTGAACGGACTTTGAGCAGAGCTACCTGTTCTATCCTCTGCCTGGGTACCATCGTGATACACTTTTGATATGGCACCCCGATCAAGAAAGATCTTCTGTAAAACAGCACGGAAGAAGTGTCGAGTGAAGAAACCATCGCTCTCGGTCTCTGTCCAATTGTGTGGAGCTTGACACGCCATCATCCGAGCAGTAATGTTGAGCCGAATACCATCATCTCGATAAGTACACAAGCGGTCGCTCAGGGGAAAGCCATGGGGATCATGTCTGTTTGACTCTCTGATTACACGACCGTTAAGAGCTTGGAGACTGGGCCGCATGTAGGGGTGTTTGTAGGTCGGCGGCCCTAGTCTCTCAGTCAATAAATTGTAACAACAGCCCACGATTGCAATGGCCTGCACGGCTGGATTGAGGATTAGTGACTGAATTCCATGGTGCGATAGGTTCCCGCATGAGTGAATCGAGATCGCCATCAGTCTCGGGCCGGTTTGAGGCGCAGGCGGTGCCAGATGGGTGCTCTTTAATTGATCAATGACATCTGTAAGATCACCAGATTCCAGGCGCCCTTCAATGTAGCTTATAAAACCCTTGCCTTCCTCAGGCGTATAGATGGCATTGAATTCATTTCGGGGCCTGAGATCGGCCGCGTAATTTTCGGACGGTTTTATGGCTTTAGCAGCTCTTTTCAATGCCCGTTCATCCCGCTGATCTTCAGGGGTCACGCTGTTAAGCTGTTGCAACCAGAGCTTCTTGTTTCGCATTATCTTCGGTTTTTCCGCGACGCGCGCTATTATGTCGAGCTCTTTAGCACCAGCTATGTTGTGTTGCCTCCCTTCAACAGCGACAATTTGCTTGTTGTACGGGGCACTCGCCAGAGCTCTGCCGAGGTAGTTTTGACCACTGCCGAAATCGACAAAATGTGTGATATTGTTATCAAACTCTGCCTCTATATCACTGGCCAGCTGATCCACATAGTTTGCGAAGTTTCTCACTTCGTGTATCTTCTTTGGCTTCATTCCAACTGACATCTGCCAGGTTAACTTGGGGAGCTTTTCTTCCCGCGAAGGAAATTCTCGAGCCAAAGAGAACCGCCTAATATCCTTTATATATCTTAATAGACTCTCTGGCGGCCGAGGATTCTGAAGCGAATCAATGTCTTCCCTCATAAGAATGTCTAATAACTTCATAGAATCGCACTGCAGAAGCCATGGCTGCCACTCATCGGGCACGACGGAGCTGAAGAGGCCAGGCTCGCTAGTGAAGAAGTCCAAAACGTGCACGCCGCCGCACAAAATCTGAAATGTGTCCGAAGTAGTCACAAACTGCAACAGATCGTCGACGTAGTCTTCAGGGGCGGCCCAGCAATCAGGGTAGGGCAGCGGCTTAGATGGTCTCATTTTTGTCTGCTTTCTGTCAATCTTAACGCCGTGATGGGTGGGATGTGTTCGTTCAAGTTGGAAATGTTCAGAGTAGGTACCTGACATGAGAAAACTTCAACTCGAAGTTCCCTCTTAATTTTGTACCTAAAAGTCTACCTGTTAGGTAGGCAGTCTAACGTACTACCTACATGTACATACCTAACTTACCTAATATTTAATATTTAAAGGTACGTATGGTAATTCGCATTCACATGTTTCAGCCGATAGCCTTGCCTGCCGCCAACAGCTGGCAGCTCTGGCCATCCGTAGACACACGTCATCGCGAATCTCGGAATCCCTGCTGCAGCAAGTGCTCAGGTTACCTATACACTGCACGAGGCCTCTACGCATTTCCCGCTGCCAGCTCGAAGCGATCGTCGGAAAATGCATGTGAGAGCACAAATGTAGCCATTGGATAATCGCACAACGCTCCAAGTCGGCAGGATGATGTCCTCAATGAACGAGGAGGATCCCTTCCTCCAGGTCCAACAGTACGCAACGCCCATCCCAAGCCACCTACCACAACCCAGCATGTCTGGTAGCATGCCAACCGCTTTTAAACATGTAGAGACGTCCTTACCCAGATGCAAAACGCCCGGCCGCTCTTCGCCTCGTACCTCCGCATCCGCAGTCTAAGCAGCACGCCCGCGCAATCTCCCGAAGTCGCTTCGGCGCGCGCCGACCTCGAATCCGCCCTCTCCACGCTCGCCGAGGATCTCGCCGACCTCGTCGAGTCCGTGCGCGTCGTCGAGTCGGACCCCTCGCACTACGGGCTCTCCGCGCACGAGGTCTCGCGGCGCAAGAAGCTGGTCGACGAAGTCGGCGGCGAGGTCGAGGACATGCGCGAGGAGCTGGCGCGCCAGACCGCCACGCTCGCCTCCTCCTCCTCCTCTTCCGGCCCCCCGGGCTCGAGAGCGGCAGCCGCGGCCAGGGCGGCGGCGAACGGCGACCTGCCGCCTCCGAGCGCCTTCGCCATCGACGACGCGAGCTCTGCGCAGGGCGACGACAACTATGCCGAGTTCGAGCACCAGCAGCAGCTGCAGATGATGCGGGAGCAGGACCAGCAGCTGGACGGGGTGTTCGCCACCGTCGGCAATCTGCGGCGGCAGGCCGACGACATGGGACGCGAGCTCGAAGAGCAACATGAAATGTTGGAACACGTGGATACCCTGGCAGACCGTGTCGGTGGGAGGTTACAGACGGGTATGCAGAAACTGGGGTACGTAATGCGGCGGAACGAGGACCGGTATAGTAGTTGCTGTATCGCCGTCCTCATCACCGTCTTAATCATCTTATTGGTGTTGTTGCTTGTATTATAGATATGACAGGATCTCGTTTTGCGCTTCAAGCAGGCAATGGCGCGAGGGAGTACTTCACTTCATTGCGCAACGGAATATGTAATAGACACGCTCTCATGTGTTTATGATTCTGCCGGGGTATCATATTTCCAGGACATAATGTATAGCCCCATCAAACGGGGCTTTGAACGCCGGGTACTGCTATTTGACCTCGACGCCGGTTTGTGATACAACGTGTTCCCGATACCGTTATTTATACCTGGGTATCATGTCATCAATGGGTGTCTTCCGCGACCGAACCACTACAACTATAGTTCTAATCCGATATCCCGTTTCAAGATCTGTGCTAGTACTGATAAGCCGGATGTGCCCGGCGTTTTAGCTTGCGCCTTGTTAGGGAAACCAATCAACGCCGAGCGAAGAGCAGCGACACCGGCACTCCCGTAGAAGTAGATAAAACGCTCCTCGTATATCTCGATCATGCCCCGAAGGACCACACACTGCGTATTGGAGATTTCGGTCGGTGGTGTGTTGACGATCCTGGCCAGACTTGTCCAGTACTCAGAAGGCGGCCAGGGGTTTGTGTTAGGTGATTTTGAGAAATCTCGTAGAGAGATTGCCGCATATCCTACAGCAAGGCCCTTCATCCTATCTATATGTTGCTGTTCTGGCGCCCATGCAGTCCCATCTCTTCTCCACCCGAGCCGCATACGACCCTGCTCTGTGCTTTCACTCCCCCGATACCCAAAGAGCACAGGGCATGCCACTCGATATTTAGCCATTAGAATATCTACAAGGGTTTTGCCCCGCCATAGATAGGTCTTGTTAGAGAATATGTGGGCGGTAATTACGCCGAGAGGATCGGCTGCCTTTGGTTGAGCGCCGCACTCATTGATAAACTGATTAATAATGGTTTTGGCGAAGATGTTGAGGAGGTAGAGGAAGAGCGACGGTAGTTGCGGTTCGTTGTGCAAGGCTCCATCCATCGGTTCTCGTTTATCCTTAATATATTGGGAGGGGTCAACCATTGTGCTCGGAACACTACCGCTAAGTGACTCCTGTAATAGTGCTTGAATGGTCGCCATCTTGGTAGTAGGTTAGCTGGGATGGTATGAGTCAAAAGACAGCTACCGACCTGTTTTTTGTTGCCTCCCTTCTCGGTGACGATCTGGCCCATACTCTTCCTCATTTCTCGCCTCATATCCCCCATTCGAGCTTTTAGCAGCGGTAAGGACTTAGCTTGCTCAGCCAAGGAAACACGTAACCTCTTCAAGTTCTGATGTATCACCACGTATTGATCAACTGGTGGTTTAGATGTGGACGGGGCTGAGGGAACATTATGTTGTGGAGGTGCGGGCTTGAAGAAGGGACCTGTTGCAGCAGGAGCAGTGAATGGTTGAGATGTGGTTGGTGTGCCGTGTTCCTCTTGTTGAAACAACTGTGCCGGCGCAGGCTGGGCGCCCTTGGTCCCATTGACCAACAATGCTGACACACTTAATGGCGGTTGCTGAGCAACATTGGGCGATGCTTCTCCCCCCGGTACTTTTAGGCCTTGCTTGTCGGCTGAGGTAGTAGTCGCTGTCGGCTTCGAATGTCCGGCGCCGTTCAACTGGGATACGGGGGGGTAGCTAAGCACGGCGGCGGGAGGTGCTTCTGGTGGGAGTTTCGGTACAGTCCTCAACTTCAAGGCGCGGAGCCGTTCTTCTTCAGCCCGTAGTCTTTCCTCATGGCGGATCCGTTCTTCTTCTCTTCGCTGCTGCTGTCTGACGATCTCTTCTTGTTCTTGTAGCCGCCGGCTCTCCTCTTTCAACTCGTGGTCCTTGAATACTCGGATGGCGGCATGGCGGACGCGTTCGTGTTCAACTTGAGCAGCGGCAAGGGCATCTTGGTGGCTCAGCTCGGTGTGTCTGTCCTCGGCAAGGAACTCGGGCATGCGAGAGCGGGACGGACTGCTCCATTGTCGGGATCGACGCGTCGCCGGGGACGAACCAGTCATGGCGCTCAAGAGTAACAAGGGCTATAACAATTGCATAGTATGAATGCACACGGGAAAGCGGCGTCGCAATCAAGAGCTAGACTTGAAAGCCATGGATGAGCGCAGGATTGTAGAAGTCGGATCTGCATTCAAAATGCCAGCGCCGACGTCGACAATGAAGATGGATGGGACGAAGTAGCCAAGATAGTTACCCAGGTACCGGCAGAATGGGACGAGGCTGCGGGAGACAAGGGTGGTTGGCTCACCGCTGGCCGACGCGAGAAGCATCGCGGGTGATTGGTTGGGGGCTGGTTGTGCTGAATTACGGCACCTACTGTACACTGGAGTCAAGGTCAGCGGTGTGATGGTGAGCCCCACAATGAAACTAACGGGCAGTCTATCGCGATAACCTACCAAGTACCTCATAGATAGGTTTTACCGCGCTGAATCACAATGGGAATTCCACCTGAGCCATGCCGCTTTTAGCCTGAGCCTAGCCGGAGCAAAGCCCGCTTTTACATAAATTACCTGCATAACTTAGGTACAGTACTTGGTAGTGCTGTATTACCTTATGGAATACTCTAAGTTAATCATGTCCATTACGGACTTTTTAAACTATTAAAGGCGAGTGGTTTAATACGGGATTAGGCTACCTAGCTACCTAGCTACCTAGTACAAAGAACAGTGTGGCTTTATTCCGCCTGGGTTTTACTGGTATTCTGACCCTTTATTTAGTATAGGCGTCGTATTATCGATAGCGACCCGGAACATGTCCCAATTTTTAGTATAATGTAGGTATCACGAGGGTCTTGCTCTTTTCTTATTTCCACTCGTTAAAATCGACCGTTAACATTGTTACAAAAAGAACAATCTCGTGGGACTCGAGCACTATCCTGCCAGTTTCGCCTTTATACGCCGTTTCGATCGCCCAAATAATCGGGGCCGACGAGGTCTTTACTGCTATTAGATTCGACAGCAAAAAACAGCTTCTAGTTGGGGAACACGGCATTCCGCCTGATCGCATTTTCTACAGCTGTAACACGTCGTTTATAAAAGGGCGTCCGTCGCTTAAAGAATAGATACGGTGTCAACGTGGTATTAAACTCGTTGTCCGGAGACAGCCTGCGAGCCTCGTGGGAATACATGGCGCCCTACGGCCGGTTTATTAAGATAGACAAGTCAGATATCATGAACAACTCACAATACACTACTGATTTTTGCAAACAGGATGCCGTGTTTACGAACATGACCCATGCCCAGTAGGAAACGACGATCCATTCCAAAGTGCCAGTTTCGTAGAACCTGCCCCAGCTCTTCCCGAAGCTGGACTTCTTCGTCTTGCTAGCCTTGCTCTCCGGTAGAAAAGCTCCCCGCCGTGCTCGGTCTCTGCTATCGGATACCGTCGCAGGGGTCTACTCTTTCCCGCCAGAAGCCAGGCCTTGATGGGCGCCATGACCCCCGCCGCCTATGCCGCGCGCGGCGAGAGCTTAACTGCAGATGATATACTTGAAACCGTAGCAACAGTGACTATAATATTAAATACCTAACTTACTATAGCCTTAAGGACCTTGATCTGCTCTAGAACACTTGATCGACTAGTACCACCTTTAGCTGATCTCGATTCAACACTTGTCTCATAGTTAAAAATATCCATGACATCATCTGTGAATCGATTATCAATAGCCTTTAGTTGTTCAAGTGAGAGTGTATTCATTGGAATACCTAACTCCTCACTTTTTGCAACTACTCGTCCTGAAATATGATGTGTCTCGCGAAAAGGCACACCTTTCCTAACTAGGAAGTCAGCAAGGTCTGTTGCGAGAAGGGTTGGATCTAGTGCAGCTAGCATCCGCTCCGGTCGAATCGTAAGTGTAGAAAGGATACCATTTGCGATCTGTACACTATCAGAGATAGTTTTGACATGATCCAGCATAGGTTCCCAGCTCTCTTGGAGATCTTTGTTGTATGTAGACGTTAACGCCTTGGTTGTCATCATGAAGCCAGCGAGTTGACCAAAACAGCGCCCTGATTTGCCACGAAGAAGTTCAAGCCCATCTGGATTTTTTTTCTGTGAGTTTGTTAGTCATATTCTACCAATTTCAGATATCTCAAGAGCCATAAGCCATTGTCTCAGGAGTAAACTCATGCAGAGAACCGCTTCAGGTAGCAAACAGCTCCTAAAGATTCCAAAAGGGAAATAAAGAGCACGGGAAGTACTTGCCTGAGGCATCAATGAGGAGCCAGTAGCATACGAGTCAGCAATAGTGATAAAGCCAAACTCAGACGAGCACCATTGGATCAAGTCCTGGCTCCAGTTTGAGATATGCCCCATGAACATACTACCCCATTGTAGGAACTCGGTAACGAAATCCCTACTAGACACAGCTCCCATGGAGTTCCAGAGTATACCATCAAAGCCGAGCTCCTTAGCCATCATATCGCGATCAATGTTGAAGGCATTTCCGGCAAGAGCGCCACAACCAAGTGGGCTAAGGTGTCCCATGTTAGCAAGATCAGAGCGTACACACTGCTATACACAGATCTGCCTACCTCTTGTTGACACGTTTGAAGGTCTCCCGCAGACGCTCCAAGTCACTTGCAAAGGCAAAGCCAAATGACAAGAGCCAGGCGCTAAACCTTACAGCCATGGCGCGTTGCAGGTGGGTATATCCAGGCATAATATAGTCGCTTTCCAGGTCAGAAAGGTGATTCCTGATTAAGCAGGGGATGCTGGACTTACATCTCAGCCTCGGCACGTGCGATAATGACCTGAAGGAAGGCAACCAGGTGGTTGTCGATCTCATGTATCCGCTCGCGCAGCCACATGCGCATATCACAGACACACTGCTCATTTCGGCTGCGGCCAGTATGTAGCTTGCCTGCGATATCCTTGCTGATGATTTCCCCAAGCCGACGCTCATTGGCAGTATGAATCTGTGCTCTCATTACATTAGCCGCGTTGCCTAAGCTAAGTCGCGTTGAATAAGGTGAGTAGATCAAGAGGTGTACAAGAGGTGTGGGTGGCGCCTCACATCCTCATCGTTGGGCATTATGGCGAAGGTATCTGTATCCCACTCCTTCAAAACCTCGCGGAGACCTCGCTCAATTTCGGCAAACTCGTCATCGGAAATGATGCCAGACTTTGCATTGGCGCGGGCAAAGGCAATACTGCCAAGGATGTCTTCCTTGTATAGGAGCTTGTCATACGAGATACTCGCGTTATACTGGTGCATGAGGGGATCTATACCGCCTATTATCCGTGAGGTTAGTTTGTAATTATATTGCACCCGAAGCCTGGCGGTCGCGGAGAGCTACCCACCTGTAAAGCGCCCACCCCAGAGCATACCCGCCGCGGGAGCATTCGCCTTATTAGTAGCCATGATGGGCTAAGTGCGACTGTGCGAGTATCGTGTGTTGCGATCGAATCGAATTCGCTGCCATTCAAGAATCAAGTTAGTTGAGGCGGAAGAGGTGATAGGTGGCCCGTCAGATTTTCTACCCTGCACAATTTTCAGCTAGGTAGTGATACCCGTAGGGAGTGAGACCAAGCTGCTGAGTGGTCCGACCTTCATTGAGTGTAGTAAAAGAGAAGAGATCGCCTAGGGGCTCCCTCCGGGTCTCGTCCGCTATAGATAGTGCTCCGACACCGGCCCACCGCCCCTCCAGACTCACGTGATACTGCCTCCCTCGCTGCAACAAGGCCCGAATCGTGATCTCAGACCAGCAAAATAATGCACAAACGCCCACAGGCAGTCACCTGACTGATAACTGGCTGAGCCGACCTGAGAAAAGCGGCAAATGCGCTAAGCCTAGTTCGGTGCATGCTTGGCATTTGGTAAAACATAGAACCTACTTAGCGTGGCGTGTGAAAGCGGCTGGGGGATCTGTGGCTTGGATGGCAAACACCCACACAGGGCTATTACCTAATCAGGTGCCCACCAGTACCTAGCTACATAATGTAGTGTTCTAGACCTTCCTTCCTTGTAATGCACGGAGTACAGCAGCACATCACCCATATCCAAGCAATCTCTTTGTTTATTAAACAAAGTATATGTCGTAAGCACAATCCACATGTTTACGATACAGTGGCAGAGAAGCATGAAGTTAATACAGGAATAGTCCTGCATATATATAGTCCAGCGAAATCGTAAATTAATCATATTCATTAGTACCCCAAAGGTTTGCCCGTATTCGACTTCGACCACCAATACTGACACTAAATAATACCACCAACAGTCATAATCATTCTTTGTCCTTCGATATCTCATCAAAAATGGCTGTTGCTCAAAGACTATCACTTGACCTCCTACTCCGTGTTGCCGACCACCTTGGTGATCGGGACTTATTAAATCTTGGCACTACGCAACAGGTGCTGAGCGAACCCTTGACACGCCGCGCTTTCATCGTAGCTCTTACCGACCAACCTTTCAACCACAACCTTAAGCCCGTGACCTACGCTATCCAGAACGGGGATATTCAACTGCTTTCTAAGGTAGTGGGTTTCTTCGATGCTATGTGGCCTGCTGGGTGGAAATGGTCCCGGTTCTACACGGATGGGGTCGGTAGACTGCTGCGCTTAGCAGCAGCTCACAATTTAGAGTCGTTACAATACCTACTACATAAATATCCGCTAATGCTGGGAGGCCTAGTACCACCTAACCTAGTACCGGCTTCCGTGCTTGAGCATGGCTTCTACTCAGTTGGAAATTGGCATGCTCCCGCCGTGGTCAACATTCGAAACTGGGAGTTGGTTATCGAGGCTCTCAAAAGAGGTAAGTATGACTGCGCTTCTTTTCTTTTCAACTATCAGCCCCCCTTGTTTCCGAACGGGTTCCCGGTGAGAGCAAACGCGATTTGCTATTCCTCGGCTACCACGTTGGATTTTTTGCTTGATCACGGGGCCAATCTGGGTGCTGACCCTCTGCATCATGTCGCCGCGTTAGTAGACATTCCCGACACCCAGGTTTTCGACCTCCTGGTTCAAAGAGGCTTCGGTGTTGACTCACCTCGGGAAACTTTGAGGGATTCACCCACGGGGCTAATGTTCACTCCATTATGCGAGGCTTGCCGGTCATTTCAGCCTAGGAATGTCGAAGCGCTTCTTCGCCTAGGCGCAAACCCAAATGGTATCACTGGCAGCTATTCGATTAAAAAAGCCCCCTTAATGGGTGGTTTTCAGTATTTCTCGCCGTCCCCTATTCTTACGCTTCTACTATCCCCACGATGGGGTCTACAGGTGCGGGCTAACTTGGAAGACTTTGGCCGAGCACTCATCGACTGCTTTCAATCATTGCTTCATTACGGCGCTACAACGTCAATGCCCCTTCTCAATGGTGACCTTCTCGAAATCCTCCTGTTGAGGGTTTGGAGGACTCTTTATAGGCAAATAATGAATCAAATGAATTCTGTGCTACCAGAGTGTCCCGATAAACCCCATGATTTAAACCAGGGTGTTCAATCGCTTTTGCTCGCACTCGGCCGTGTCGATGTTTCACCTTGGGATCATGTTTGCCAGGCTATTTCCGATATGATTCCAACGTGGAGCGGCAATGCCAGGCAAGCCAGAGGCAAGGAGCGACTCATTAGACTCCTCAACGATTATCAAGACAAATTCGGAGATCTTCTGGGGCCAGCTCAGTTGCAGGAGTCGTATCTATTCAAGTTACCGGACAGGTATGCAGCTCAGTTGGAAAATAGTACTGGTGAACATTTCAGCTGGCCGTAAATAGGGGTCTAGGTTCGAATCCTAGCAGCGCTGGCCTATTGGAGGCACCCGGCCTCACCTATTCCATATAGCTCCTAACAAGGCGTAGCCGTCAGAATTAAACAAGTATTATGCCAATGCGTATAAAAAATCTCCTTTGCTTTAAACGCTTGTAGGATCATAACACGATTGAATATGTTTTAAGTTACTTGCTTGTGAGCGCATATCCCAATAGTACACTAGAATAGAGCGAGTGGTTTTAAAATCGATAATCAGAATTGCCAGATGCCTTACACATCATCATACCAATCGATGGTGGAACATGTATGTTTACGTAAGCTATACCAGTCCAACCTCATATCCGTTCCGTGCTAATGCCCGTAATATTACCGTTCGGTGTTAATCGCCTACGGACGGGACTAAGTACCTGGAGAAGGCCTGTAGACCAGGTGTAGGACTAGGTACTACCTATCCTTCCATGTAAGCAGGCATCCTCGCAAAATGCGTGTTGGGTTACATGATTCCTCATATCATCTACAACTGTGCGACGAAAGCTTTCTAGATACAGTATTTCGAAGGCCTCTAGTCAGCTGGGTCAAAGGCCGCCAGGTCGATTATTGAAATGCCCTTGAAACGAGGATTGGAACGCGAGTCGTGCGACTTCTGCTTCCGACGCAAAATCAAATGCGACCGTTCTTCTCGCGCTGTAATGGGCCGTCCCGCATCATGCTCCCAATGTGATCTTCGCCAAACACCCTGCACTTTCGAATGCGACGATGCTCGCGTTCAACGGCGTCAGAAGAACTCGCCCAAGCGCGGCCTTTCAAGTGTCGGCCCTGGCGTCCATTCGCCAATTGGGACCGAGCCTCAACAGCAAATTAGTCATGATGGGATCAGTAGTGACGGATGGACTCGCGCAAGAAACCCGGCCGTGACTCCTAGCAGTGATATGCTGCTGCCTATATATCTCGATGGTTCTACTGTCTCAAGCCGGTTGTCGCTGGACAATGGTGCTACCACAGCTACTCCCCAATCGACGACGACGACGACGACGACGACTCCAATGACAACGTTCTCACTACCAACGTACCGGGATTTGGAGTTTGAGCTGAGCCCCGAGGGTATTTCGTATCTGGACTCGATCTTCTTGCAAAACCATAACATATCAGAATACACCACAAACAGGGACACTGCGCCAACTTCGGCTCTACAGCTTATCGATGAGCCTCAGGATAATATAGTTACAACCAAGAATCCTTACTGTGACTTAGACACTCCGCCCGGGACTCTAGATGCGGCAATTGAGTCGTATTTCAGCTTCACTTCCCTTGCTCTCCCTATTCTCTCCAAAGATGGATTCATGACGGACTACAAGGGCCGCCGGAGTAGTATCGCGCTCGTATGTGCTGTTGCTTGCCGGGGTTGTCCTTTTATTCAATCGACAGAGAAATGGGCGCTGCAGCAGCGTTTCGCTTCATGCTTCAGGGAAGCGTTTCTTCAAGCACGAAGCAGCACAGTGGGTCAGGATGTCGTGAGACTCGACGACCTGGAAGCCCTGACGCTCATGGTTGATTTCGAATACGAGACTGCCGGGAGTTTTGCGACACCACTTCAGTCCCAGCTGCAAAATTTATTGCTGACAAATGATTCTCTTGTTTTGATGACTTTACAATATCGCATCGAAACCTGCCCTGTAGCAGAAACGGGCGTGCCTACTACACTCTCTAGAGCCGCGCAACGCCAAACAATCCTCTTCTGGTACGTTTATGGATGGGATGCCTTCTGTTGTCTCGATCGCAAAATGGCTTCACGAGTTCGAGACGAAGACATTGATCTATCAGTACGACCGCTTGGGTATGATGAAAGCCTAAGCTACTTCGACGCCATCCTTGGCCTGGCAACTATCGCTCGAAAAATGGCACGGGCACTCTGCGGTCCCGCAAAGAGACGGCGTGGCGTCAAGCATCACGATATAGAAAATCTTTACAAGCAGCTGGAGGAGTGGCGCACGAACATCTGCCCATCCGCTTTAAAAATTCAGTACTCTAACCATGTTAGTCCCCGACGAGAAAGAACACTATCCCTAGATACAGATATAAAAGACTTCCTTCCCCTACACAAAGCAGTAGTCGCGTTACTGGAATTGAGTTGTTTTATGCAAGTGGAAGCCTGTGTCTCAGAATACGGCATTGAGGATCGCGAGTCTCTCTCGGGACAGATTGTTGAGGTGCGGGTTCAATACGAGTCTCTACAGGCGGCTTATAAGATAGTAGAGGTAGCTCGATGGATTGAGGAGCTCACCATCAGCGAGAGAATGATCACATCTACAAGAACATATGTCATGGCCGATCTTGCACCGGTAATTATACGCAATATCTGTGCCGGCGCCTCCAATTGGCTATCCCTAAAAGCACAAGAGACTTTTCATTCAACAGCGAAGGAGGGATCGAAGCTTACTGTGGGAGGACCTGATCACGAATTTAGTGATAAAACTGATACGAGGTTATTAAAGGAGCGAGGGAGCTGGCTGGAATCATTAACTACACTACGGAATATTGTCGCCACGGCCACTTCACACAGGGACACAGAATGTATGATCGAACGGTTAGACCAGCAACTGGAGCCTTTGAAAGGTTCAGCTAACATACAAATCTGATGGGCATCACATTGCCTACTGGCTGTTCTTTTCTATTTCTGTCTGCGTAATACATCCGGCGAATCCTTCGCGACAAAAGTCCCGTTTAAGTCCCGCAAGTCCCGCGAGTCCTACAAGGCTAGGGGCCAGAGCGCTCTCTTATCGCCGTACTCAAAACTATTTAACTTCGCATCCCATCCTTTAACGATCATTCCTATGAGCAAATACTTCAAGATCCATAAGCCGACACTTTAGGAGCTTTGCCCACGGATTAACCAATATGGCATCGTTCCTTCTTGGACCAATTTATGAGCCTCCCACTGGGTTACTAGCATCCAGAGTTTCAAATACCTGGGCTTCCCATCTATCAGGAACCCTCAGCGAGGTTTTGCAATCGGGCCATAGCGACTTTGGAGATTTTGAAGCGAACACTTCGTCAGTCTCTATCACTATTCTATCGACGGAGGACGATGAGAGCGCCCCTTTCTTCGACTTTCATTATAGTTCACCATTCCTGAACCAATCAGCTGGCGGTACCAACCACGTTACGAAGAACTCGGTTTATCGTATTGGGAGCATTTCCAAACTCTTCACCGCCTATACACTCCTGGTTGGATATGGATGGGAGAGCTGGGATCATGCCGTTACGCGTTACATCCCTGAACTTCGGAATGCAAGTTCGTTGGGGGCAGAGCATCCAATTGAGAGTGTCAACTGGGACAGTGTCACGATTGGTGATCTGGTTTCTCAATTATCCGGTATTGGGAGAGACTGTAAGTCATAACCATCGTGTTCTAAGAGAATTGGACGATGTAAGCGAAAGCTAAACTGTGATACTAATAATTCTGGACAGATGCCAATGGGGATCTATCTATTCAAAGCTTTCCTTGGATGGAAGCTGGCCTCCCAGAGTTATCGCCTAATGAGATTCCTCATTGTGGTGGTAACTATCTGGACTATGACCTACCTGCCTGTAATCGTAAAGGTGCGGGATTGTTGATCGTTACAACTGCGAATCATGCTAACACTCAAACCAGAGTATTTCCAAGGTATAGTTCAACGACATCCTGTATTCGCACCGCAGACAACTCCGGTCTATTCCAACGTGGGATTTAGAATACTTGGATACGTACTCGAAGCTATGGGCCGCACATCATACAATGGCCTCGTAAAGTCCAAGGTCCTTATGCCCCTTGGGCTCGCCGACACGTCGGCTACACTGCCCCCAAGGCGAGGTTCTTGGGTAATTCCCACTGGAAACCTAAGTGGCTTTCATTATAATTATGGCGATGAGATACCGTGAGTACTTTTGATGGCAGCTTTATATAGGAAACTATGAACTTTAGGAGTGCACTCGACTAATCTGTCAATCTACTGTAGGACGGCAGGGATATACTCATCATCAGATAATCTAGCCAGGTTGGGACGTAGTATCTTACTGAATGAACAGCTCTCTGCCCTCGACACCAGAAGATGGATGAAGCCCAAGTCCCACACGTCAAGCCCATTCTTCTCCGTCGGCAGCCCCTGGGAGATATGGAGGACGCGGAGTCAAGTCACCAGTGGCCGAGTTGTCGATCTCTACACCAAATCAGGCAGCGTCGGACAATACAGCTCACAGCTGATGCTCCTGCCAGATTATGGTGTATCGTTGTCTATTCTGGTTGCCGGATCCAGTAGCGGTACGGTCGTTGATATCGCGACCGAGATGGTACTCCAATCTCTCATCCCAACGCTTGAGAATGTTACCATAGTCGAGGCCTGCGCGGAGCTCTGCGGCACGTATGAATCGCTACAGTCCGACTTGAATTCGAGTATCACGATCGCCGCAGATGCAGTTGGTTTGTACTTGGGCCAATGGATCAACCGAGGCGTTGACATCAAAGCGGTCGCAGAGGTTAGTCGCCGTATTCCTTCGTTTCCCTCTTTTTTCATGCCCTAGAGCTACAAACTGCATAATCTCGCTGCTCCTGCAAGCTCCCGAAACCCTGAAGAATTCTTACCATATGCGGCCATTACTGACTCCAGTACTGGAAAGGCCTACGCAATGCAGACTGGAGGCTCGCGTATCAAAGAACCTCGACTCCAGGCTACAAATCTTAGGGAGTCATCTAATGCAGGCCATGCTGGACAGAGTGCTCGGCGTGTGGCGTACCGGGTGATTTTCGACACGACAAGTGAAGGCACAAATGGACCGCCTCGTATCTTGGACCCGAACGCAAGTCAATGGAGCTCAACTGACTCGATTATATATGGTGAGATTGCTGTGGATGACTTTGTGATTCACCTCGATGCCAATGGGACCGCGGTGATGATCGAGCCGAGGGTAGTGAGAGATACTCTGAAGAGAACGAAATAGATCCGACGACGAGTACCGGTGCCCAGTCTTAAAAGTGTCGCTCACTAATAGGGCTAACTCTGTATGTTCGATATGGCTGAAGTTAGTATGTAGCAGGCTGGTATGAGTCCTCACTGAGAAATAGACGTAGATAGCTTCAGAGATGGAACTTTAGGATCTGTGCCCTTGTAGAGTTGATAAGAGTTGACTCGTTAGGTACCCATGGCGTTTAGCCTCGTCATTTAGCCTCACCATCTGTTCTGTCATTGGGTAGAGCTATAGCTATCATGGCAGATTGCTTAGCTTCCTAGCTAGACGACCTGACTCGGCAGGCGGCCGCACATGAGCTCTGACTGGCATTCCTCACTCTGAAATATATATTTCGTCACAGACCCATTGTTTTGCCCGAACACACTTTTTCAGCAGCGAATTGAAACTAGTAGATAGATGCTAGACTTAACTGCACAGCATGGAGCTTCCCCGAGGCCTCTTTAAAGGGTTTGACAGCGCGAGGTTAAAATATTGGGGCCTTGATAGGACGTGATATTATAAATCCTAGAGCGTACGTATTCCAAGCTTTCCAGCGAAAGATTCGGTGTGTCAAAAACCTAAATGTTATTGATAAAAACTCAGATAATGTAATTGTTTACTTAAACTTGGCTATAGCGATGTGGATAGATAGCGATGGATGGTTGTCGGTTGTGACTAGGTAACAAACGAGATGAAAGGTGCTAGTGAAATGAGTACCTAGATCGATATGTGATAGCTGGTACTTAATATGGCCATCAACAACAAACCCAAGTACTTAGCTGTTGAATTCCCAACACATCAGTGCTGTTTGATTTAAAGTTTGGGATTTCCCTGATCTTGAATTTACTGAGTACATCTATATACCATTGATACTATGGAGTGTTATCTTCCCATGTATTCTTTGAATCCTTGAATTAAGGGGGAGAACTTGGAACTTAATAAGCTAAGATGACGTATATAGATAATATCTTGGATCCCCTAGTGTTGTGCTTTTATTAACAAACTTCGTACTACTTAGGCGGGAGCTGCCTCAACATTTATGTTTGTGAAGACGGGAGTCCAGGGTTAGGTTACCCATTACTCCGCATAATTCCTAGAGACATATTGTTTAGCTAGAAAGAAAGTCCTTCTACGCCTCGAAGGTATTCTATATTAGACCAATCAAGTGTTCTAACTTAGATAGGTATTCGCTCACGAGAGACAATACATGCCAGGAAGTTTTGTTTGGTAGAAACACCTTGGAGGCTCGTCTGCTTTAGTCTGCTCAATCCCTACTATCAGTGCCTAGAGTGGGGGGTTTTTTAGGCCACCTGGGCCTACCTAGCGGGATCCCGCAACGCCTCAACGCTAAACGGTCTACATGGGTGTGAATCTACTCGCGATTCTAGCAGGCCACCTAGCGCCCGGCCATCCCCAGTCTAACCCCACCGGCGCCACCGTTTGCTCAGTGGTGTACGTACATAGTACAGTGCCTACCTACCTACATGTAGGTACTTAGGTACAGAGGCATAGAGCCTGGCCAGACTCTGTCCCCCAGTGCAGCAGTAGTGCAGTTGCAGGCGGCCAGTGCCACCCCAAGCTCGCCCGGGTGGGCCCCGCCCTGACCTCACCAGCCTGACAGCCGCTATCTCAATACGGACAGTGTGTGGAGAGCATCGGCCAGAGTCCTAAGCCAAAGAAAGGACATCTATCGTCCCAAGCCTCCAAGCTCCCAGCCCATCTTCATCATTCATCATACAACCTCTCTCTTTCCCAACTCGCCCCTCTATCCTCTTCTTCCTCTTCATCTTGTCCCATCTAACCACCACTCTCTTGGGTTTGCGTGCACACTCCTTCCCTCGGGAATTTCAGCATCACTCTCCATCTCCGAGACGATCCATCTTCATCCTCTCATTTAGCTACCTCCTTTTCGCAGTCGCACAAGGCGTCCACGCAATCAGTTGTCATCACCACCACCCGCCACAGAGCTGTCCTAGTCATACTGTGCACCCGTGCACCGGCAGGACACCGCACTATCGTCCTCACTAGTCCTTACTGGAGCTCCAGCCAGCATCTATCTCGGCCTATTCTATCTATCCCCCTCATTCGGATATTGCTACCAAACTACACCACAGCCTGTCGCACCTGGACGTGCAACCAGCACCCGCCATGGACCAGCAGCAGCAGCCTCCCCCAACTGGAGGGGTTCCTGGGCCGGCTGGACGCCGTCTTCACATCGCCCATCGTCGAAGCCCGTCCGAGCTGACTCCCCTGATGAGCATGTTCTCCAACCCCGGAAGTAGGTCCAACCCCCCTTTTCTACCTTGTGCCATGGGCATCCACTTGTGCTCCATCGCACGAGGCTGGTGCCGCTGCCGCTATCGCACTTTTCGGCTTAGCTAACCGTGTTGCGTTTCTTCATCAGTGGAGCAATTTGCTATCCAACAACAGATCGAGCTGTTGCAGCAGCAGCAACAGCAAATCCAAGCTACCCACCAGTATATGAATATGGGAATGATGCAAGCCGGCCAGCTTGGTGCTGGCGGTCAGTACAATCCTTTGCAATCAAACATGGCCAACATGTCGCCACAGACGGCCTTTCAGTTCCCCAACCAGCCTCCACAGCAGCAAAACGTGCAGATGGGAGCACCGAACCAACCAATGTCCCACCGCCGGAATCAGTCTGCCCTTCCTAACATGAATCTGGGCCCACCCCCCGCACCGTCCTCTGGAGCCTCTGGCTCTGCCTTCGGCCACTTTGACAATATGTCCGGTCAGAACCGGGAGAATGCGCCTCGAGGCGGTCGAGGCGGCGGTGGTAGCGGTGGTGGTGGAGGTCACCAGCGAAGGCATTCGTTGGCACTGGCCGATGCCAAGAAGGCTGCTGAAATTGCTCAGCAGAAACGCACTACGTCAGGCTTCCAATTTCCTGGCCCCGGCGCCGATGCGACCTCGCCTGCTGAAGAGCCTAAAAGCAGTGTCGCGGATACCCCTATAGCACAGGGGTCGTCTACTCGCGGTGGACGAGGCGGACACGGCCGCAGCCAAAGCATGGCTGTGCATGGCCGCGGAGGAGCACGCAGCGGTGCACCAAACGATGGTGGCGACTTTCCTCGCCGCGGAGGAGGCGCAACTGGCCACGCCAGGACGTCCTCGCGCAACTTTGAGGGTAATTGGCGCAACCAGAATCAAGGCCAAGATCAGCCCGCCCAAGGTCAGCCGGGGTTCCAACCTGGCCACCGTTCCCGCGGTTCGATTAACCAGTCGATCTCTTCGATTGGCGCTTTCCAGTACCCTGGTCAACCTCAGCTCATGCAAATCCCCGGCCAAATCCCCATGATGCAGATGTATCCCGGCCAACAACTCAATCCCATGCAAATTAACCAACTTCAGGCGCTCCAAGCTGCTCAGATGAATGGCCAGCACATGGTTGGTCTTCAAGCGAGCCAGCATGCTCCCCAACTTGGAGGTCAGCAATCTCAGCAACAACAGAGAAAGACGCTATTCACTCCTTACTTACCCCAGGCTACCCTGCCTGCCCTGCTTGGCGATGGCCAACTCGTTTCCGGAATTCTTCGTGTAAACAAGAAAAACCGTAGTGACGCGTATGTGTCGACTTCGGACGGCCTTCTAGATGCCGACATCTTCATCTGCGGAAGCAAAGATCGTAACCGAGCGTTGGAGGGAGATCTAGTCGCAGTCGAGCTTCTTGATGTTGATGAAGTCTGGGGCCAAAAGAGAGAGAAGGAAGAGAAAAAGAAAAGAAAGGATATCACTGATACTAGAACTGGTTCTACAAACGGAAGTGGTCCATCAAATAATACCAATGGTGATGATGCTACGGCGGCCGACGGCAGCATCCGCAGGAAAGGTAGTTTACGCCAACGGCCGACTCAGAAGAAGAACGATGACGTGGAAGTGGAAGGCCAAAGTCTACTGCTTGTTGAGGAGGAGGAAATCAATGATGAATCGAAGCCTCTCTATGCCGGCCACATTGTTGCTGTCATCGAACGGGTTGCCGGCCAGATGTTTTCGGGTACACTCGGTCTTCTCCGACCAAGTAGCCAGGCAACTAAAGAGAAGCAAGAAGCTGAACGAGCTGCTCGAGATGGTGGTCGTTCCCACGACCATCGGCAGCAAGACAAGCCAAAAATTGTTTGGTTCAAGCCTACTGACAAGCGCGTGCCGCTTATTGCAATTCCTACTGAGCAGGCACCACGAGATTTCGTAGAGAAACATCAAGATTATGCAGACAGAATTTTTGTTGCGTGTATCAAACGATGGCCAATTACGTCACTCCACCCTTTTGGCACACTTGTTGAACAGCTTGGCAAGATGGGTGACCTGAAGGTTGAGACGGATGCCCTTCTCCGCGACAACAACTTCTCCTCGGACGAATTTGCTGACGCCGTTCTTCGGAGCGTTGGTTTCCAAGATTGGTCTGTTGCCAAGGAGGACGAGGCCTCAATAAGTGCTCGTCGAGATTTCCGTAACGAAAAGATCTTTACGTTTGACCTTGCCGGCACCGGTGAACTAGGCGATGCCGTTCACATCAAATCTCAGCCCGATGGCAAGATTGAGATTGGCATTCACGTACCTGACGTCACTCATTTTGTAAAGCCCAACTCGCTAGTTGACCGTGAAGCGAAGAAGCGCGGAACTGCTGTCCATCTAGTGAATCGCACATGTGCATTGCTTCCTGCTAAGATTGCGTCTGAGCTTTGTACACTCACCCCTGGGCAAGACAGATTTACTGTGAGTGTTGTCTTTAAGGTCAACCCTCACACAGGCGCCGTCGCCGAAGGTGACGCCTGGATTGGCAAGAGTATTGTCAAAAGCAGTGCGAAACTGTCACTTAAAGACATTGATGATGCATTGGCGGGTAATGGCAACTTCCAGCATGAGAGTGCTGAAGTTAAGGACATTCAAATTCTCAATGTAGGTTTTAATCCCCTACAACAAGGCTTTTACTTACACTTTATAGGCTATTGCGCAGAAATTCCAGGAGACCCGTCTTGGATCGGATGGCGAAGTCACTGCGCCTCTACGCTTACTTCACCACCTGGATGACGAGAATATCCCCATACAGCACAACATTTTTGATACAACGCCAGGAACTGAGCTTGTCGAGGAGCTTCTTCATAAGGCTAACGCTTACGTTGCCCAGAAGCTGGCCAGTGGACTTCCTGAAAAGGCACTGCTCCGACGTCAAGGACCGCCTAATGCCCGGCGCCTACAAACCTTTGTTGAACGCATGCAAGCTTTGGGATATGACATAGACACGACCAGCAGTGGGACTCTTCAAAACAGTCTATTCAAAGTCGACGACGCTGGTATCCGCAAAGGCATGGAAACGTTGCTTGCTAAGAGTATGCAGCACGCGAAGTACTTCATTATGGGCAAAATGAACCAGCAATTGCGGTCTCACTATGCCTTGAACCTTCCTCTCTACACTCACTTTACCAGCCCCACTAGGCGATACGCGGATGTCGTTGTGCATCGCCAATTAGAGTCTGTCTTGTCTGATGGTGCAATTGAGTATAACGACGATATTGAGACCTTGGTGAAGACTATCGAGTCATGTAACATCAAGAAGGAATCGGCCCAAAATGCCCAAGAACAGAGCATTCACATCGAATCCTGTCGGATCATGGACAAGAAACGACAAGAGGTCAATGGTGATCTCATCAGCGAAGGCATCGTCCTTTGTGTCTACGAATCTGCTTTTGATGTCCTGATTCCCGAATGGGGTTTCGAAAAACGCGTGCATTGCGATCAGTTACCACTCAAGAAAGCCGAGTACAGAAAAGAGAAGAGGGTGTTAGAGTTGTATTGGGAGAAAGGTGTCCCAAGCTCAGCATACGTGCCTGAAGATGAACGGCCCAAGGCGGCCGCTTCGCAGCGCGTCTCGAATGCGATGGCTGCCGCGCGACAAGCCGAAGAAGCTGAGCGCGTTAGGAAGGAACGTGAGGAGGCTGCACGAAAGCAGACAGAAACTGGCACTATGTCCACAGACGATGTAGATGCGTTGTTTGACGACGACGACGATAATGTTTCGGATGTCACTGAGGCCATGGCGGGAGCATCGTTGGCTGAGCGGCCTACCCAGAGTGTCCCAGGGTCGCCGAACCGGTCCTCCTCAAACGCCGCAGGTGTACTGCACCGCACCAGGTCGGATTCGAAGGTTCCCATGGCTGAGGCTGTTGAAACGCGTCTTACGAACAAGGAGAAATACCTCAAGCTATTCAAGCTGAGAGAAGAAGGCGGAGAATATATCCAGGACGTGACGGAGATGACAAGAGTGCCAATCATTCTCAAGACGGATCTATCCAAGAGCCCACCGTAAGTCTAAGCCGAAGCCCGATGCTTTTATGTGAGGCTTGGATTGCTAATACTGTTGCAGTTGCTTGACCATCCGCTCACTCAACCCCTATGCTCTCTAAATGTCTGGTTGGTGTGACAAGAATTGCTTGTGGTACTTGAGATTTTGGAGCGACGGAGTGGATGGAACATGGTATCGTCTGGATTTGCTAAACGAACGCCAGAAGGCACAACGAAAAGGTAGAATGTACCCCGAATTTCTTGTCGAAGTCCTCTCAAAGAGCATCTCTTAGTCGCGTCATCAAAAGTTGTTATCGTTGGGAACAATCGTGGGAACAAATAGATGTATGGAGGTGCTGGTGGTGAGCCGCGGCATGACGCGATAAAGCTGGGGCGCTCGGGATCGGGATGTGGACAGCCCCGTGACTCGTTTACTGCTCCTCGGAATGTCTGAAGAATAATATCAGGCAAAATACGTCTCCTAAAGTTTTGACGCGGCATGCTTCTTATCTACCGTGCGTCTTGGTGGTGCTGCCGAGATAAGCCACGACTATCAACGGCTTCCCCCTTATGATTGTATGACCCCTTGCCACCCCTCCAACCAACTACATAGGGAGAGACGTGCCAGGGACCTCCGGTTAGGCTGATGCAGCCTGTTATGCGCGTTTGCTCATTAGGTTGTTGGCACTCTGTTGTTGGAATGCATCCTGATTCCCATCAATCACACTTTTAGAGTGGAGTCGTCGAGGTCTTTGCGAAGTGCATCTTTAAGTCACGACGGTACGTATTTGAATGCCATTGTCAGTGCTGTAAACTTCCTACCTAAATACTCGGTACGTACGTTGGAACGTGCAGGTTACGTTTCGTCGGCCGGCCCATGTTTTAGCTCCAGTGTGAACCTGCCCGGAGGCTCCAAGACCCGTGGATTGCTTCTTTGCGGCCGATCAAAGCAACCCGGTTTTATTTTATTTTAGGTAGGTCTTGCGAGATATGGCCGTGCTACTATCGATCTCGTAGCCGGTGCCTGACCTTAGATTTCATGTGAATAAACTTGCTCTACAGTTTTCTATGCTGGCCCAGTTGCCACAAGTGACAATTGCAGGTTTCTCAGACGCCTGCGGTGCCGTGGGGACTTATCAACGGGATGATGTATCGAAGCTAATTTGAGAAGATCTAGGATCGACGTAGGGGATTTCTAATTCTGCACTATGCAACCTAGAGAGAGCGACCGACCTGCATGCGATTGGGTACCATTATTGGGTACCTCAAGTACACTACCACAGCAACAGAAAGACGCTGGAAACAGATATGGAATGAAGGTTGCTTCTGGGGACGTCGTGTCGCAGCCCAAGACTCCCGCAGCTCGCACGCTATACCTACTGTAGAAGCTATGGGGTTGGTGGGATCCCGAGAGATCACGAATAGATCCATCACCGGTACAGTAACAGCACCTCGTAGTAGTTTCAGCGTTCGGGTTGGCGCTCGCCCGTGCAGAAGCGCGCTGTCGGCTCGAGCCCCGTGAAACAGCATCTGAGGCAGATGGACCGTCAGCCCCTGGCCCCTGGGAATCCCCGCGATGGGCTTCCGCAGTGGATGCGGCACGCTGTGTGTGCCCCCCCATAATAGCATACTATGTAGGACCCGGAACGCCAAGAGCCCCTGGTGCTACCCTGGAACCCCTGGAGCCTCCGTGCTAGGCCGCATGCATCTGTGCAGCATGCTAGCTAGGATTAGTCCTCCACTTCATCTCAACTTAATCTGCCAAGTCGAGAAGCACAGGCGCCTCCCATTGGCTGACTGGCGCTTGCTTCGAGTTTGTTTCGTTTCCCTTAACGCCGCCAACATGTGTGATTCGACGTTTGGCACTCCATCCCACGCGCGACTACCTATACTACTTGGTATCTACAACCACCGTACACACATCTTGGGTGCAAGAACCCCAGCACGCTCCGTCCCATCTCTTCCCTTCGACCCTGGCACACATCCGCGTTCGGAAGCGAATCCTCGATAAGGAACAGACAATGCCGGCGGGATGAGATCAAGGACCGTTGGGGAACCACAAGGTGCTGACAGTTAGGGATCATCGTACCCATGCCCGGCCAGCCTTCTTTCCGTGAAGCATCCCCATGGCGTTTGATTCCGTGCCCTGCTGCCCTGCTCCCCTGCTCTGCTCTGCGGTGCGTGGCAGGCAGGTTGGTTTTAATGCGGCCGTGTTTCCCTCCTCTCGACTGAGTCTTGGTTTCCCATTCTCTCCTTCATTCCTATCCCGTCGTTCGTGTGCATATCAATCCTACTCCATAAGCGCTGGTCTGCTTCCCTGGGATCAACGACTTTCACTCTCTTTATTTACGTCTAATTCTTCTAATACCCAGGTGGGAATTTTATACGTTAGGAACAGCTAGGCTGGTTCTTGCTTTCATTTCATCGCCATCAGCTTCTAATTCGGCCGCTGCTATCGCTATTGGACGGGTCAGGAAAGAGGAAGAGAGAAAAAAGGCAAATAAGATTACCTCGACGAGAGCATAATAGCAACCAAGATGCCTTCTATTATAAAGACCGCGGGTGCCCTGGCGGGATTGGTGGCAGTCGCGTCGGCTGTTCCAGCTCAACCCAAGTTCTCGACAAGACAGAACAGTATCTACCACCTAGCAAAGCGGCAGAATGCCGCAGCCGCGGCGCTCGGTCTACAAGATGTTGATATCCTCCAATTGTAAGTGGCTCCTGCTGATCTTGCTCTGTAACGCCAACCACTTACACGGTTACCATCTAGTGCCTTGACTTTAGAGTGGCTCGAGGCCACTTTTTACCAGCAAGGCTTCGCTCAATTTCCCGATGACCAGTTTGTCGCCCTTGGCTTGAACGAGGCTCAACTCGCCGACCTCAAGGGCGTTGGGACTAGCGAGCAAGCCCACGTCGGTCTGTTACAAAGCGCTATTGCCCAGGCCGGCGTCCAACCTGTCCAGCCGTGTACGTACAACTTCGGCTTCACAGACGCCGCAGGCATGGTCGCCACGGCCGCAGTTCTTGAGAGCGTGGGCATCTCTGCGTATCTGGGCGCGGCACCACTGGTGTCCGACGGGGGGATCCTCAGCACCGCCGCCTCGATCCTGACAGTCGAGGCGCGCCACCAGTCCTTCATCCGCAGTGCCTCGGGCGTCGCCGTGTCCCCCTCGCCCCTCGACACGCCGCTGGGTCCCAAGGCCGTCTTCTCGCTCGCCGCGCCCTTCATCACCTCCTGCCCGGACGGCTCCAACCTGATCCTCACAGCATTCCCCGCGCTCACCATGACGAGCCCCGCGCCCGCCGCCGGCGTCATGAACCTCGCCGCCGGTACCAACATCCAGGTCCAGAGCGACGGCGCGTCCGGCGCGTCGTTCTGTGGCTTCACGAACTCAGCTGCCCCCGGCGGCACCGCCTTCACGCCCTTCGATGCCGCAACCGGCTGCGCTGTACCGCCCAACCTGGCCGGTATCGTCTATGTCACTCTCACGAGCAACGCACCTGCGACGGGTGTCTTGACAGATGATATCACTGTTGCTGGGCCCATGGTGATGCAGCTGAGCTAAGTGCACGATGCGCAAAGCAAATTAAATGTCTCTTTCTCAGGGCGATCTTCCCTCGGAAGGCAAGCCACAGACATGATACTTATCTGGGTCACTGGTCTCCACTCGCGAGGCAGCGTATCGTTACCCGGAGAATTGGGAGGCAGGCATACAGCAGGGTAGAACGGTATGGAGAATGGGGGGGAAAAGGGGAGGCAAAACAACACATGAAAAAGCGAGCAGGTAGTGGTTCTCGGTAGCTCGCAACAGTACCGTACCAACACCAGCTTAGCTAGCTTTTTTCTTTTGTTCAATATATGTGTTCGTCTCCCTACCTCCTATCACCCTGTCTGGTCCTGTCTTCCCATATGTGTATCACGCCATTACTATAATAAGTCCTCCTTGCTCACGACGTTATTCTCTTCTTTTCTTATCCTTGTCTTCTTATCTTAAAGCGTTCTACCGAAGGCGTCGCTTGTATATAATATTACGATGTTGGACTTGTGTGTAAAGACGGGTGTGGCACGATACACATAGAATGGGAAGGCATTACGGGGAGCGAGGGCGAGCATCGAGACGAGACGAGGCGAGTAAAGATGATTAAGTAGAAGGAGGTTTGTGGACGATACCCATGTCAGGGTCTTTTTATTGAAATAACTTGAAGGTTTTATATCATCTTGAATTATTATTATTATAACACTCGAGATATCATTTCCCGTCCTTGACTCACGATACCCTGGGAGTGATTGAATGGTCAGCTAGTACAGATGTTAAGCATACCGTCCCATCCCACATAAGAGATCTTTGTTTAGACGGCGGACAGGAACGCTATTCCCGTTTTGGAGTCGGCATGTAAAAAGAAATGAAACGCCTCAATACTTCATAATGTGCTTTGAGAGAGCTAGGTTAAGTCGCATTGAGAAGATCGACCCTTTTAGTACGATGATGTATGTTCGGTGAGAGAGATACAACGAACGGTATGAATCACATACGAGCAAATACAACGTCCCATGCGGTACTGTTTACCCAACTCGTACCCCATATCACGATCTCTTACGATTTTACAATAAATCACAAAGTAGCCTAATATCTACAACGATGATATCAGTACCTTGATGCGATAATATGGGGCACGCAGGACTCGTTGTATTCCATCTCCAAACGAGACGTAGCTGACTACCCTTTGTGCCTTTTCAGTCCCAATCATATCGTGTCACTCACACACACTCACACACACACACACACACACCCACGAACGTGTTCTATGTATTTGCGCCTGTCGATTCTCATAGCATACCAAAACCAAGCGCCTCCCCTCCAAAAAAAACCCATCATCCACTCTCCTATAGTGGACTAATTATCAAATCGTTCTGAACAGGGGCCCCAAAAAATAAAGTAGAGGATCGGTCCAGTAAGACATAGCGAGAAAGAAGAAGATGACGCACGCCACCAACTCCGGTATTAGCTCCTGAGATGACGCATAGATACTGTGGTGGTGTACAGCAGGACTAGTAGTAGTGGCTTGCTCTGAAGCCGACCGTGAAATCGACTTTCCCCAAAAATTTGCCTCCGCGACTCGTTGCGGGTTCCCGTCTGACGCGCCATCCTTCATTCAAACCGGCCGGGACCCGTCACAATCGCGCCTCCGCAACCGGCCCGCTCTACCAGGTCCGAGGGAAGTAAGTCATTTTGGTGCACTGAGAGTTGGAAATCCCATTCTAGGCACCGCCACCAAAACGTTTGGCTCTGGCCTCTGCCTTGGCGCGCTCCGAGGGATCATCAAGGACACGTCTCGGCTTCGCGCCGCCGCCTTCCTTCCGTGGCGGACCGCGATCACCACCCCCGCCCTGGCGCCCGCCTCGGCTCCGGTTGTCTCTACCTCCCCGTCGTCGACCTTGGCCGTTCTGCTGCTGCTGCTGCTGTCTCTTGGCGCCGCGCTCGCCGTCGGCGTTTGCGTTGGGGGGGCCCTCGCGTCCACGCTTCCGCTCTCGCCTCTCGGGCAGCGCGGAGTCGAGACCCGAGACCAGCGAGGTCTGGTCAGCAGCAGCAGCACCGAACCGCTGCGCGCGCTCGGCCTTCTTCTTCGCCTCCTCGTCCGTGTCCTCCACGACGCCGAACCGCTTGGCCCGCTCCGCGCGCTTGCGGGCCTCGTCGTCTGCGGTGCTGGCGGGTAGGTGTGCCGAGAAGTCCGTCTTGGGTGCGGCCTCGGCCTCGGCTGCGGCCGCCTCGGCGGGTTTCGCGTCGTCTGCGGCTGTCTCGACGGGCTTGTCCTCGCTGCTGCTGTTGGGGGCGGGCGCTGCGGCTGCGGGTTGCCCCGCGGCCTTCTTCTCCTCTACGGGCGCAGGCTCCGCGGCGGCGGGCTCGGGCTTGGATGCCGGGACATCGTCGTCTGAGTAGTCGATGGGGTCTTCTTCTGCGGATACTGCGACGTCGTCGTCAGCCAGGGCTCTCACGTACGACGTTCTTGATCATGGGGACAACAAACCTGGTGCCGCAGCGGCGGGCTTGGGCTCCTCGTTGGCCTTGTCATGCTCCTGCAGGCGCGCAATCAGATCGGCCTTGTTGCCAGTGACGGGAAGCTGCTTCTCCTGGAGCAGCTTCTTCAGCTCTGGGACCTTGAGCGATGCGTAGTCGGCGATGGCTACGGGTTGCATGATGACGGTGCTGACGCGACTGCGGCTGCGAATGCGCAGGGATGAGAGAGCACGCGCGAGGCAGGCAGGGAGGAAGGATGGGAAAGAAGTCTTGGCAGTGTTGTGCGTGTTGTTTGTAGGTATATAGGTATGCTGTATGGACTTGGGCTTGGAGGCGGCTTCAAGGTTGGATAGTTGAAAAGCCCGAGAGGTGCGGCAGGGACGGTGCGGTGCGGTGCGGTGTGGTGAGATAGAAGAAGGTTAAGGTTGCGCCCTGGATGGACTGAGCTTGCCTTGCTGTGCTACAGTTCCGCCCTATGATGAAAACAGCAAAAAGCGCGTCAACTGGTCGATGGGTCCGGGCGAGACCTTGGTCCATATGTGTAAGTACTTAGGTACAAGCTGTCTGCTGCACGCATGTGTGCACGGACCAAATTCTCTCCTTTCCCCATCGGGCCTGACTCCATTGTTGAGAGTGCATTAGGTCAGGGCGCCACTACATGTACTGTACAAAGGTCGCAGGCATCTCGTGTATATAAGTAGGTAGGTCTTCCCACCTCTCTCTGTAGTAGTCAAGGAGCTGAATAGTACGTTAATATACCTCTCATTTCACCATTTATGAGGTTGAAATTCGTTACGGTTTTAGCTTAAAATTCATTGAGTTAACTAGGAAGAACTAATTACTTCTTAGGAAAGCTTAGGCATGAGTATGAGTTGAGTTCAACTCCTTACAGCCATATGTAGTTATTCGTTCGTTGCCTCACTTTTATCTATAATCTCAAAATCACTCGTATCATCCCCTAAGCTGCTCCCTGAACCATCCCCATTCTCAGTAAGGCTGGGGATTGGAGCCTGTATAGCTGGTTCATTCTGTGCGTCCCTTCCCCTGCTAATAAGACCTAGAATTAGGACCGACACCGCAGCGGTCTGAATTAGTTTCTCAATAGTAAACATTGCGATTAGGGTAGTCGCTTTGGTTCTAGTATGGAAAGTTAAGGCGGTGGTTTTAGAGTTTGCGGTTGGTTGATCCGAGGGTGAGGGGTGAAGAACGAAATCCACCAAGACGTCGTCAATGCGAGTATTTATAGATTTATTGTCGGCACGACATATGCAATGCTGAAAACGTGGTTTAAAACAGGCTTGTGGTTTTTAGACATCTTGACAGACACGGTAGGTAGGTGTTGCACGAACAGCGGCCTTGAAATCGTACATCTAAGTCCACGAAACTGTCACTAAACAAAGCGTTTGTTTTGTGGACTTGAATATATGATTTTAAAGTTCTTGTTCATGTAACACTTACCGAATTTATCAAGATGTCTGAAAACAGCGAGTTAGTTTTCAAACGCACCCTGAATGCCGAACAATTCGTCTCGAAATAAATATATAAATACATGCAAGGACGACCGACAACTCGGTTGATTTCGTTATTCACCCTTAACTTTAACACCAGAACCAAAGCAATTAACCACACACAATGTCTGCCGACCGTAAGCGAGCTATTAAAAGCGCTGGAGCAGTTGTCGATAGTAGTCCGACGAGTTTTACTGAGAGACTTGTTCGGTGTACTGTATTGGTGGTACTAGTTGGACGTCTCATTCGTAAGCGAAAGGATAAATCGAAAAAACCAGGTGAAACTGGGAAGCCGGCTGAAAACAGGGATGCTACTGGCAATGCGAACCCTGCTGAAAATTGGGATAGGTCCGGGGAGGATTGAGGTGACTTTCGATCGGTAGTTGAAAATTGAACAACGAGCGATTGATCACATGGCAATGTTAGGAGTTGAACCTGACTCGTACACATAAAGTAAGCTCACCTGATAAGTAGTTAATCTAAACAGTCAACACAATGAAATCCAAACTGAACCCTACTAACCCTCTCTTCCTTAGTAAATTTCAAGCTTGTAAATATAAAACTAAGGAAGTGTTATGATTGAAGTTAAAAGATCGTAAAAAGCAGCGCGCATTTAGGCTACACGAGCACTCCAAGTGTTTACACAATGTATGTAATCCGATCGGGAAAAGGGAGAGAGACTAATCCGTGCATGCATGCGTCCCAGGAAATAACGTAGGTATATATTTAAACAAAGCGTATGTTTCTATTACGAGGGCTCGTGATCAAGGGCTTAGAAGAACACATAACCTTCTATGGGATCAAAGGAGCCATTAAGGTCTCAACCCCCTTTTAGTCCAGGTGGGGGATCTACGCTTTATATACCCACCCGCATGGCTTCGCTTTGCCTTGCATACACTACCTCGATTGGCCTTGCCTGCCTCGCTTTCGTATAGCTGTCTCGTGAGGCTGTAAGAGAGCTAAAGGCCTTATATCACCGTATTCATAATTCTGTGCTGTATGACAATCCAGTATGACGAGTTAACGATACCACGCTATCGCCAAGAGAACAGGGAACTAATCAATAGCACTATTCGAGACGTTCTTGACAACCCTGCCTAATTCCATTCGATACCCAGAAGAGAGAATAGGGGGACAAAGTGCATACATGGCTCTTAGGTTTTTACTAACTGGTATTTTGTGTTACAGTAAAACGTGAATTACGTGTTATTTCTTCAAAGAGTTTAGCAAATGATATTATTATTATAAAATTGTAAATGAAATATTAGTATTCTCTACCTATATTTCTAGGTTAGCGCATATTCAATTTCCACTGCACTTCGAGAGTTGAAGCCCAACCTTTCAAGTCCGTATGCAAATTGCAGCCAGGTTTGAGCCCGCCGGAGTATAAAACCGGTAGCAAAGTTGGTCAGGAATGCCTGCTCGCTGTTAGCAAAGTTTCTCGCTAGAGTTGCGCATAGGAACAAGGCAGTACTAAGAAGCGGTACGTGATCTTCGAGGTTGCCGCCTAATTCTCGAACCTCGTCGCGGAGCGGTTTGACAAGGTATCGCAGCTGAATATCCAAGATCGCCTGAGTCAAAGAGTCAATCCGAGGTGAGAAATTAATAACGATGGTATTGATTTCTCGAATTATACGATATTCCAAGTCCAGATTGACATGACCTGGCATGAGTAGTTGCTCCAGTGTTTCAAGGAAGACGGTATTGTATATCGGTTTGGCAAGGTCGACCATTACGGGGTGGAACCCTGCTACCTCGTAATCAATCCAGCGGACATCGTAGATATCCTCTCCCTTCTCGCCCATGATATTACCGCCGTGGGCGTCACCCATTCCGAAAACTGCCGGGCAGGATACCATTGGTACGGAGCCTGGGGCAATGATGCTCTTAGCTTCGTCAAACGCTTCCCGTAAAGAAGGGTACTCCTGGTTGTTGACCACCCAGCGTAACGAAAGCAATCTATCAAGAGAAAATGTCTCTCCTGCCAACGTGATGCCCTGCCCGTAAAAGTCGCGCATCCTTCGATCATCCAGTAACCGGTCGTAGAAAAGCCTTTGTATCTTCTGGCGGGGATCTGGGGTGTTACATGTCAGAGATAGAGACTGCCGATATGCACAAAGTGTGTCTTGGGCCTTTACTAGCTCCACATGTAAGATGAAATCCAGCAAAGTGATGTCTCTTCGCCCGTTCCTAATGTAAGAAAGCCGAGCATCCGATTGAGTTATTCCAGCGAAATAGGGATAGAGTAACTCACCTGAATGGGCAAGATGGGGGACTGTAATACGAGGGAAGAATTCCATGGCCATCCTGGCGCCTTCAAGCTCGTCTTTCGCATAGGGAGTTTTCTTGACAAATATCTCGATAGCGTTGGGAGGTAACGTTGTGGCTCTGTAAGACGTGGAGTTGTGGGAGAACAGAGCTTGGTTGCTCTCGTGTTTGATTACACGACCCTCGTCGAATTGTGCCACGACCTCTACTGGCAGCCCCCTAATATAGGGAGAGTTGAACATAGTAGCACTTGCTCGTGCATCAGCGGTGTTGCCTAGCAGGATTACATGGTCCTTCGCCCCTTCTGAGCTAGGGTCGAAAGGCATGGCTAAGAATGTGGGGGACAACTCAGCCAGTTCTCGAGTAAGCCAGTTGGCATAAAAAGGTTGAAAATTTGTGTATCTCGTAAAGGACTTCATGCTTGGGGCAAAACCGGTCATATAGGTGTAGTGCCTTACCATCAAACGTTTAAATTCTTTCCCGTAAGCGTTTTCACCATAGACACAAGCCCCCGAGACAAGCAGCTCTGCGGAAGTCCCAAAGCAAGCTAGGGTTTTAGCATTGTCCATGTGTGGCGTACAATAGAGCCATTGATCGTGCAAAACAACTGATTGATCTAGAGTCGTTACCTGCTGCAGTCTTTTCATTGACAGCTCATTGCCTAAATTGATGCCGTTGTACACACGTTTATCCTTGTAAGACACAAGATTGAGAGATGTTTTGTTTCCGGAAAAACACTCTAAACTTAAGATTTTGACCGACCTTTTCGTTGACACTGAGCCATTGGGTCCATCGTATCCTGAGATACAGATGCCGTCAAACTCGGGATACAGAGGGGAATCGGGTTCAGGAACATAGGGATCAGCTCGTTCTTCGATCTTGATACCGATTATATCCAAAAGGTGTTGGCGCCGTTGTTTTCCACTAACGAGATAATATATATCAAGCTTCGATTTAACAACTATAATGCCATCATAGTCGCTTCGATGAGAGTCCAGGGAAGAACCTGATTGCTCTGGGCTGTAAAGTCGGCTACCTCCTATGAAAACGCAGACTATCTCCGGAATGGACGATGGGTCAATTTTCAAGAAAGAGGCCTTGTAGGCTTGTAAGACTGTAGAGAACGCGTCCATTGTGTGAGATTGTGTTGCGGTGGTTTGATAACAATGGCCAATTGTGATGCAATTTAGGAGTGATTATATAGGGCGACGCGAACCATTAAACCCTGTTTTTGTATCATGTTGTGAATAAAGAAGTCGTTTTGCTAGACACACGTGATTGAGTTTTGTATCAATTCTCTACGGTTGACTAGGATCAATGTCATTTGCCGTGGGATAACGCAAATAATGACGCGAACAACGCTTCTGTCCGTCATGCTGGTTCATTCCCCCGATTGATCAGCACCCGGTTGAAACTATACCTGCGAATGCGGGGAGTTACAATGGATGCCTATCTCTCGGAATAACTCCAGTGAGGCTGTAACCAGAGGGCTCTCTTACATCTCTTACAACGTGTAAGATGATAGTCCTTGTTTTCCTCATATACCGTAACACACGATCACACGATCCTGTTGCCTTGCAACGTTTGGTTAGGCTCGGATAGAAAATCCACCGAATGCGAAGTGGAGAACTACAATGACGGGGCTTCAATGCGCAGTGCAGCGAGTATTCTCTGGGGGCGAAGCAGACTTGGCAATACTACCTAGCTTACGTACCTAGTGTAAGTACTAGACAGGCTCGCATTCTCTTTACTACCCGTAACATTGTGGGGATGAAATGCGAGAGTATATGCGCCTCGCTCGCATTCTCTTTGGGACCGGGACCAAGACAACCACGATCACATTGAAGTGAATACGCCTCAGTATCATACAATGTGCCGCAGGAGGAGAATTAAATGAATTATAGATAAAGTCGTCACCATGTAGAGTAGTATATATGGGATAGAAAACGCCGCGAATAACCAACTCCTTTCATACTCACCCCAGTTGACCCCCTACGTTGATTCGCAAATCTACCACATCTACTTGGTTTTGCTTGATTCTTTTCGTACCTCCTCATCTCATTTTGTACCCCTCGAAGCCCGTCTCTCAGTCTGGGGGTTCTCCTTATCTCTCAAAATGGTGACCTCAACGAAGCCGCCGCGTAACGCTTTTGTAGCCCATGCTCGCAAAGTTTACAACCCAATCGGTTTCTCAAAGGGCTACAACTTCATCCTATGGTTCATTTTCATCGGCGCACTTTTCGGGTTCTCCCTCTCACGGTTCGAGTATCTCAACTTCTGGGGCATCTTTTGCAATACAGACCTGGAAGGGGGGACGGGTGCGCTGCCGGGAGAATGCTTCTACTACACTAAGCCTGGGCGATACCAGATCGGCATCATATTGCACCTTGCCACCATAGTTCCCGGAAGTTTGCTCGCATGCTTCCAATTCGTCCCTGTCATTCGACACAAGGCCATTCTCGTGCATCGTATCAACGGGTACGTCGTCGTGCTGCTGGCTATCGTGGGAACGGCCGCTGCACTTGTGATAGCACGTCACTCGGCAGGAGGCGGACTCGACGTTCAGACACTAGTCGGCCTCCTGGCTATAATCTTCGTAGGCTCCCTGGCCATGGCGATAATCAACATCAAGCGACTACAAATCGAACAACACAGAGCTTGGATGATTCGAGCTTGGACTTATGTAAGCGCCCTAATGAAGAACCCGATTTACGAGAACCACCATGCTAATATTGGATAAATGAAGGGGGGCGTTATCATCACCCTTCGTATCGTCCTGATAATTGGTGCCATGATCATCTCTTCCATCGGCGGTTACTACGCAGCCCAGCCCTGTGATAAGATCAACTTTGCTCTGAAGAGCCAGGATGCTACACTGCACTTCTATCCTGAATGCGCACCCTTGTTCTCCGGCGAGCATCTAGACCAGCAGGCTTTGGTTTCGGCGAATTATTACGGAAATAACGCCATGGAGGTTGGTGTGGCGTTCAACATTGTCTTCGGTCCTGCCGCGTGGCTGGCCCTAGCGCTTCACGTTATTGGTTCTGAGTTATATGTAAGCATTGACCTCTTTGAACATACTTAGTTGTTGTAGAGGTCCCGTGCTGATGTTTCGATAGCTTCGCCTCACGCCCGCTGAGCACGAGCGCCTCAGAAACGTGTCTTATCAACGACAACTGGAAGTGGGTATGAAGAACCCTGGCAGAGCTGGCTGTAAGTAATCATCGGAACCCATTTTCTTCTTGTTCCGGTCAACCCAATCGTATTAAATCCTTTTTGGGCCAAACCTATGTCTTAAAAGCTTCCCATACTTCCGATTTGCAAACAGATCATGCTTAAAAAGGCGATTGCTGACTCCGAGTATTATAGTGACCGCTGATCGCCTTGGCGATGCCCATAAGTGGACTCCGAATTCAGTAGCCAATAATGTCGATGACAGCGACGAATCTCTTAAAGAGGCTGCAGAGCTGCAACCTAATTCTCATAATTAGCCATCGAGCCGTGAGGGTAATTTGGTTGTTCTTATTTAGCTTAGCATTGGCAGTTCTAACTGTTGACCATAGAAAAGAAATGTCCAAGGACGTTTGTATTGAAATCACCATCTATCATGTAGTCCGCGTGTGTCTGTGAAACCATGCTAGAACTAATCAATGAACATGATAAGTGATAAACGCAACTACTTTATAAATGATATAGTGAATTTGGCCCGGGTAACTCATTAACCTATTTCAAGCCCTAGCCAGGGAGGTACGCTGGCCAATACGCATCCAAGGCTAGTAAAGATCACTTAAATGAATGGGGATCTTCTTGATTGTAGGCTACGCGATAAATTTTATTTCGGAAAAAGGTTCTCAAAAAAATAAAATAAAAACTAAGTAAAAGCCGGATGAGTAAGTGAAGGTGGCCAAGTCTGGTGCCTCCTTATTTTCGATCTCCCTGTGAAACCCGGTATCTCTTATACATGAAAAACTAGCCCCTTATTGGCTGGTTCTACTAAGGAGCCACTCACACTATTTCAACAGTGATCTATTAGAGGCAATAAGGAGTGGAACATGCTAATTATGTGCGAGCTTGAGTACAGGTTGCACTGAATGCTCACAAATGAATTAAGGGTCCTACCGACAACCCAACCAAGGAAAACCGAGTGCAACTTATTCATCAAACACATGAAATGGAATGAAAACATAAAGGATCATTATTTACAAATTGCTAAGATATAGTACTAAACAAATTTTACATATATCTCAATAGTTGGTGGGCAGTTGAGTCATCGCCCGTGCCGTATGGCTAAGACTTGTTTCGGATCTCAAGATCCTCGCCGACCCACTAAGTCGCTCCTAGTATGCGGCGGGAAACTATACCTATACTCTTCAGGTTATTCCCAACGTATTCGCTCTATTCCGCGACTAACTTGAGGGGATAGTTTATCGCCACCTGCACGTATGCTTTCTAATGCGCAACGGGCTTGAGGTGAACGTTGAGGGCAGGCTTTTCCCAAATTACGAAGGCCCTCTGGCCGTCTAGCCAGTCACGGCTGTCGTCAGCCAGGGTCATGTCGAAGTTGTAGACGATTTTGGCGAGGATCAAGCGCATCTCGGCATAGGCAAGGCTGAGTGTCACGAGTGGTAGGTTAGCAACTGAGGCCAATTTCATACAGTAGTAATGCTCTTGTATAAGGCCGCCTATGGTCCGAAATGGTATAGACTTACTTTCTACCAATGCAGTTGCGCGGACCGACGCTAAATGATTGCATAGCATCTACGGAAGTGATTAGCAATAGCTTTTGACAGTTGAGATAAACAAGTCTTGATAGTAGCAGGCGCAAATAGAGACCTAATGGCCTAAAACCTTGCTTCTGAGACTTGCTGCGAAAAAGGAGGTAAATGTGATCGCTTACCGAGCTTGTCGCTCTTGTATTTGGGGTCGCCCAACCATCGTTCAGGTGCGAAGCTATAGGGATCGTTCCAATAGTTCTTGTCGTGGTTTACGGCCCACTGGTAGAGGGAGACGATGGTCTGCATCAGGGTTGATTTCATTAGCTACCTCTTGACACTTCGTCGGAATTGAAAATGAAGCTAAATGACGGTAGGTCCCGAAGAAGTAAACGTATCTTGGCCTGTAGGGAGTGGGAGGAATGCATCTAGGGACGGCCGAATGGAGCCTGGTGATGGATAAGCAACTTACACCCTCTGGCACAAACCCGCCGTCGACCATCGCGCCACCTTTGGGTGCTACACGGGGCAAGCTTCCTGCAACCGGCGGGTAACGACGAAGCGATTCGTTCAAACAAGCCAGCATCTATAGAGACTTAGTTTCAGTATATTGCCGTTATTTTGAAGTTTCTGCGTATGCTGGAATGCGTGCGAAGGCGCGGAACCATTGGATTGGCGGTTCGTACTCCTATAGGCCTGGAAATGGAACGGGGGGGACTCCGGGTGCTTACATATGTCAGATTGCCAACACTCGTTAGTGTTATTTCATCGTCGCTTTTAAAGGCAGATCGAACTTCTTGCTCAAGCTTCTTTAATATTTCGGGATGGCTCGTGAGCAACCAAGTAGCACCAGATAGCAATGTAGCTGTGGTCTCAGAGCCAGCTATAATCAACAGGACGGCGTTCATAGTCAAGCTGCCCTGGTCAAGCTTGAGTTCTTCCTTCTTGCGGAGCAGTCCTTCCAAAAAGTCGGGTCGTTCGCCACCTTCCACTGTGCGTATTCCGGTGTTAACAATTACTGCTTCTGGTATAAAAACGACTCATGAAAAGAGTGTTTTGGGAGGAAGCAGGAGTAAGATGAACATCATTTTATCCAGAACAGGGAATAAAAGACTCCGGAATACGTACTGCGCTGGCCAACTTTCTCGTACACAATGGCTCGGTTCTCGTTGTCGGCCAGTAACGCTGACCTGCTGATCCATCCGATAGGTCGTCGGAGCCCAAGCCGTATCAGGCCTTGAATTATAGCGCCCTGGTAGATTGCTTTCCCGATCAGCGTCACCCAGGGGTGATAGTCCGAATTCTGAAGACAACCAAAGCCGCCATCGACGCCGAAACTAAGATCCCCAATGATATCGAAGGTTGCGTAGTTATACCACTCCCGCAAGTTCTGGGCGGTATTCGTCTTGACGCCCTCTCTCAACCGCTTGATCAGCAGGTTGGCGTATGAACCAATTATGGGTTCTTGTTCCCTCATCGAGCGTTCGCTAAAGCCGTGGGACAGTTGTCGTCGCAACATGCCGTGATCTTGGCGATTGGCGTTGATCACGGATGTCGGCAACCAATCGAATATCTTGTAAACGCCATCATATTTCGGAAACTCCTCCTCGCCGGCCTTCTTATGGCCGTAGATATCACGCCAAGCTTGGAGGCCGCTAAAAGCAAGCTCATTAGGGGCGACGCGGACCACGGGGCCGTATTGCTTGTGTAATTCGACCATATGGAAGGGTAGAAGACCCCGTAGCTGGTACCAGCTACGGGGGAGGACCGACATGCGATGAGAAAGGGGCCCGGGGTATTTTCGTAGGGGATGTAGGAATGCATTGTACATGACATGTCCGATGATGTATAAAACCCCCTTTAGCGATGTTTCTTGTTAGTCGATATGTCCGTCTGAATTAGGTAGTGGGAACTGAAAGTCCCAGTACCATGATACCGCAATGGGGCGTTAGGTGAGCTTACAAGCACAAGCCCATTCCGGGCGAGCTCAAGTGCACCAGTCATATTTGCCGGTTCCAGCAGTTTGAACTGTGGGGTACGATTTCGTGATGCTGTGCAGACAAGTCGCTCCTCGTCAGGGGTTGTGTTATTGAGTGTTCGAGGAAAGAAAGAGAAACACGCCTCGTGAATGTAGATGGTGTGTGTATCTCTCTCTACACGCCTCTCTCGAAGATGAAGCTGTAAGTGATGGGCCCCAAGTAGATATCTATCCGAGTCGGGTCTTGTGTGTCTATATATAATTACCTATGCTTGATGGTTGCAAGTAGTGCCTACCGGTAGTCTAGGTGGGGGCCTATACTACTACGACACGACCGACTCACGTCGCTTGCCGAATATAGTAGAGTGTGTCCAAGACCAGGGGCATGTAGTGCCAGATCAGTTGGGCACAACCGATATTCGTTACCCGTTGGATCGGCGTCAAACCAGGGACCCGACCGTCCGCAATCGGGACGCCGGGACTCGTCAAGCTTCCGAGTGCGTAGACATGTGCTATTGGTTGTGACGCCTACCTGGACAGATACGAACGGTAGCGGTCGTAACGATCGTGTTTTGAAACGAGGACCTGGTGATGGGATGCATGAGCGGGCCTGGGCAGGCATGAACCAGGACGAGCCATCATGATCCGTGGACCTCCGCCTCGCGGTCTCCGCCATCACATTCCCTTGCTCACGGCAACTCGGAGACTTTATGCTGAGCAGCAATGTTTATCCGGTGCTACTCTGAGCTGGTGTGGTTGGCCAACGGTTGGAGTCTTGGTAAGTCGCGCTACTTACCCTATTGATCGACCGACGCTCCGCAACCTGCGGAATACGCACATATTCCTAGCCCAATCGCCCACAATTTTGCAACGGTGTGGAGAGGGATTTACATTGTAGCTCCCAACTCCACCCCGGGCGCGGCGGCTGGTACTCTGATGCCCGTCGAGCTATCTCCAATGTACATGCAGCGGCATGGGTATCTGGGCGTGACTTGGTGTAGCAAACCACGTAAGGCGGCTGGATTCGTTGCCGACGCATACAAGCCAGGTAGAGAACAATGAGCAGCGCCAAGGAGACTCTGTTCGTCATCTTCAGTACACGCGTGAGCCAACCGCGGATGGCCACGCCGAGACGTTCTAGCCTAGCCGTTGAAAGTGGAACAATATGCCGTACCCATGCCATAATTCATACCCTGTCTCCTGCCCAAGACATCCGTGCGCCGTTGAGATGGAAATGGAGATCTTAACCGGAAAATGTTGATCGAATGTGAACTTTATTCATCCTGCCTCGTGGAATGGTACATCCCCCCACAGAGGTAGATAGAGAATGGGTATACTGGTGGTATTACGGGACGGTCCGTCTGACAGCATGCTTATGTTTTTTTCTTTCTTTCCTATTTATACAGCCTCCTACTGGACTTTATGGACGCAACAAGTCGCCCTTGATTGGTAACAGAGTAGATAACAACCAGCGACGATCTCAAATATATATGGACTTGGGGACTAAACCCTGTTCCGTTCTACCGAATCCCTGCTGCTCCACACAATTTACTCAGCTTCAGAAACACAACATGAAAGACATGTGCAGTGGCGTGTCATGCATGTCGTTAAAATGGGAGCTACCGATTGGACAGCTCTGTCTGGCATATGTCTGATTGGCCGACCTCCTTTGATACGAGCACTGGACTAAGGTTCCGTGATTCTGTGAAATAGTATCCCACCCCGAACCCCGCGGCTTGTACTTGCTCTTGACGAGCGACAAACCTGAGTATTGCTACACGCTGTATTTTTGAGTTTTAACTTGCTCCTTTCTAAATCAACCCAGCGACACAGATGCCTAGAACGGGGTGAATATGGGGCTTACGCAGATCTATGTAGCCTGCAGGGCTGACCCGTCAAATAAGCTGCTTATTTTCACATTTTCAGATGAGAGCATCGTGTGTCTACGGCAGACGCAAAATCTATACTGGATAGACCACTGCGTAGCTGCCCTTGATTTTTTACACTTTCCCCCCTTATAACATACCAAGGTAAGTATGACACTATACAGTAGGTCCGTATTATTAAATGTGCAGGCGTTGGATGCAGAGTGTTGGTTACTATAAGCAATAACAACCTTTCATCTTCTGACGTTCATTTCCGTGCTTAATTATGGGATGACGAACACCGATGAACCAATCTACAGCGAGCGTAAAAACGTTTCAATAGCCAAGCCGTTGAAAGTCACGGTTGATCGGCTCCATATGCTGTAATATGCAGCCGGCGCGGATATAACCGAAGTTGTGTGGCGCCGGGTGCTTGGCGACTTTTAAGTCCGAGCCCGGGGTTTCTGCGGATTTCGGGACGGATTACGGATTACGAATGACATTCTCGGCGAATTTACGTAGTGTTACGATATCATGGTAGATGATGATAAACTGGCTAGCCATAAGCAATCTAAATGATGCCGACCAGAATCATAACGGATACTTGCAATGCTAAGGTAAGAGAGAATGCAACACTTCATCACCCGACTGGCAAAGTCGATGCTACTAAGTAAATGCGATCTTGGAACAGCGCATGAGATCTATGAACTACAATAGATACTGGAAGCGAGAAAATCGATTTAGTTAGTTGATAACGAGCAATTATCGTTCACTGCTCGGACTTCGCCATATATTCTCGGGGTCGGTTTACACCCGACTAACGTCTCGGAGACACTGCGTATATACATGGAGCCAGGGTAACTCTAATTACTGTGCATAATGCACTAGTAAGTAAAATCATGTGGCGTCTTTATGATGGAGGGTTTCCGCTGCGGGGTGTTTGCAAGCTGACGCCAGCTGCTCCTATTTGGCATCGACGCAATAGAGGATGAGATCCTAAAGTCGCTAAAAACGCCCGCTCTTAAGCTCGTCTGGGTTCATGAGTATTCAAGGGTGAAGACAGGGGAAGGGGATCGCTTACTGTGGGGGACTTAAACCTTCTATCTTCATAACTTACTCCGGCCAAGGGTCGTACTCTTCGTCCGCATATCAGGGTGAGATCATTCTACTAGGAGATGAATTTGAGTTGATAACCGTTGATTTGATTATTATTATTAGAGGCTTGGACGTATCTAACCCAGCACCTTCGTCGGTATATCTTCGTGTAAGGAGAAGGGGGACGGAGGTAATTAACACAAAGGGGGTAGAGAACCAAGTCGAATTCCTTAAGTTTTGAAAATAATCCATTCAACAACTCCCAGTATTGTACCGAGCCTATTCCACCCGCTCTATGTTACCGAACCCCAGCGCTCGCTCAAATGCAATCAATCCTTTGCCCAATACATAATACCTCGGCCGTCGCTGATCTATGCTCCTTAAATGACATGAGGAGAAAATGTAATGCAAGTACATGGAGGACATGCCCCGTGATGTAAGCCTATCCCATACGCCCCCGCAAAATGACCACCATTGACCGAAGAACGAAAGAGAATGAAAAAGGAAAAGGGGGTATCAAAAATTTCAGCCGATAACAACTTCTTGGGTGACGAGCCCATAGATCCAACCTGCTTCCATCACAGAAACACACTGGAAGCACCATTTGTTAACATTACCACCACTTCCACCTCCCTTGGGAGCGACGCCCATCTCGCCGCTCTCATCGCGGACTTCTTCCCAAACATTAAGCAGAATACCTCGGCTTCCGAGGCGTGAGAAACACCGGCTGCCGAGTACGACATCTAAGGCCACACGAGGCTTGTCGGCAGGTTTTTTCGGGATCGTAGTTACTATAATTCGTTTCTCCATACCCTGATATTTCCTCAGATTTTGTCGCGTTCCCTGATCTGGACGCGTCACTTCGAGAAAGCAGTTGCCGTAGTCCTCCCATTTACTGGCCGATACGAGGAGGTGTAGCCGGATCTTAAGGTTATTGGTTGTGAGGCTCATCTTTGCGACTGTCGCGCTGTTGGCGGCACTAACGGATGGCGAGCGAGGTGGTGTGCTTGAGGATGACGTATACAGCGAGTTCTCGCCGCTGCCGAATCGAGATTGTCGGTGAACTGAGGACATGGCAATATTGAACTGGCCACCACCGCCCATGAGTTTTTTGAGGAACGAGGAAGCTGATACACTGGAGTGGGACGTGCTGCCTGCAGATTGTGAAGGTGCTCGGGCTGAGGCGCGGTAACTATTTTTGCGACCGAACCAGCTTCGGTGATGGCTACTACCGTCACCATCGTTCTGCGCAACTTGGCTCTGCCCAAAAGACCGGATACGTGTCTCTTCCTCTAACGCCTTGTATTTCGCATTGTCCAAGCGACCACGGTGAACTGCCATATATAACGATTCGCATTCCTGGAGCGAGGGAGCTCGGAAACGGAAGAATGAAGTCTCGATCTTGTTAACCTTTGTGTATAATCGAGCGTAGCTCAAGACCGGAGATCTTATTTCGAGATCGAGAGCCGTGCTAGTCCGCAACATGACTAAGGGCGTGAGATCTAGCGCGATAAGGGGTCGATCTTCCTCGTGATTGGACTCTTCGGAAGAAGTGTGTGTCCGTCGGAAAGGATAAGCTTCGATCAAACCTGGTGTCGTCACAATCGAACAGATATCAGGCCAGAGGTCTTTCCAGCATCCGTGTTTATTGTCCCAGTAAGATATTGTTGCGAGAGACTTATAGAGATATCCCGGCTGCGCGACACCAGTCTCAGGCATTTCCATCTGCGAGGCCGATACGGACGGTGTGGGGCTTGTTGAGCTTCTGGAAATAGAGGACTCTGTGTATGTATCAGTCTCTCTTTTAATACTGATAGCGGGCACAGAATCAGGCATTTCGGCGGCCTCGAGCTCATCATCAGAAGATTCATCGGAGTACGAGTATTCGTCCTCTGATGCTGACGTGGAGAAAGAGCTCTCAGACGACATATCGGAAGGATAGTACTCATGTTTGAGAGGTGAAGAATTTCTTCGTTTAAGGCTCTCCGCGGGGGGCGCAAGTGCCGGGGATTTCTTTGCGTCTAAAGTTCGGTGTGCTGGTGGCGGTGGGGCGCCATCATCCCTATACGGATTGTCGTCGGGCGTTTCTTCATTGAGGGTTGGCAGATCAGCATGTAAGTCCTCCTGCTGTGCGTGGGTGTGTTGTTCGTATGCGTCTTGTGTAGGCGGGGTTGGTGGCTGGCGTTGGGGTTTTGTGTAAAAGTCCCGAGTCGGGGTCTTCTCTAGAGATGGAACTGCCGGAGGTGGCCTGGTTGGTGAAATAAGATGCGGATCTTGATACCCTTTGGGTGTCTTGGGTTCTTGCTCGAAGTCACTGGGGGAAGGAGTGGTCGACGACGGGGAGTACCGGTGGGAATAGCGTTTTCTCTCCCCTACCGGCGTGTCGAGGGTAGTAGAGCTTGGTGACAGCACGGCTGTTGAGTTAGACAAGGCTGTTTCCTTGATAGCTGGTGGTATTGGACTACTACCAAGGATCTTCAGCCAATCCATAACCTGTTCTTCATTATCGGTGGCCAAAGTAATAAGCTCAAACCATTCATCTCTATAGCCCCTGATCATTACGACTAGCTGGTGCTTGTGGCCTCCTCTTCGAGCAGAAAGATGGTTGCCAGTAATAGGAGCGAAGAGCAACCATGAGCGGCCACCACTGCCAATTTCCCTAACTAGCAGGTCACCGGGATCGGATTTGAAAAGTGGGTTGTCTCGATAGACCAGCTCGACTTGACAAATAAGTCGCTGGCCATTTGAGTGTCGAAGGTCGAGAGAAAATGTATCCTTAGCATATACTTGTCGAAATCGATCAATTCTAACGTTGTCGGCGGCTGCCATGGTCTCCAAGTCACGGGTTCGGCTCGTATCGGTTTTTTTTGCGTCATCATCAACAATCCTTGCAGTCTCTTCCTTATATCTTTTCCGAGCTTTTTCTTGTAGTACTTCCCACTTTGACGCGAGGGATTCGTATTGTGGGGTGCCAGCGACAGCTCGATATCCCTATTAAACTTAGATTCAAGACATAAAAAGTGGCTAAATGAGACTTACCTGGATAAACTTGGTTATCCATTTCGTACGAACTAGCGGGCGTTTTAGGAGGTGTGCTACGTCTATACGTTCTCCATGCTCGTTGAGAATATCACCCTGCTCGTTGCGCGGCATCGCATCTATAAGGGAGTCTTCATCATCTGGCGATGCAGGCGCTAAGTTGACGATGATGCCTTGGAACCCGAGGCGCCATACGTCAAGATAATTTCCGTATATCGGGGTGACCGTTTCGAGCCATTGTGGAAGTCTATGCATGTCATTCAAAGGGCATCGCCGATGGTGATTCTTGAGCTTCTCCAGGGCTATGCCCATGCTGACAACTGCCTTTGGTAGTGGGTCTTCCTTGTGTGAGCCGCTTGGAGACGTGAAAAGGCCACCCGATGAGACCCTTCTCCCATGGACGAACTGGGACAGAAGGACTGGAATAACGCCATCTACGAGCGTCTTAAGTTCCCGTGAATATAAATTCTCATCCCTCGCAAACTCCCGTAAAAGGTTATCCACGGTAGCATCACGAAGGTGGTTGGATACTCGTCGCACGCTATGGGCAGAACGAAGGCTTCGGCTGCGACTCGGGGTTGGAGTGTCGTCGGGCAAAGAGAGTGCTGACACCAGGTCAGAATGCTTGGTAAGCCGCCTTTTTAGACCAGACTTTTGACTTCGTTTACGGGAAATGGCTGTACTCCTAGTCAAGCCTGTACTCCGAGTCGTTGTAGTCTGGGTGATTGTGGTGTCGGAGACCTTAGAAGACAATTCCGATTCTAGCGTAGTAAGCGTTTCGGGGTCAGAAATGATCGTAGATAGTTCATGCATCCCGTTTGTGGGAGGTCGTCGTTTTGGATTGGAATGATTTGGTTTCGGCTTAATGGACTCTGCTGATATACAGGAATCTTCCTCGTCGGATGGAGTTGGGCTCCGTTTGGGGCCAGAAGGTCGGGGCCGCTCTTGATATTCAATAGTACGGTCGCTATCATCGTCATACATCTCATCGTAGCTCGAGTATTCCGTTCGATTAGGGGTATGGATGGTGGACTCCCCACGAAATGCGTCTATGATCTTTTCCTTGAGTCCTCTCTTAGCCGAACCCCTTCCGGGGGACGATGAGGCTCTTGTTGCTTGACTTCTTCTAAGCCCACTTGGAGATGGAGTTGTTGGCGGTTCGTCACGACGATCATCATAGGAAGGCTTTGATGTAGGCTTCGGCTTATTTCGTCTATGATGGTTATCATCATCCTGACCAAGATCTGGAGATAAACGCCGCGACGACGAGGCTGAGCTTCGTGCTTTACTCTCATTTGCCCATTCTTTCTCGATTGACTTCCTTGGGGGCTCTTCATGACTTTCGCCCTGGCCTTCCACGAATGGATCTACAGTATCTTTCAACCAATTTTCAATGTTGGGTGGTTGGTTGACGATAGGCTTTGGAGGATCGACCTTCTCTGCTAAAATCTTCTTGCCTTCTGTCAGCGCTTTCTTCAAGACGTTCGTAGCGCCCTTGAAGCTAGACTGTCTATCCGCCTTTGGTTTCGTTGTTGGACGCCCACCCCGTCCTCGAGGTAGTTCTAATTCGCTGAAAGCAGAATAACCAAAGGGTATATCTGCAAGAGGTTTTTGTGGAATACTGGACGGCACGTCCGACTCGACGTCTGAGCCACTAGACCACGACTCGGTATCGGATATATGGTCAGGCGCTGTAGTTTCTGTCTCGGCCAGGCTCTTTGCGCGCCTCGGACGGGTGTTCGATGCTTTCTTCGAGGTAGCCCTTGTCGGTTTTCTCGCTTTTGTTGGTGTTTGGAGTTCGGACTCTGTATCTTCTATACGTTCTCTCCCAGCAGACAGTGATCGACGACGCGAAACGTTTGTTGAGTTGGTGCTTGCTACCTTCAAAGTCCGTATTGAAGGTGCTCGGACCGTGCTCGAGTCCCTCGACGCCGGGTGAATGGGTCGGACTCGAATCCCATCATCCGGAAGAGTCTTTGACTGAGGCTTCGCCTTCTTGTTATTTTCGTCTCCTTCGTTCATGGGCATAGGCTTGACTCGAATACCATCGTCTCCTACTTTCTTCGACTTCTGAGATGCAGAGACACCGGTGCTATGTGTCGTGCCAGATCTGCTGTCTGTGACCTCGCTTTCACTTAGGATTGAGCTGGCCATAGCTTTTACTCGTATTCCGTCACCACTGCCGACTGATCTACTTCCAGCCGATCTTGGCGCGTGAGAACGTTTAGGCGGTTCATCTGGCATTTCCACTCTGCTCGCCCACTCTTCGATTTTCTTGGAAACCGGTGGATTTGGGTTAGGCCGCGATAGGAAATCCTTGGGCAGAGGGGAGCCGCCGCTTTCGTGTTGTTTTGCCTTTGGCGCCTCATTTTTGGAAGGACTCTTTGACTTGTGGTCCTTGACCCAATTTGTATCGCTCACGACGCGCTTCTTAGGCGGGCTCGCAAGCACGGGCTTACTCTGACTCCCCTTACCTGATTCGTCACCTTCCGTGTTTTTTGCGATAGGTGGCACATTAAGCGGTGGTCTTTTCTTTTGGCGCATTTTTATCTTCACGCGGTCCTCTTCGGTGACGCTCTCCTCGTCTACTTGTATATTGACTTCACTAGGCTCCGTCGGGGCCGCAAACGGGTCGGCCGGGGCCATTGCCTCTGCGTTTGCCTTCTGCCACTTTGTCACTCTATCACGCACGCCCCCGGGGGCTTGGATCCGCTGCACGGTGGCTTCACGCATCTCTTGTTTGACTGCTTCGAGGCTCATTCGCCGCTGGCGGACCATTTCTCTCGCCGCCTTCTTGTCTGCCGCAACACGAGCCGGCGACGGACGACCGAGTAGGAAATCGCTCAGGAGTGTAGGAGGTGGTTTTATCGTGGTCGCCCTACGTCGGGCGGCCACGGGTGTTTTCTTAGGAGTGCCATTTTCGCCGGTTGTCGCGGTGCCAGTGTCCAATGTATCGCCGGCGTCGGTACTGGGGGCATCTTTCTGAATGGTGGCATCAGGCTGAGGGGCTCGGGGACCCGAGGGGTCAGTTTCTTCGTCGGCTGGGTTCGGGGCTGTCATGGCCTGGACAAGACGGTGACGGGAGGGTTAGTAGCATTCCTGGGAGTCTCGGGTGGCATGGAGGGGCAGGATCTGCATGAAACCTCGTGGCGGCCGGTGGAAGGAGATGGGGAGAGACATGTTACTGCCTGATGGGATCGCACAGAATCGAAGAATTCGGGGACACTTACCTGGCCGCATCATAATCCCAGCTCTATCTATACTCACGACGTACGGATTGACCCGTGTTGTTCTGTTCTCCTTTTGGGCGCACAAATTGCGAGACAGCAATGGGGGGACTTCGACCACCCAATAGCTGTTCGGCCCGTTGGCCGCTGATTCGCCTCAGCGGAGGACCGACGATCCAACCAGCTCGATGCCCTGGATTGCCCTGGATTGCAGTTCGAGCTTGCTGGTGCGCCTATGGAGGATTGGCCGTTATCAACGCCGATTGTTACGAGTAAACAGCTTCCAGAAAACTCTGAAGCGAATCATGTAGGTCACGCCACAGTGACTGACGTGTGCAGTTACTTGCTGTTGCGGTCGTATTGTTATATTATTGGAAGGGTCAGGAGATGGTGGGAATGGCTTAGATGATTTGCTGTTGATGGGATACGCGAAAAAGGATCGTATGGTTGTTGTTTTCGCATTTGAGTCCTGGTGTACACTACAGCTCCCACAGCAATAATGCCATCGTCATCGCCCGGGTTGTGTAGGTACTTCGGTAGACTGCGGGACGGGAGCTGCTCCCCTAGCAACCAATAAGTTAGTGGGCTATCCAAAAGGTAAACAATGGGTTGGCTTGAACGGACAATGCCAAGCGGGACGACCGGGGTAGGCCCTGTCCGGATGCGAGATGCTTGTGATGTGTTGGCTCATTAAAGTGGGCCACTTTAGCTGATACTCAGTACTGTAGGTACCTAGGTCGGTAGACTACTGTAGGCACCTCGATAGCTTAGCTTAACTACTAGGTAGGTGCGGATAGTTTGCTTGTTTAGGAGGGCGGCTCCCAGGCACCATATGCAGTACAGTATTATATGTAGCACTATGTTTCTCGTCTTTCAACGTCGTCTTAGACATCCTCCTTGAGATGTTTCAGTCAGATCTGGCATGCCGTCTTTATATATATATATATATTTTGTATATCACGCTTATCGGTAGTCCTATACAGCTGGTGCCGCTCTACCTCGGGCTCGACTTACCGTTATGGGAGCTCCCATTCGGCCTTCTCGTCCTGTCGCACGCCACACTTTGCTTTGGCCGATCAAAAAAGCAATGTTTATTTGCTGGACTCGAGCTGAATGACGTACTGTACTACGAAGATGAGTGGAATAGGCGGGTACCCCAATCCTAATCTAAAATTAAAGTCCCGAGGCAACTTCGAGTTGGCCATTGTTATATGCCCTAAATCTTAGACAAGGGACACCAAGAGTGTTCCACTGATATGTATACCTAATGCTCTCACCGACTCACTTGGGCGGCGGGATAGTCTCACAGAATGCCAACCCACTATCTAGGTAGCTAACCACCTAGGTACGGTGCACACTTATCCGCTTCATCTACGTCGATCTACAAAATAGACGACAGGTTGTGAAATAAAGATGCCCGCCAAAGCCCTACACCTACCCTGCCAATCTCTTTATATCCATCATCAAATGATGTATCAAGAAACACAGCCGGCCGTATCACACAATAGAGCGGCACCTATCTGCATCGATACCCAAGTAATTAAAGAACGAGGACCCACGGGCAGACTAGTGGTTACTTCAAGCTCGCTTTGTCAACTCCATAAATATAAAAACTCCAATGACTACAATGAATTCATCCAGTCACCAATAGCCATGCTTGGACACGGGTATGCAGGAAGAGGAACGGTTGGCTTTCCCTTCCTCCGTTCTATACGTCACCTGCCTATTGATCTCGACAACTTATTTTTAAAGGGCCGCTCACAGGTTGTTTAGTGCTATTGGTTATCTAAATTTTACGAGACAGAGCCCGCAAAGCTTAGCAACTTTGAAATTATTCAATGACTTGTCGTCGGTTCCGCTTTGCAACGAAACCCACTTCGCTACCTAAGGCACAAGAGGCTAAGCATTTAAGAAGCATCCAGATTGCGATTCCATCCAGCGTGGCTTTTGCTTATAGGATGCCTTGACTTCCGTTCCTAGGCCGCCTTCGTCTAGTGCATGCACGATTAACATATATGCCACAATTTCTCTCATCCGGTTCCCAACAGGTGGCGTATTGCCGCCTCTTCTCTCGCCACTTTGCCACGTTTGTGTGAAATATCATGCGGTGATGCCAGTTGCAGTGCATCGTAGCCATAGCGCGAACATGAATCCTCCCCTCAAATTAAACAAACCGAAGTCTACCTAATTTTCAATTAGTCCGTCTTTTGTTTCAAGCTTGGAGATCCGTTAACTCCCGCTGCCTTGGAATTTCACACCCAGTTTCGTCCCTTTGGAACTTCAGATCAATCTCAAGGGCTGGGGGGGATACTATAACCTTCAACACCACGCCCCTTATCGCAAGCAAGCATTTCAGGCCGATTGCTTCCCAGGAGGAAACCCAGAGTAGCCAGCGTTCAACGGCGGCAGCGAAGGAGACCGAACAACGCAAATACCTCTAAAGCATAACGTGGCCCAAGAGACGTCTCTTGTGTACCCCAGCGTGGACTTAGTCGGAGGCGATCGATTTGGCCAAAATGGCAACAATGTTGTTTTAGCGGATATTGTTCGCCTTGCATCGTACTTGATGGAAGACCGCATGAAGGGCGCACACGGGCTGCAATCTTCGGGCATAAGCAATCCAAACTGCGCCGTCAGCTTCCAGGTCCGCATGGCCAATAACGTTATTGGAGACTGTTGGTTAAACAGTTCGATCATTGCGCATTGCCTGGGTGCTGGTAACTCCAATACACACATCGATCGACAAATATCAGCTAAATATTACGCGTGAAATTTCCTTTGACCCATTTCTGCTACTCAGGTCTCGGGGCGAGGTTTGAAAATGGGTCCTCAAACTGTACCGTTAGAAGGAAAGAAGTTGTTATTAGCCACGGGCATATAACGCTGTTTTATCCCAGGACAGTGACAACAACGTTTGTCGTATCTTCAAGCAGTTCTCTTCCAAGATTTGCTGCTAGAAATGACGACGAAATACGATGAAGAGCATAAGAAGCTACAAGCTTGGGTATACAGCTTACGCGTGGCCATCATGTTTCATGTAGAACAAGCTCTAGACCCAAAACTTACATTCTTGCAAAGCATTCGCAAACCAGGTTGCGGTGATGGTTAAAGTACCATTCGTTATAACTGCCGAGCCGGGTGCGAGCGACAGGAGCATCCGTATTACCGGCAGCCGACAGCATAAATGGGAACCCATCTCCGCACTTGCACCAGGATGTTCAAGGTGAATGAGGAGAAGTGCGTACCTATATATTCAAACGCACAGGCACCGAAAAGATTCCATATAGATGGTTGCCTACTATTTGAAAATTCCTAATAGCAGAGTTGTTTAGAGTGTTCAATAGCTAATCGTCAGCATGGCTGCAGTACCTGGACTTCCGCCCGCATACGCCGACTCCACCTATCAGACTGCTCATGAAGAAGTATACTCTACGCCGTGGACGGAAACGATTAGGGTTGTCCTGCCTCCAGGCGTCTCGCAGGATGAATTCTCTCTGGCCGTCGAAAAAGTCATTGGGATCTTGGGGAAAGATGCTGTTTTCACGGGCGACGACCTCAAGTATTATGTTGATCCTTACGACATCCCGGAGGCAGGAACGTTGAGCAATATACCAAGTGCTGCTGTTTGGTAAGACAACCCTGCCTCCGATGGACCTTTAGCGAAGGCTTGGCCACCATAGCTGACTATTCAAAAAGTCCTTCATCAGTCGAGGAGCTCCAAGCGTTCTTGAAAGTGGCGAACGAATACAAGATTGCGGTGTGGACGTTCTCTCGGGGAAAGAATTTGGGGTACGTGTGCTCATACGTTAGCATTACTGAGGTGGTTTCTCACTAAGCTTCATGTGTGCTGATGGGACAACAGGTATGGTGGGCCGGCACCGCGTGTTCCGGGTTGCATCGCGTTAGATCTTCACCGCATGAACAAGGTCATAGAAGTCAACGAGAAGTTCGGATACATCGTGGTCGAACCCGGCGTCACGTTCGGAGATCTCTACACCTTTTGCGCGGAGAAGAAATTGAAACTCTGGCCTAGTGTGGCATCGCTGGGATGGGGTAGCGTCGTTGGCAACGTGGGTTCCCTGCCTGTTGCGGACACAGCTCAACATGATATTAACAGGAGTAGACATTGGACAGGGGCATGGGCTTCATCCCGACCGCGGTGCACCACGAGAACGTCGCAGGAATGGAAGTCGTCCTCGCGAACGGCGACGTTGTCCGTACGGGCCAATACGCCATGACAACATCGCCGTCGGCACATCTTACCAAGCTCAGCTTCGGCCCCACGATCGACGGCCTGTTCCTGCAGAGCAATCTAGGGATAGTGACCAAGATGGGCATCTACTTGACACCGCAGCCCCAGTCTTACATGGCATGCTCCTTCGACATGCCCGAATTCGACGACGTCGCCACCATCGTGGATGTCTTCGGCGAGCTGCGCCGCAACGGCAGCCTCCCAACCATGGTGTACGTCTTCCACATCAACGAATGGGCTGCGCTTTTCGGCAAGCGGTCGGAGTGGTGGAAAGGCGACGGGCCGATCCCGGAATGGCGGACGAAGGAAATGCAACAAGAACTGGATATCGGTAATTGGACCGTCAAATTCGGACTATACGGCCCCACAGGCATCCTCGAGGCGCAATATGCCGAGGTTCTGCGGGTGGTGACGGAAAAGGCGCCGACGGGGAAACTGCAGCGAACCCTATTCAGCGGGGAGGACGGAGGGCTTCTCGAGGCGACGTCGGTCCCTCAGCCTCACGGCGGAATAAGAGTAGGGGTCCCGAGCATGTGGAGTATACCGATGGTGAACTTCTATAACGTGCGGGAGGACTCCATCGGCGCCCATGGGGCGTACTCGCCCATCGTGCCCCTCGAGGGAAAGGTCCTGCTAGATTGGGTCAAGGCCGCGAAGAAAGCCTACGAATCCCAGGGATTTGACCTGCTGTGCGATTTCTTCATGCATGAGCGATGTGCCGTGTTCGTCTGCATGCTCTGCTTCGATAAGACGAGTGCGGAACAGCGCATTAGCGTCGACAAGATTTTCAATAATCTCTTCGACGAGGGTTCAAGCAGGGGCTTTGCGAAGTACAGGGCGCATATTAAACACATGGGTATGCGGATTCAACCCTGCTCGGTGGTGGTTTTGAGATTGACTGACAACGCTAATAGATCACAATGCCGAGCTATTCGATTTCAATGATCATGCCTATCGACGCTTTGTAGAAACGTTAAAGGTGAGCGTGCTTTAAGTCGTTGGAGGTTTGAGCTCATTAATTAACCTGAATAGGACTCCTTGGATCCCAATGGCATTTTATCTCCCGGAAAGATGGGAATCTGGCCTAAACGACTGCGGGATACTGAAGCGAGAGCCGTATAAATAGTTGGGATGCTAGCCCATGTGCCTGAGAATCCTCGCTGCACATGAGGAACAGAACACCTTGAGATAGAATCTGAACACGCTGATGTAGATAGAATCCACAAATTATCACCTAGCACGTTTCATTCGCACCTAGCCTCATAATGCCTTCGTAAAAGGCTCATCACGCGGGGAAAGTGGTATAAGAATTCAACTGACTTTAGGTACAAGATAAGATCATACAATCGTGCCCGTAAACCGGTATACTTACAACTTCGCCTTCTGGCCTTGACTCTCCCTCCACTCCTTGAGCCACTTCTGCCCATCTTCTTTCCTCTTCTTGTTGGTCTCCCGGACACGCACCAGACCGACGCCAGCCGGATCTGGAACATCCAACAAGGCGATAGACTCCTTGTACATTTCCTCTTTCAGCCACCCATACGAGCCCTTAGTTCCCTTAACGACTAATCCCCGGTCCTCAATCAGCTTCAGCACAGCATCCAATTCGCCCACGGCATCGACAATGCCTGCCTCGAGCGCAGCCTTGGCGTCGAAGCGCTTCGCCTCCAGCACAAGCGAGCGATACACGAGCGGCGTGGTCTTGATGCGGACGATGCTCGAGAGGGGCGGGGGCAGCGGCGCGCCGAACTCGAGCTCATTGACACAGGCGAATCCGCGCCCGCTACCGGTAAAGACCCTGTAGTCGTGGTGCATGGCCAGGAAAATGCCCCCGGCGAAGGCGTGGCCGTTGATCAGGGCCACGGTGGGCATGGGATACGTCAGGAACCTGCGGTACAGCGGGTACAGACTATCCTGCCAGAACCCGGGCGTCGACATCGCGAGGCCGAGGTCCAGGCCGTTGGAGTAGAACTTCTGGATCCCCGACGTCGTGACCACGACGCCCGGGTCGTACCCGAACTCGATTATGTCGAGCGCGTGGAGCAGCGCGCGGCAGAATACGGGCGTGAGCCGGTTGTCGGCTGGTGAAGTGAAGGTGAGAAGGTAGACTTTAGGCGCGGGTGTTGTGCAGACGACGGTGCCCCCTGGGTGCGAGGGCAGCGCTGGGATGGGGATTGAGAATAGCTCAGTCGGCGCCATGGTGATGGATAGTGACAGAGTTAGTTAGATAATAGTTACTTGATATATTGAGACAGGTTCAATGTTCATTCAGTCAACATTAAGAAGCCCGATAGATGGGTAAGTAGGTAACTGAATGAATCGCACCAGCGTCGGCAGTGAGAACAAGCCTACTATAATACAGTACTAACATCAGTAATCAGTTCCCTACCTGTGTTCTACAACACCTCGGCAACCCCACTTTAATTCCTCGGTGTTTGGCACCCTGCATACCAGGTAGGTACTTTCCAACCTCATGTGTCATTTACCTACCCCGTAGATACATCTTTTTTGAATCGCACTGCATGCATACATTTAAGGTCGCTTTTGATTGCCGCGAGGCACTGATTTTAAGAGTTCGCGGCGCTTATCTTCCATGTGGTGGTATGCAACACACCCCATGAGATAGATAAATTGTTAGTACTGATATTGAACATGCCAAGAAAGAATCACATGTGTAGATATACTTAGTCGGGACGGGGTCATATGGCCTACAGTAGACCATTCATATATTAGTCGGGTACGTGTCGACAACATCCGCTTGGGCCGATGAATACGAAATTACATGCATCTCCTGATGTCCATTCTTGTTACCATTTGAATGCCTTTTCGATAGAACCCCCTGATGCATCGTCACCTGTATCTTAAGAGACAAGATATCACGCGTAGTCCTAGATGAGTGTAGTTACATGGTAGCGGTTATAACTTCAAGCTGGATATATCGGAAACCAGTAATTCAGCAATGATAGTCATTTTGATTGAGCGTAACTAGCGGTAGGGAAGAGGTAAAGCCAACTAAACCAGAAGTTAACCTTAGGCAACTATGATGACTATACACTTGGCGGGGAACGAGAAGGTTTAGCACACTAAGAGAAAGCATTGCACTAGCGTCAATTCTTTTCACTTAGAACTCCTTACTAGGTTGTAACTCTGTAGACTTTTGTTCTTTGCAAGTTGAATGTTTGTGCTACCCAGTAATTCCCGCGCCAAATTTTGTATGAAAGCACAATGACCCATCGACACAGCACGATCACATACGTCTTCCATCAAGACCTTTTCTTTTTATCAGTGCCACACGCGCGTGGAGTTGAACAAACCGACGCCTCATGCTCATTTTAAATGAGCGGTGGCATGGGAATCGCATCACCTAATCACCTCACCCGAAGCAGAGAAATTCCGCCACGCCAGAGCGACGATCAGCATTCTTCTTCTCGAGCTTCTCATAAGCCGCACGTCGGCGGAACACGGCTCGCACCCCTTCTTCGAGGACACCCTTGATGCCCTGGCCCGTCTTGGCGGAACACTCGACATATCTAACAGCACCGATCTCAGTAGCTGTCATAGTACCCTATATACGCGTTAGGGTCGGTTATTGTAAGCCGATAAGAGACGCCGAAAGACACGAACCTCCGTAGCGGTGATTTTACTCTCGAGATGCGGGTACAGCGGAGCCCAGAGGCTGGCGCCGACGCGTTGGTCCGTCTTCGTGCCGACGAGGATGAGAGGAGCACCACGGGTATAGCGGCGAATCTGAGTGGTCCACTGCATTCACCGTCACATCATCCCGTCAGCAAGCGGTTTCTGACTGTAGAAGATATTTACTAACCTGAGTGCGAGCGTTGTTGAAGGACCGCTCGCTGTCGACGCTGAAGCAGAGGAACACCGCATCCCAAGCCAAATAACTGAGACGCCCAAGTTGCTCCAGCTTGACGTCGCCGGCGGTATCCCAGAGCTCGATATCGGTACTTTGTTCATCAACTGCGACGCCCTTATGGAAGAGCTCATATTTCGTCGGTTTATAATGCTGGGCAAAGCCTTTGATTAGCCGACTAGAACCCACCAGCTTGGGCATGATACGGTGGGGGCAAATACCAGGGTAAAAGTATCGCGGTAGAAACGTCTGCATGTAATGATTTGATCAGTAACATTGGTTAAGAAGACAGAGAAGAACGGAGTTCAATGATAAGGTGGCGTACAGAAGAATGCTAGACTTTCCACACTTGGCATCGCCAACGAAAACAAATCGCATCTTCGGGCGGTCGATGAGAGTGAAGGTCGGGGTCCCGGGCGAGGGGGTCGGCTCCGGAGCTGGAGTCGCGCCACGAGGTAGTGAGGAGTCGGGTCTCTGAGAGACTTTGCGCTTTCGGTCCCGCGCAACGACACGCTTGCAGCCATTGGAAACCCGATCGGAAACCCGCCGGACGAGGCTGCAACCGGAGTTCACGAGCTTGCTACGGCGTGACTCCGATATTGGTCGGCTTCCCGCGGCTGAATTCGTTCTCGCTCGCTTGTGGCGGTGGGAGTCGAAGCTGGAGTTATCGTCGGTGTCATCGTAATCCTACGGCGACCAAGTCAGTTTCCAATAATTGGCTATACCTCCCGGGGGGCAAGGACGAGCTGGGTCCAATCACTGGCCAATGTAGGTAGGTAGGTACATACAAGAGAGTGCTTGAGTGTATGGTAGTGAGCTGGCTCAAGGACTTCCTTGTGCTTCTTGGGTGAAGGCAAATCTTGTATCCACTGTAGGATTGGCTCCTTGGCCGGCTTCCAGAAATCAGAGATGGAGAAGCTGAAGCTCGTCGAGGCCGGCACATGGTATTCCTGCGATGGCTTCGTTAACGAGCTGAGGTCGGACTTGGACGGTGTAGCAAATGGATCGGTGTCCATTATTCAGGTACTGAGAAAACAGTATGCAGGCGGCAAAACTACAATGAGCAAAAATGTTGACAGGAAAGAGAGGTCTGAAGGAAGGAAGCATCTGGTGGTGGATATGGGTGAGTTGCTGTGGACGCGGTTCCGGCTGGCGCGCCTCTTGATGAGGAGACTGGGTCCCTTTACAGTATAAACTAAGAGGCAGAATCATTCCCGCGTCTATTCCTTCCTAAAAACACAAATAATGGTTGCCCAGGAACACAGTGGGAAGCCACTGACAGTAGTGAATGCAGGCTACCCAAAGCGAACAACAGCACTCTCTGTCCTTCTACTGAGGAGTACAAGACCCGAGATATGTTGCATGTGTATTAAAGATTGTTTATGTCCGTTCCAAACCCTACTATTATTTAAATTTAACACTTATAAACATCATCATATTGTGTTATCCCATCCACATACTTGTCTGCGACGAACTATAGAATAGGTTGGTATCGTTGTCTAGACCCCAGTCTGTAGGTCGCTGGACCTGCACCAGTTCATGTTATAGATAATTAAAAACTTTGGAACCCGAATCATAACCGGGATTTGTTTGATTATGAAAATAGTCAACCTTGCCTTGATCTGTGTATTATCGTCTCGCAGAGAAGCGACTTGAGGCTGGATATAGTAATTACGAACCTCATCTTAAAGTAGATTCCCCATGCGCAGTTATCGCATATCACACCAAGAGACCATGCGTATCTTAAAAACATACGGCTCCTCGCGAAATTTGCCATATCAATAACAACCCAAGGCTCACACGTTTATATACGAACCATAGTCTAGAGCATTAACCCAAGGTCCAGTGTGAGCGCCAGACTGAGCATCACGGAGTTACACACCATTGTTCACATAGATACAGCCGATGACGTCATCTGAAACTCATCTTGTACATACTTAATCAGTGAACTCAACTCAACGCCTTCGTTCCGAGATCCATTATCGGCGCATTGCGGATGTAGGCCCACAACCGGGGCTACGGCCGGTATAGAACGCAGAGAGACCTCAGCAGGAGCGGGGTTACGTTGCGGACTCTCAGGTGCCATGCCAGCAAGACGGCGACCCCTATGTACTATGTAGGTGCATGTAGGCAGCAATAATACAACGATACCGTGGTAGGTGCTGCAGTTTCCGCAGTGAGAATCTGTATTAACAATCAAGAGGTATAACATCAGCAACTTCCATTGCGCAATCGTCATGGAAAGGTGAGGTGTGATATTAGAAATTGGCCGGGAATAGATTGCCCCCCACCATGACAACAACTTGATTTCTAATCATTCAACGCACTTTAAGCGTCTGCCCCTCCCCGTTTCCGTTTTGCCAGCCATTCATATAAAACCCACCCGCTCGCGAAAGCAGCGAAAGAGTCGGTCTCCGGAATCTCTAAGTTCATGACAGCAGCAAGAATCAACCAGATCGCAAAACAAGTCTCGTCCATTATGGCTACCCCCACGGATATCCACCTCTACACCGCGCAGACGCCCAACGGCATCAAGGTCACTATCTTGCTGGAGGAGCTCAACCTACAGTATAAGGTCTGATCTCTATATATATCTCGTTTCCCTGACTGTGATGCTTACCTATTGAAGACCACCACCATCGAGTTCAGCAAGAACACACAGAAGGTACCGAGAACCAGTCGTGTGAAGTTGGTGAAGTACGCACTAATGCTTAAAAAACAACAACCAGGAGCCGTGGTTCCTAGAAATCAATCCTAATGGACGTATACCTGCTATGACGGATACGCTCGATGGCAAGCAGATCCGCAGTGAGTAATACCAAGGATGAATTTGTTCCTATTTGGGCACTATGGCCTATGTCAAGACCGACAATCTTCTATTCCGGCTATATTCGCGTGTCAGGGCTGTGCATCGTCCCGAGACCTTAGTGCAATACGCCCAGATGGAAGCTGACTAATTGTCAATCGCAAAGTCTTTGAGAGTGGTGCCATGTTGCAATACATCATCGACCGGTACGACAAGGACCACAAGGTTTCCTACCCGTTCGGGACACCAGAGTACTATGAGACGATTAGCTGGGTGAGCCCTGCTTACATACATATTATCAGTGAATGATGAGACGAAGCTGACACGAGGGTAGCTCATGTGGCAGATGGGCGGCCTCGGGCCCATGCAGGGTCAATTAAACCACTTCAATCGTATGTCCTGCCACTGCTCTATCCAGAGCTTTGTCGTTCTATGCTTACCCGCGATATCATAGGCTATGCCCCTGAGAAGATCCAGTACGGCATCGACCGCTACAAGTCCGAGACGCGCCGTCTGTACCGGACGCTGGAAGACGCGTTGAAGAAATCGACGTCGGGCTACCTCGTAGGCGATCGGTGCACCGTTGCTGATATCGCGTCGTGGGGTTGGGTTGCTGTTGGAAGTATGTTCCCCCCGTCTCCGAACATTTTGGTGTATAGGATAAGAAACTGACAGCTTCACAGGGTCGTCTGGCGTAGACCCTAAAGGATTCCCGGTTCTGCAAGAGTGGGTCGAAAGGATGTTGAAGCGGCCGGCTGTTGAGAAGGGCCGACATGTCCCCTCGCCTCATGGCTACGAGTCTATCCAGACCATGACCGAAGAAGACTTTGAAAAGAAAGCCGCCGCCAACCGTGGCTGGATCTTGCAGGGCCAGAAGGATGAGCTAGAGAAGAAATAATGCGTGTAGAGCGGTATGTAGTTCAGGTTCTTTGCATTGCTACTTCAAACTAAGCAGTTGAGAGAAAATAAAAAAGCTGCATGAAATATATTTAAAAATTTGTGTGGGTTGTGCCATGTTCATGGTGCACGAGGGGGGGAGGCAGGCAGTCTACAGATGCCATCCCCAGTACACACTGGACTTTCTATTTACCTTTTACCGTGCGATATATTCTTGAGGATTCGGTTGAGCCCTTGGCCTAAGGAGTAGGGAGTGAATTCGTCGATACGAAAACGGCTGGGCAGCCTCAGTTGGCTCCTCTTCACCTGTATATGTTTATTTCTTTGTCTCTAGTCACGAGCTCATATATTGATTCAGGTATCATCATACTTGGCCGGTTCTCAGTCATTTAGGTTTCGACCCTTATATTAGTTGATAAGAGGTGTCACTAAAATAATACCCCATATTGTTTTTTACAGTCCTATATGGGCCGTCTCGAGATGCGATGATTATGGCTACTTTTCGTATGATAGCTCTAGAGCTCATCAACATTTCGCATACAAAGGGTGATGTACCTCTGTAAGTACCTGTGTGCTGCTAGTACATACGTAAGGTACTTAGGTATCTAACCTTGGGTGGTGCCTATGTTAAGCGTTTACATCCACAACGAATTAGAGAGAGCGAGTCGCAACCCACCCTTATTTTAGAATTCACGAAATATTCAAAGTTCGCCTGTTGTGTGACATCCGGGATGTATTGACCACACTACGTGGGTGCTATAACCTAGGTGGTATCGGAGTTATGATGCCAAGACATATGTGTGAAGCCTATCAATCCCTAGAGCTCGAAGTCATGTAACTTCCTCAATGATAATGAACCGTCATCTGAACCCCTAACTTTGGTCTCATATGTGACTCTGAGTGTAACGCAATAAGTAGCAACCTATCCATGAATGTCGTTTGGCATGTACCCGAGTACATATATCGTTGGTATCGAACGTGTACTCCCTCGCACCAAGGTGAATTCCCTCTATGACCACACTTAGACTTCACCACCCTGAGCATCAGAGGCCATCTCTTCGTCCTTGGTGTCATCTTCGACAACATCGGGGACGCGCTTAGGCTGCTTGGACTTCTTGGGCTGCTTGGATTTGACCGGCTTGCCGGGCTTGGTGACCTTAGACGGGGCAGGCTTGCCAGGTGAGCCGCCCGGGGGGCCGTAGATACCAAGTTTGGTACGGATCTGACGACATCGGGTCTGAACCAAGAAAGGAAAGACAAAGAAGTGAGTTTATTGCCCAGGAGAAAGGCCGAGTCATAAGCGGAGACGTACCTTCGCAACCTCGGCATTCTTGAAGCCCACCTCGGCGGCGACCTGATCCCAGTCGATGTCTAGGGTCTTCGGAAGCTGCTTGATAATGTGCGTAAACAGCTTCGATTCTTGAGCTGTCAACTTCAGCTCGCCATCGGCGGCGTTGGTAGAGGAGCTCTCCTTGTCAGACATTGTCGGTGACTTGTGTTGAACCTTTGGACGAGAGGTTCGCTATGCAACGATGAAAGGCCGGGTTAGTCGTACTGACGGGTAAGGTAGATGGAAGGAAGAAACAGATATGCAGCCGGGCCGGCCTGGGTGTGGTGTGAGATAAGGAAGCAGCGGTAGAGTAAGAAATTTGGGATATATGTAGAGGTAACACGGGCAAAGTCGACACGCCTTAGCTTCCTCGAAGTGATGTGAGTGTGTGAGAGCAGGGTTCAGATGGTTGATTGTGTTGATAAAAGACGATTGCTTTAGAGTAGGACCAAGTACTAGAGATGTGCTGATAGGTGAAACAATGGCGAGACAGAACGTGATGAGGAGGTTAGGGTTTGGCGAAGGAAGATGAGGAAGATGAGGAAGAGACCGAGCTCAGAGTAAACAGTAAAATATTACCTTATTGTGCAGTTGCAACTACTTAGACCACCCAGGCGATTCGAGTGCTGATATTGCACGGTCAACTTGCAAGCTGTGGAAAGTCAGGTGATGCGAAGTTGTTGGAGAAGACACGGATTTGTTGAAAGATGGTGGAATAGGATGGGAGAGATGGATGCAGATATCGCCGGATGTAAAAGTGCAAACGCAGATATAAGTCGACGTTAGGAGTGAGTGTTAATGCAGGGTGCAAGTCAGGTTGTTTGTTATATGGAGAGTAGATGCGAGGCGAGAGAAGTGGTGGTTGAAGAGAGGCCTGGAATCTAGTGAGGGTTTGGAGCCTCTTGTTTTGGTTTCGGAGCGGGGGTGACCAGGTTCACAAGGGGTGCACCGAGTCAAGCAGCCCGGAGAAAGTTAGAGGAAGGAGTAAATTTACTAAATGGAAGCCAGGTACTTACTTGCCGTGGTGAGGTTGGGATCGTAATGTGATATTGGTAGTTGAACCAAGTTACGCGGACGGAGAGAGTGTTGTAGAGAAGGGGACCTGAGAAGGAGTGTTGATGAGAGAAGCATGAAGAGGAAAACAAATGTCTCGCATAGAAGGCGTACTTAAATATTTGCGTACCTGCGTACCTGCAGGTCTACAGTTGCCATGAGTATTGACATAGGTAGGATCTCGGAAACGCCATCCCTAAGGCTATTACAGAGTACTTATGATAGAATCGATCTCCTGTGCAACTAGTGCTCCGGGTCAGCGCACCTTCAACTGATACAACACAGCAGATACATCTTCGCACAATACAATAGTACAATATCTATATACATAGGTACATGCCACGATGATGTGGTTCCTCTATTTTAATTCTTCCAAAACCTTCTCAGCCCTCGTGACCAAGTCTTTGGCTTTCGTTAAGCTATCCTGTATATCAGCAGCATCCTTTTCTATTGCCCGTTTACTGCTCCCCGTCAACGCTGAGGCCATAGCCTCTTCAACACCCTTAACTGCCTTTCGACCTTCTTCTCTCACCTCCCCTTCCCAAAAATCTCGTGCCGTCTCCCACTGCTTTTGCATTCGTCTCATACTCCAGACAATTCCAAGAGCAGCGACAGCACCAGCCTCGTATAGTGTGGTTGTGAGGGTGCCGACGTAGGCCAGGGCACCTAGGGCAGTCATCAACCCTGACGTGCTGAGAGTTTGAAAGACGAGTTTCTGAGCAAGCGCCTGTAGAGCTGGCACTGTTTCGTTTTGTAAATAACTTCGGGTATCGGGAATATTCATTGGCCAATTGGTTTCTTGTCTCGATGGCTTCGCGAGATCTGAATTTGCGGCTGGATTGCTGGGTTGGCTACCAGCGACGGGCGTTTCATTGGGACAGGGTGAGGTCCGAAGAGATTTGAACAGAGTGAAACCTGCTTCCCTCATCCGCCCAGCGAGAAAGATGGAATTCCTTTCGGCCTCGGGTAGAAATCTCTGAGCGAGAATGTCGCTTGTGAGCATGCCCACATCATCCACACGCCAGAACAACTTCCACCAGCCTAGCTTCCGCCACCTTCCGCCGGAGAATGCGACGTCGAGTTGATCCTGCAATTCCGAGTGTGCGCTCTCAGCCCACTCGTCTAAACCGCTTTCGATTGTCCTTGGGTCTATACGGGTGTTGATAGAAGATGGGGAGAGTTTAAGGAGTCTGATCTCCTCTGCTCGAATAGAAGCTGACGTATTCCTCAAAAGTGAAGCAATCAGTTCCCGAACTGGTGGTTTCGTTACGTTGTCAGGCGTTGTGAGAATATCTGCTTTCAACCAATCCACTAGCTTGGGGACATTGCTTTGAAACCATAGGTGTTCATATTCGATGGCATTACCAATATCCCTACGAACCAGATCCAACCCAATTCTGGCAGTTCTAGTGTCAATGAGAGTAAAAGGTAACGGACTTGCTTCGGTGGGTTTGTACTCCGGAATATTGACGGCATACTTGAGCACGTCGGGGTTTTCCAAAGTGGGCATTGATAGTACAGAGGCTGCACCGCGAATACCGTCAGCCACAACTAATGCCTTGTGGACAGGCGTGGTTACAGGGGTATATCGGCCAGTGTTTGACGTCGGAATATCAACAGTCGGAACCAGTACTGTATCTTCAAACCCGTCTATTACACTCTTGTCTAACACTGGCAGGAAAGGATTTGTTTCTGCGAACAAGATTTCAATATTGTGGCCATCCAGAGTGGCGGACGAAACATTGATCTCTTGCAATAGATTCCCCTTAGTGAGTGAAACGGCGGGTTCCGATCCACGATTCTCAGCACCAATGCGGATTATCATAGGTTCGGCCAAATCATGTTGCTCGACTTCTCGTTCCCAAGCTTCGGGGTCCTTTAGAGGATCTGATAACAAGAGTCTGAGGACCTCTTTGGCTGTGTTGGTCGGCGTAGACTCGTCGGTGAGGCCAAGTATCGCGACGCGTATCGATTCGTCTCCGGGCTTCTGGCGCAGCCCATCGAGGGCGAGCTGCAGGCGCGAGAGGTTCACATGGTTCGCGGTGTGCGTTTGCAGGTTCAGAAGGATCGATTCGAGTTCCTTGCGGGGGTCGATCTTCTCAGTCTCCGCGATCTTCGCATCGACAGGTGTGGTCGCAATAGTCGTCTCGAATCGCCGAGCATGGGCGGGCGGCGCTCTCTTCTTTGGGTGCCGCGCAACTCTGGCTCGGCCGAAGTCCGGCGAGAGCGAACAGAAGAAACAGGTTGACTGTCTCTCGGGGTGTGCGTATCCCTTGAATACAGCACCACGGCGTCCATACGGCCTCAATTGGGCAGGCAGCCTGGGAGGCATGTTACCTATCTCGCAGCCCGGCGATCATTGGAAGTCGCGCGAGCAGAAAGAGCTGAAGCTCGAGAGCTCCAAAAATGCTGTACCAGTGTGAGCAGTACAACGGGAGGTTCTTCCCGGCACAGTGGTACGTACCGATGCCGTCCCCACCGCGGAAGCAGGCATTGGACGGTTAAAATCCGGGTCGCTGCTTCATCTGGATCTAAGTACCTACCTAGGTAGATGTTTGTAGCTGCCATCTGTTCTTCAACTTGAAGATACGTCGTTACATCATACCTGTACCTTTAGGAAGCCGCATTACATAAGCGGCAAGGACATCCCATCGCTGGACCCATCCCGCCTTCGTTGGCAGCCTGGCAGACATCCGTAACTAAGTAAATGGACACCTGCCTTACCTATCGTTGTCCTCTTAAACTACCTACCATTTGTAAATTGTACGTAGGTAGCCAACAGCGGTTTGTCGATCGACGCAACTAGAAGCTTATAAAACCCCATATCGCAGATCCCCTTGTTCAAGTGCCATCATTGATCAGTACCGATACGGCTGTACTGCCTCATCACCGAAAAGCATCGCCTCCCCCACCATACCCCAGAACACACCACGATGGCGCAGACGACAGCCCATCGTCGGCTTCTTGGGGAGTACAAGGCACTCTCAACCAACCCTCCCGAGGGCATCACCGCTGGCCCCGTCAGCGAGGATGACATGTTTGTGTGGGAAGCCCTGATCCAGGGCCCCGAAGGCACTCCCTTCGAGGGCGGTATCTTCCCCGCCGAGCTCAAGTTCCCGAGGGATTACCCCCTGGCACCGCCCAAGATGACCTTTCTAGGGGAGATCTTTCACCCGAACGGTCCATCTCTCTCGTCCCCGTGGGCTCAGCCCTTGGAGCATCAGCTGACAGCCGTCTTGGTGTTACAGTCTACGCTAATGGCGTGGTTTGCATTTCGATCCTCCACCCGCCCGGCGACGACCCGAACCAGTACGAGCACGCCTCCGAGCGCTGGAGTCCCATCCAGTCCGTCGAAAAGATTCTCATCTCCGTAATGAGCATGCTGGCCGAGCCCAATGACGAGAGCCCGGCAAATATAGAAGCGGCCAAGATGTGGCGAGAAAACCGCGCCGAGTATGAGCAGCGGGTGCGCGACGGTGTCCGCCGGATGTTAGGGCTCTAGTGGAACAAACCGCAACCTCCGAACCTGTCACTACTCAGACTTGAGTGTGACCCACGCGGCATAACGCAGACGGTTGTGTGGTCATTGCGCTCGGGCTGGGAGGGACCGGGACTGCAAGACGCCGTGCGCGAGACCCAGTTTCTCTTACATAGACTCAAAATCTCCGCGCCCTCGGTAGCGTCTGGCTATGGATCAAAGTATCGGGAGCCATAGGGCGAGACCAGGCCCAATCCCATCATAGGACCCGAGAAGCCAGAACAGAAATCAGAGCAGTTATAACCGAAGCAGTTCTTAGACAAAAGGACAGCAGGGATAAAAGGGTCCCCGTCTCCAGAAATTCTAATGTGGCGCAGCATGAATGGTTGGACCTATATACCAAAGGGCCAGTACCTCTGACACCTTTATTCATCACGCATACCAAAGCGAGGGCTCTGGCGCATAGATTTTAGCGGAACCAAAACTGTACGGCCATATTAGCGATCGCGGTATACGAGGTATGACAGTGCAACAGCAGGTTGAATGGTTCTTGCGAATAATGTCTATTATAATGCTAGCGCTACTTAGGTATTTATCCACGTCCATACCAACCGATTACCATACCGCGTACCCTTTGTTGACGCTGTGTTTGCCATGAACGCCGACCACATATTAAATTAACAATGCTTCATACGTCGTGTCTAACAAGCATACAGAACTGATAGCATCAAACTCTTACGTGCTTCTTGTCAGAATGCGAGGTCCTCAGGCGGTAACGTTGATTGTAGTGTTGAAAGCGCGAAGATTGGTCGAGCCAGAAGCCTATAGATTTATGTATCAGCACAAATAAGAGGAGACGAAGGAAGATGAAGTTACTCACGCCGACGAGATAAGGCACAGCACCGACGAGCAACCAGTCACCCGCAGGCTGGCTCTCGGGGATGGTGACCTCGACAGTGAAGCTGTTGAGCTTCGCGGTGTCGGTTCCGTACAGGGGCGTGTACCCGATCTGCGTGCCGATGTAGATCTCGCCGTCGGAGCCCTGGCCGCCGAATCGTGTGGGCGCCAATCCCCAGATGATGCTGAAGTCCTCCCAGTTCTGGATGTAGATGGACGTGCTGAGCGTTGCTGTGATGTTATCACCGGCGGCGGCGGTTGCTGGCGTGTGGAGGCCGCTGATCATGGGTGATGCTGAGGCCGGCAGCAGGAGGCCGGTCAGAGCGGTTGCTGTGAGAGTCTTGATGGAGAGCATTTTGGCGGTGGTGATGATCTTGATGCTACTAAAGCTGTCCGTAGTGTGGATGATTATGTTTGTCTGTCGATAGCGATGGGGAGTTGAGCAAGCGTGTGGTATTGATCGAATATGGCGATGTGGAACGAGCACGAAGCGACTATTTATATATATATTTATATCCATACTATGACGACACAGTCAATACGAACAAAGAAGCCTCAGCCCTAACTCCTACACCTAGGCCCTGACTTAGGTAAGAGCTAGGTATCGTGCGTACCACATATGGACATGCACTACATCCACGTACAGCAGTAAAGAGCTGATCCATGCCTCCTCTCGTTCGACATTGACGTAGCTCAAGAATCCGACTAAGAGAACGCTGGGATCTGCCTGGGAATACGAAGTGATCGACACCCGCAGATGCCGCCGTCCCAGCAGCACGGACGACAGCACGGGGCGGTGCAGGGATGGGCTTTCTGGGCGCTCCAGTTCCAGTTAAGTAAGTACAGCTGTATGTGAATAGGCCCAATTGGGTTGAGTCCATCACGAAGCTTAAATTCGTCCCCGCCTACCAAACTCCATCCAACATCTTGCATTTACCAGTACGTAACGTCCCGTATCATCTACGACCAACCCCAGAAATGCAGAAGAAAAAATTGTGTTCAATCAAATCTTTAGACATCAGTACTTTCCATCCCACATGGCTGGCTGGGCAGGCATGCCTTGTCTAGGACTCGCTCACCGCCTGAAAGATTGTGACACGAGTTAGGACACGGGATGAGAAAGACGGTGATTGGACAACCTCTATTGCCTGTGGTCCTGCAGTACGAAGCACGGAATCAGCTCTCCAACAGCTGATCAGCTGAGATTTTCCAGTGGGTGGCCAACTGCTGTTAAACTGTACTGTAGTGTACAATGATGCGTGCGTGCGGCTCTGTTTTTGCCGCGATGCATGTTGTCAGCATTTGCCCCCCCGGTCGCTGAGACTTCAATCGCATTCGCACACACTACATTACTTACAGTACTTACAACTGGACTTGTCTAACGCGCGTTTGTTCTGGAGATCGACTATCGCGGCCCGACTGTTGAGCCAGGCCTGGATGACTTCTTTCGTATTCCTCACGAGGTCTAATTATAGATCTATCTGGCATTACCAACAAATTCTACGGCCGCATCGAATCACCCAGTGCCCAAGTGTATCGTATTCATGGCCCGTTGGTCGGCGCGGTACGGATAAATGGGCCGGCTGTTGGTATATTTCTTTATTATTGTTGTCCGTCTTTTTGTTGGGCTCTTTGTACTTATGGTCATCCCATGGATTACGAGCGGCTCACGTCATCGGTACTCGCCACCAACAGGCAAGGAAAGAAAGGGCAGCGAAGTCGCGGACCTCTTTCGGCCGTCGCGAACGAGATACTTACAGTAGAGTCCGGTAATCAAATCGATGCACATCGGCTTGAGTGGCGGTGCTGTTTGCCCGTTGGCGCCCTGATTACGAGCAGAATCTTGTAACGTTGCAGCAGAGACCCCGGATCTTCGTGATGACGGCTGGATAAATCGTGTCATTCAATCGGCTGCCCATACTCTCGCTATTCGCTATTCAAGAACAGAGTACATGCCATATATCCCTCGCGACCGCTCGCGCGGCGACCTGAGGTATTACGACTCTGCTGGCCTCATAGCGCCAACTCGCGATTCGAGATACACGCGAACAGGCTCGTATTTTGAGCCTACCCTCTATGTTCTTACTATGAAGTTATCACTGCGCCGTATCGAGACCCAGTCTGTCATCGTTATTTGGATTGTTCCGGCCTGGGTTCGGCCTGCCAAGCAGAGTTTGCATGATTCGTAAGTCCTCAGGTCAGATAGCCTTCGGTCCAGTGCCATCTCCGCCACTTGGATCTAGATAGCTCATGAAATGTACTCTCCATGCTATGGACGAGCATGTGCCGGTCAAACGGGGTTGTCATAGATTGGTTTCCTATGGTCGACCAATAGAGTTTTATCAATCTCCAGTTACGATATTAGGGTCATTGAGTGTAAAGCTAAGCCTAAGAGACTACTGTTCATCGCTCGACGTCTTCATCAGGCCGTCTCCGGGGCTTGCTGGCGGTGAGTCCGCCGTATCTCTAAATAGGTCGGTGCCCATCATAAAATGGATAAGTTGAGAGTTCCAAGCGGTTGCCTTTGAAACGTTCGATCTTGGAAGGAGTGACTGAGGGCAGCGCTTTGAACATAAAAGGATTTTGAAGACTCTATTATGTCCAGTTTTTAAACAAACCAAAATCGACATAATGTCCCGGGATTTTCCATCCTCCTATATTTCTCTCCTTTTTTTGCATCCAACCTAAGATTGAATACTTCAAACTAGTCCAGAATACTAGTGAAATAGCGGTGACATTGCTTCGAGCTCTAGAAATTCGCGGGCGTTGCGTTTAATCAGCCAAAATCCATAAGCTCCGTTAAAACTCGGCGAATTTCCCCGTCGTTTCTTCGCAATTGGATCTTGAATAGCTTACATCCCCTTAACGTTCCCTACACGCTCCCCGGAAGCTTATCTCAGATAGCAATCCTGATCGAGTAGTGGTATAGATACCCCCTTGGTGTCAGAAGGGTTGGGCACAGAGTGAATAGATGGAGATAAGCCCTATCTGTCATTCTTGCCTATAGAAAACTACTCATAATTTAACTCCTTTAATATTCGTTTAGGGGTAACCATTCATACCAAACTTTAAAGATAGTCTTACTACAATACTGGCAATCGGTTCAGGCCCCAACTGTACAGTTACATCTAGTACAACTACCTCTGCACCGTAAGTCCCGGCGGGCTGTTACTACTAGTCAACTTCAAACGTCCTCATTGCCATTGAATATGAAACCCCGATGTGTCTCGATCTCACTTGAGGCGCTTTGGCTGGGTTGACATCGGCCGGTCATACCAATGGCCAATCGATATGTCTCCATCGAAGTGGCTTTGCGATGTGATCTGTCGCGCTCGGTTGCGGACCCCAGCCTGTCCGAATAGCGATATTCACTGATATTCTCAGGCGTCTTCGGGGACATCTACTCGCCAGAATCTTAAGTAATGGTGAAATGCAACTCAGCACGACCCCTGCATTCTTCCAGATAAAATATGCACACATTTTGGGATAGAACCAGCACCCGCTTATGTAGTTTTACTTGCTCACAGCTACGACGGCGAGTCTCGCTTCCCAATTACCTACCGCTCCGAAGATACGAGCTCCCTTGAGAGGGTAATCGAATAACTCTTCCCAGAAATCCAAGAAAGTAAAGATATCTTTATAATCTGCTTGAGTCTATACCCTTCCTAAGGCCCGTTACATTATAATCACCTAGCCCAGGGGCGTGCCAGCCGGCCATAGTGTTCTATCTGCCGCGTGGCTTGTGTAGATCACGGCGTAGGCTTGTTTTATACTACCTCCCACTCCTGCAAAATAATAATAATAATAATAAAATAACTATTAGTTTCTCCTTTACTCCTAAATTTGTGCCCTCGTTTTTGACGAAAGGAGGAACAACCATGAAACCGGGATGTGATCGGGGCTAGGTTGGTTGATGCGGACCGCGTAAAGTGGTTAAAAGACCAACCTAACTAAGGCACAGGTAGAAATGCGCAACCAAGTCACCAGTATATTGTCATCCCTTTAGTAGTATTGGGTGCCTAATGCTGCGGCTACCAACCACGAAGAAAGACGAGTCTAGCTGTAAGGCTTAGACTCTAACGGATTCCTGAGCAATCGGGATATTTTGAAAAAGCTTGCCTGATTGCTCAGGCAGCATACTGTAATCTGATAGATTACAGCAAGAAAAAAAAAGGTATCGCAAAATGTCGCAGTTATTGCAGCTACAGCAACCTGAATCGCGGTATATATGTCTGCGACAACAAGCTAATAAATCATGATTCCCGAGAGAGCTACACTATCAACGGTGACTACGAAACCAGATGGTAAGTATGCCTTGCTATTCAAGTCTAACGCAGGGACATGGCGTAAAGTGCGTCAGGAACATCCTCGATGCGGCTAGGCAGTCTAAATGGGACGATTGTACTCCCAACCTGACAAAATCAATCTGACTCTTCAAGCCTATCCCGATATTACAGATCGAGGTGTAATACGCTCTCTTCGCTTACCTTTGTTTAGCCCTTTGGCTGATATCGAGCTCTAGGTGATTATCGATTTTGTCGGTACTACATATTTCGTCTTCATTTTAGTGCTTGGGAACTATCTCATCGCTTTCGACCCGATCGCATTTCCATTCCAATCTGGCTTCTCGGAATCGCAGAGTTCGGAACATGTTTTCGCGAACGCCGTTTGGTGGAAGCCGAATCCTATTGACATCGTATTTCCCCACTGGTTTCGTCATATCATTTCTTTAGTCACCCCGGTGAATACTCTCGCCCGTTGGTGGGAGCCTCGTCGTACAAGCATTCCGGAGGCTTTCGAGTCTGTAAGTTTACAGCTGGGAGATGATGTAGGTCTGTAACCTTGATTTGTACCAGTGTATTAGAAGCCTCTGCAACATACAACTGATAACTGGGTTTGGAATCCTCATCAACGGCTTCAGCACTCTCGAATCCGGACCTTCTCCTTACCACTGGCAGATTGTGGTTTGCGTCTCGTAGTTCGCCTGTGTCACGCACCTGTACGGTCTTACGGCGCTCCGACATTATCTGCACTAGCGGACGTCGCCTACACTCGCCTTCGGGCGACGCTGAGAAGTCGAGTTCGAGTCATTATGTTACAAGCATCATGGCTTATCCAGACAGCATTGGGATTATTACGTTTAAACATAGGCAACCCATCAGGCTAACTGAAATACTGTTTAAGGCTTTGTGGATGACGCTCTCTTTGAATTTTGATCTGTTTAATTCTATGATTTCCGAAGTAAAAAACCTTCCGATTCGAATCGCCTCTAGATCCATCGTCGTATAAGCTAATTCCGTCTCGTAGATTTATTGGCTTCTAGTTCTTCTAGTCTGGGAAACGGTTAGATTAACTCACACTTCTTAATTTAACATAATAAGAATCATGGCAAAAGGATATGCCAGGTTATAATATGAAAACCTCAAAGTATGGGCTAAATTCGAACATGCTACCTACCAAAAAAATCTACGGCTTAAGATGTACTCAACATCTCTCGACCGGAGAACCCTTGTTGCCTGTGGTCCTGCCTCTGGCAAAAGGATTTATCCTACCAAGGTGGTATTTGGGAACGTCTGTTGAAGATCTGCCCCTAGCTGTGATCTATATGCCTGGTATAAGGCTATGCAACATTGGGCACTCGGTCCGAAGCGTCTGCTGACTCATAATGGCGGTGAGGTGGTCGGACGGGCTCTGCTATACCCGGCCGCCCTTTGAGACGACCCTGCTCCTCCGAACGATGCCCGGGCCTAATGTGTAGTCTTTAAAGTACACAGACGACTTATGTATGGATTGACTTCTGATTGCTTCGACCCAGCATCCGACTCTTACTTCTGAGCACTGCTTAACACGGAGCAGGCAGCAGGCATGCCAACGGCAAACGTCTACGGACAGGAGTTCGTATATGGGTACCTAGTAGCCTTTGTATCGTAAAACCTACCTAGTCATAGCATGCCCAATGCCCTTCGGGAGGCTCCGGGGCGGCCGCTACTTCGCAGTTCCCGTCGTTGAATACAACAACAGCAAAATGTCTAACACTGATCATCACGGCGTGGGCTTTGGTACTACGTCATGAATTACGTGAGAAGCCCGTCTATGGGTGTAGGGTATTCCGTGTAACAACAAAATGTCCGACCCGACACTGATCATCACGGCATAGACTCTTGTACTACATCACGAATCACGCGAGACAGTCTGTCTGTGGGCGTGTGCTATTTTGTGTTCGATGGCAACGATCTTCTGGTCCATCTGTTGGGCATAGCAAGAGACGATTATCGTCGATTATTCCTGCACTTTCCCGGTGCTATGGCTGCTTTTCACAGACTGAGCCATACGCCTAGTTGCAAACGCACCGCAATTATTTAGTCAACCTTCGCAAAGAGGCACTAGTTGTGAGCGGGCCGCTAAGTCAAGTTTCATTTGACATAGTAGACCGTGATAATAGACCCCTTGGACCGGTTCTGATGGCTAACCCATCATTGCGATACTCGAGCTGAAGCGAACTAAATGCGCCGTCCTCTTGCATGAATCGTAACCGGCCTGCATATATCCCTAAGGTTATTGGTAGGTAGTCACACAGGCTGTCAGCTAAAAAGCAGAAATAAATGCGGTAGATGCTGACCATTGAGGCGTAGTTAACTATTTCAACCCCCCAAATCACTGTAGATCGGCATCCGGTGTTACGGTCCCAACCGTGGGCATATAAGTAGCTGCAGACGTCAAGGCACCCAACATTGACAACGTTCTAATTTTGGTAGCGTTGTGGTATAGTACTGCACCTTTTCATTTTTGATCTCCTGAAAGAGGACTTGGGAAATCCTCTACTGCAGAGTAGGTGGCTCTCACGCAGCCTGGTGCAAGAGCGAGCGAGAACTAATTAGCGAGAAAGGATTCGTATATAAAGGGTAGACTTTCCGCGAAAGTCGGATGCTTTCAATTGTTATCATCAGCATCACTTGGGCTCCCATACTCAACCCTTTGCTCGCCAAATCCTCACCATAACTTCAACACGGCACTAGGCATATATTTGTCCGCCTAATCCTATCCTCAAACACCCAAAATGCGCTTCACTCTTGCTATCTGTGTCGAGAACCATGGCTGTGGGTGCTTCACCTGTACGTAACTAAAGATCAGACGGGTCAAATTCGCCGTTCTTGTGCGGGCTATGTTTTCAATGGAAGACTTCCGGGTTTCAAATCACTCTTGGGGTGTTTCATTGATATGAATGGAACTTTGCCAGTGGGGGTCGCCGAGATGGGCCAGGACAGGAAGGCGAGACGAGGAAATAGGTATAGGTTGAAAAGTATCAATATAACCTTTATCTCGGAACTGCCTGGAGCAATATGCTAGGAGCAATTTTCCTTTCATACGTAGTGATACTGTGTCCGGAATGCCGCCATATCTTCAGCCTGGGGCGCCACCTTATATGATGGGAGGCTTGTCGGACATCCAGCTTGGTAAACACTTTCGCTTGGACATTGAAAAGCGTACTGCACATAACGCATACACAACTAGGGGTCATTAACCTTGATCAAAAGAATCCCTGGATCTAGAGTAGATACTAATAGCTCAAAAGACATAAATAAATTGCGGATAGTGATTATTTACCAAATTAATGACCTTGCCTAAATGCCATGGGGTAACAGTCACGTAAACTCCGGCCTGTAGGTCGTAGATGGTATAGGAGACTCCATTTCCGGATCCCAAAACGTCTAGTCCTAGAGGCTTCCATACTGAAGTCTTGAAAATTTGTATGCAATATAATACTTCCTTATTTAAACAACTGGGCCCCAAAAAATGATTGTGTTTCGAGGCTATACACGCTAGGGACACCAAATTCACCTAGTATATCCAGAATAACATTTAATTTAAGACCGACTTGCTACCCTAAACGTTCCCATCCCGCTTCTAATGCTGGTATCATGCTAATTAAATCCGAACACATTATAGTTCATACTCTAATAACGACGCTTAAAAAGGGTGGGCCCACGAGGCCTGCTACAGGATTCAATTGGTTCGAATCGACACGTACATCTTGGAACATCTTCTACTGTTATCGATGAGATGAGATGGTGGCTCATGATCAGAATTCAAAGTCTCCCCAACCACTTCCGGAATAATCAGTTGACGCCACCGCAAAGTCGCTGCTCGAGGCTACATTGATACTCTCATCCATGCTGAACGCTGTAGCACTACTATCAGTGTAGACAGCCGAGTTAACGTTAATATCCAGAGTCATGTCAGTAGTGACTTCTGTACCGCTATATGTTGCAGTATCGGCATAGCCTGTACTATTGTACGTCGTATCTGCAACAACTGCTGTTGAGTTGTCGATATAGACAGTGTTGTTAACGACCTCTGCATTGTCGATGTAGGCATTGTTTACGGAGTAACTCGAGTTATCGGTATAGGTCGTGTCAGCCGCCATGTAACTGTTGTCCGTATAGGTTGCGGGTGCCTGAGGTGGAACAGATGAACCATACGCCTGGTCATGGGCCCCGCCATGGCCCTCGGTAGCATATCCACGGTTCTCGGTACCATATCCATGATTCCCACTGTGTGGCTCAGAGTACGACATGTGATCCGATTGAGCATGTCCTTGTTGTGGCTGAGAATTATTGTGACGAAAGGCGGCCCCGACAGCAGAGCCGACCATTACAGCAGCGGTAGCCATATTGGCGGCGTCAACATTTACCTGTGCCTGTGCTTGAGGGCCAGAAGCCCCTACGTTAATCATCGCAGGTGGCGGTGGAAAAGGAGGCGGCGGCGGAATATTGACCATAACCGGTCGAACCAAAGGGTATTGTTGTTGCTGATTAAAGCCAACTTGCGCCTGAGCTTGAGCGTTAAAATTTACAGCTACTCCCGCGGCTAATGGGGGATTCTGAGCAATAGGAGGTCGGCCCGGCATCTGAGCCCCAACTGGCTGTTGTATAGGCTGAGGGTATGCCGGTTGAGGATGGCCGGGCTGTTGGTGTCCAGGTTGAGGGCGGCCTAATTGAGCATAGCTCAACTGTAACTGTCCTGATTGAAGTTGACTCGGTTGAGGGTGACCGGGTTGAGGGTGACCGGGTTGAGGGTGACCGGGTTGGGGTTGTCCCAGTTGATGGTTTGGCTGTGGATGTAGTGGTTGTGGTTTACCTGGCTGGTGTTGCTGACCCATTTGCACCGGGTGCTGTTGAGAAATAGCACTTGGGGTGCCGTGAGCTTGTGCTGGTGCTGGTGCTGTCTGTGTATGAGCCAGTGGTGGACGGGTTGCACTCGCGTAGAGACCGCCCGCAAGCTGAGCGCCAGCGGCGCCGCTAACTCCCATGGACTCGGCCACTCCAAGATTAAGTGTCAGCAATTTCCCTTCTAGCAGAATTTGTACAATGTGGAACTCCGAAGGTGAAAACAAAGCCAAATAGGGTATCCCTCTCCTAATTCTAGCAAAACAGGACGGAAGTAACATAGGGTAGTACTTACTAACGGCCCCGCCAAATCCAACCGCTGTCTGCTTAAGTGCAGGGTTTTTCCACACCTTCTTTGCCCATTTCTTCATTCCTTTGCCTGCATCCGTTAGAGCGGCGGTGGCTTGTGCAGAGGTAAACGGTTTCCCTTGAGTTACGGTAACAGAAGAGGTAACTCCTGAGCTTTGCGGAAGCTGCTGTGCTTGCGCCACTAGTGGTGGCGGCGGAAATGTTTGTTGTCCAACTGCCGGTAAGCTCCCCGCAGAAGGTGAGAGTGTCATGTGTGAGTTGTGAGGCTGACCAGTTGCTGGATAAGATATTGTGTGTTGCGGTTGCGGTTGTGGCTGGTTGGCTGAAGGCTGATATCCTCCAGTGTGGGTTGCGCCGGAATGAGGCGAGGCAGTTTGGTGCTGCGGTGGCTTCATCTGTGCCTGAGATGAAGCTGGCCCATATCCTACACTTCCCTGCAGCGGGTTCAACATTGGATTCGCCTGCCCTGGTACTCCGTGGTGCTGGACCGGGCCCCCTGGCGTGGTTTGCATTGGCTGTTGCCCAACCGCAGTATGCTGTATGTTGACTGTGGGCTTTGCATGGTTGTTGGGTATCGAATGTTGCACGGGTGCCAGAACGGGAGCGGATCCGAGTTGCGATGGAAGGGGCGTTACCTGGCCGGGAAGCATTGGATAGGGCTTGGCCGATGGATTTGGTATTGGGGACGATTGGGTTTGCACAATTCCGGCCGGCGGAGATGGTTTTGAATGGAAGCCAACAGGGGGTGTTACGTTTCCTACCTGTTGAGAGAGAGCATGGGCTGGTACCGATGAAGGCCTAATTGGTGCAATATTTGTTTGGTTGACATTGATGTTAGGGCCAGTGTGAGTATTCATGGTGGCAAATGTGCTCGACGGGGTAGAGGACTGGGAGACGTGAAGAGATGCTACCGACTGGGCCGGGGAAGATACTTGACTCTGAATAGGTGAAACGGATTGCGTCACAGGAGAGGAATGTTGATATGGCGGTTGTGACGAGCTCTGTGGTGTATTTGGGCTGAAAACCTGGTGTCCGACGGGTGGCTGGACAGCCGCCTGCTGACTTGACGGCCCTGCCGTCACCGGGTTTTGTACTTGTGGTTTTTGAATAGCAGATTGCGGATGTCCAAATGTGGGTGGCCCAACTATCGAGTGTGGAGGAGCGTTGCTTTGCCCAAGGGGATGATGAAGTGCTTGTTGTACGGATGTTGCAACGGGAATTTGAGTAGGTCCATTCACATGGGAAGTAGGCATGTTGGCTTGTGTTTGTTGTACTGCACTATTCATATGGTGAATGAAATTGCTTTGGGCTCCAAGCTGAGCCGGATTTGTGTGTGTGATATTGCTTGTCTGAGAGGGTAGACGACCAGGCGCAATAGCGGCAGATATCTGTAGGGGGAAGGGGGTCGATGCGTTCCCTTGAGGTTTCAATGGGCTTGGCGACATTGAGACCATACCTGGGTTCCCAGCCTGAGATGGTAGCGACGGAGAGGGACGCTGAGTTTGGCTCGACGGTCCTTGAGCTGGCGAGGATGGATGGTGAATCGCTTGTGCATTTGGCCTACTTTGTGTGGTTATAATTCCGGCATTGCTTGGAGACGTGATCACATTCGTTTGTGTCACAGGGGTCGCTGTGACTGAGACGGGTTTAGAAACGTTGGCAGGTGCAGAGGTTGCCTGTCCGGGTAGCGGGGAGGCAGTATTAGATTGTTGCATAGTTATGGCTGATGGTGGTAATTGTTGATTTATCGGTTGTGGTCTTCCACTGGCAGCAACATCTGTCGGCGCGCCTACCCCTTCACTGATCGAAGTTGGTCTTGGCTTGCTGTTATCTCCGAGGGCTGTATGGGTTGGCTGTTGAGAAGGTCGCGAGCCCGGCGCTGGGCTCCCTTGAGTTGTGAAACTACTGATGACAGAGATCACTTCAGATATCTCGTCAGAACTGGCCAACGTCGGTTGACTCGAGTGTGTTTCAGGGGTAATCGACGAAACCTCAGAACTTTGTGAAGAGTGTCGTTTGACAAAGTTCAATGGCGCTACCACGGGGATCTGTTCATTGATATTAACATGTGGCTGTGAGTTTATCCGGCTAGAATCAGAGGCTTGAGATGTGATGCCAGGTTGGGGGAAATCTTCTGGATATACAGTTGTGCCATGATTCAAGGGATTCGAATTACTGGGTATCTCATGGAAAAATAAAAAGCCTGGAGAACCGTTCATTTTTGAGCTCGCAGATGGTAGATGACCTGGCAAGGTGTCGACTCTCGTAACACTAGGTTGGTCGGTGGGGGTGGATGAGGCCTGGATTACCTGTTCAGAAGGACGGTGAGGGAGTATGGTCCCTTGAGTATGCTTGCCTTCACTCTCCTGAAGACTGTTATTTGGCTGACTGCCACCAGGTTTTAATACGGATGGGGTATATGATAGATTATGGTTTCCCACTGGAACCGAGATGCTATCGTGCCTCGCTTGACTCCCAGGTATAATTTGTTGATTGGTAGTGCCAAGCGAGCTTGATTCCTCGTCTGGGCGATGAGCTGGTTGTAGAGCTGCTGGGATAGAGGAAGTCTGAGGGTTCATAGTTGATGAAGTTTCTACAGCCGTAGGTTTTCTAGGTTCCAACGGTGGTGCCAAAGTGTTAGGGATGTCTTCTAACATTGATGACTCAGGATTCTTGGAGTTCTCCCGGCCGAAACTTCCAAGTTCACTGTCCTGGTTCTGGAGAATAGATGTTTGTGGCAGGGCTTCGGGGGCCTTGTTTTGCGCCTGAGATTGTTGCTCAACAACACCCTGCGTCGGCTTCCACGGTTGGTACTTATTTTGTCCGACATCGACGGGGTTCATACCCGACGGGACCGGCTTTCTCCCTATTGAAATAGCACCGGGTGAGACGCCATTGGCGGAATTCATGTCGGGTTTCAACGGCGGGTAAGCAAAAGAAGCAGATACAAGCGGATATGAATCCACTGGCCGCATGTCAGGCTGTGTAGGCTTTAAAACAAGAGTCTTGTCCTCCACAGGAGTCCGATGTGTGGGAAGTTCGGCTGGTTCTTGAGCTATGTTTGTCTGAATTGGGGCTGGCGTATAAGATGTTGCGTCCATTTCGACTGGTGCAAGTTCTTCCGCGCATTTGACCGTCTCTTGCGTAGCGAGTTCGGCGACAAATCCAACGGGAGACCATGTTTGTTGGCTACTTTCGGGGAGCTCAACGGCAACTGGTTGGATATTCAAGGTCAATGGACTAATTCGCCTGTCCCCATTTCCAGCGATCCTGTCACGGCTCGTCTGCGGGTTAAGGATTGACTCACTGTTAGAAATGGGAGGGGTTGCTTCGGGGGTACTGGCCGAAGCCATATTCTGTGTGCCTTTGCTCGCTCTCTTGCTAGAATTGGTGTCTTCAGGATCATCGTCTCCGAGAGAACTGATGTTGTTGTAGGTCTCCGGAAAATATGCGGAACTATCAAAATAGCCGGTAGCGCTCATACCAAATTCCTCCTCGATAGCTGCACCGTTTTTCTTCTCCCTCTTGCTCCTGCTTGTTTTCAGGCCGCTTTTCGTATCATTATCGAAACCAGAAATGCTTCTTCGTTTAGTTTGTTGTTCGACTGCCAGGCTATCTTCCGGGGTGAGCTTAATGGGGCCGGTCCCGACATCAAGCAAGAACTCCGCATATTCATCTCCCTCTTGTGGAAAATGGTATTGTATCATCCCCGTCGGCACATATTGAAAAAACCACCGCTGGCCATCGTAACCCGACACCCATTTATCTGGAAGCTCCGCCATGTTACCGGCCATTATGACCTTCTTGATGATTGCTCGTATTGGGTAGATGTCGGAGCGAGGTAGGCGTTAACGAGTCGATTCGAGACCGTCGCGACAGCATCCAGCTAGAAAGAAAGTCCGTTTGGCCTAATGTGAGGCCACGGCCGATGCTATCGTAGTCCTGCCAATACACAGCATGGCCTGCTAGTGATACTTCAACGCTTGACAAACGATTCTGGTCGAATAATAGGTCTGCCAACCGTTCGAGGCGCCCGTGCGATTATCCCAGCTCTCCGATAGCCGTTACAAAACGCGCCTTAATGGAAGATGACAACGAAAGACGTCCAAGCCATTGTAAAATGGAACCGTTTAACGCCAAGGTGCACCTGTTGGGTATGTATACGTAGTGCAGGTACTTACAGAGCCCCGAGGTTCCCAGAAAGGCAAGAGAGCGAGAACGGTAGATTCGGCCATGGTCGGAATCAGAACTCGCCTACGGTGACCTTCCACGTGCACAACAGTCGAGACTATCGGAGCCCAGACTCCTAATCCTCCTAGCCTTCTTCAGGGAGAAGTCATGCCGGGTTAAGACAGCGTCGGTCGTAGCGCCAATCATGTTGCGCCCAATGCGCCATTGGCGCAAATGTAGGGGCTGCTGGATGGCAACTTCTGTTAACGTGCAGGAGCTGAACTTTGGGAGACCCATCGCGGTCCAGTGCAAATACCGAACTCGCCTAGCCTTAGCCTTAGCCCTATTGTATGCGGCAGAAGCCTCATCCTCCGTGCTGCACTCGGTCGAAATAGGTTTTTAGGTATATGTAAACATATATTCTACGCCGTGATATGAAAATGTTGAGCACATCATGAGACTAAAGTCAATCGTGCTCGTTACAGAAGCGAATGATGAAGACCAGATGTAATCCCAAGTCAGCATGCCATACTTGCCTCATTTGGTGCCCATGGTTTCAGCTCGACGGGCTAGCGTAGGTTGTGTAATGAAAGTGGATTAGTGGACCGAGGTAGTGAGGTTGCAACGGTCAATGTCTGTAAACTCGGCCTCTGTATGCTAATTATAACGCCGCGGGTGACTGCCTCGTGAGGCGAGGTCATGGCAAATATGAACTTACTGTACACAGTATACCTATCGTAGGAGGCGAAAAGACTTATCCAATATCTACATACGTAACTAGGTAAGTACCCCTCATAGTGGATCTCTACTGAAATGCCAGACCTCGGTCACTCGCTTCATTACACCTACAACATCGACATTTTCACTACCCCTTGACTTTTTTCAGCGTCCTCGGGAAATTTTCCAATCCATTATGAAAAATTCAATACACCCCACTGCCGCATTCGCAGGATGACCTCAATGCGACGTCGCGCGGCTACCGTCTAGAGCTTCAGCTGCAGCCTTCGAACGCGGCTGGTCCTCGCCACCGTAGTGTGCAGCATCCCCGCCGAGATTGTCGATGACCTGACGGCTGTTCTCCTTTGACGCATCGCTTGTGTCTTGATGATTATCTATTAGTCTGCATATCTTTTGGATAATGAACACACGAGAGAGGTAATGCTACTGACTCGGATTGGCCAGGTTTGCTTTATGTCCTTGCACTTTATGTGAAATGTCCTCTCTGCCCTGGATAATTTCTTGCATGTCTTTGGAGACAGCTGACCTCGCACCCGCAGATTCCATGGTGTAGATAGTACTTAAGATGAGATGGGTTGGTGTATCGTCAGGAAAGCAAGAGTAGTAATGACGAAAAGAGCTCTTCAGTTCAGTGGTGTGCTTGAATTCGACTAAATTACTTTAAAAAGAAGAAATTCAAACAATGACTCCTTCCTATGAACCCTTATTATATCCTGACTCCCTCCCTCCCATATGGTGACGCTGTATCTGCATGACGTTTTGCAAGAGATTAGTGGCTTTGTAACACACTGGAAAGGTTGCACCGCCAGCTGATAACCCAATCATCTACCTGGGTCTGTTTTGATTTTGATGTCATCCATATCATACTTTACGTATGTACTAGCTGTTTACTTACCTACCAAAGATACCATCATCAGCGCTTGGCCCAGTTGTGGTTTGATATTACAGGTATGATGTCGCGTGTGGATACGTCATAAAACCTAGACTTGATCCGCGCAAAATTCAGGGATCACGATGCGACCGAATAGCACATGACGAACAGTTCGTTCACTAAACAAGCCGTCAAGAATTGATACGGCCAAGGAGAAAAGCTTTGTTTACTGACCTCAACGTAAATTATGTGATCTCAGTTGAAGAGCTCCTCAGCACATAGTCTAGGTAGACCGTATTCGCCGCAGCAGGATGCCAGTCAATTATACGTGCCAGGCGCCCGTGTGGAAAGTGACGAATCATTGGATAACCGATGGTTCGTCAACTACGTTACGATGATGTCCACAAATTGCAATGTGCCGATAAGTAGACGAACCCTTTAAGCCAGCTCACATAACGCAAAATACAACGAAACCATGCTACAATATATTAGCAGGTACAAGCAAGCTCATTTAATTTGAGAAAAAGGTTACCAAAATGGGCAAAAATTGGAAGACTTCACGCGGAATCACGCCTATGGTTCAACCCGGGGTCGAAACGGGGACCTTGATGACCACTACAATACTGAACCGTTCCGATTGGCTGGCGTCTTAACACCGAACCCTATGATGCGAACGCCAAACCGTTCCAGATTACCGATGTCTAGGGAAGCCCAGAGAACCGTGTTGTGGTTAAAGGAAACAAACGATTCGATCCTCGTTTCTGGCGACTGTCTATCATCTGATATCAAGACTCTCGTCAGAGCTCTAGGGGCGGCAAAAGAGCGATAACTAAGCATTCGGGGTAGACTTCATAAACTGTACCAAGCAGAGGATTCTGTTGAATACGAGTATTTCCGCAGGTCTAGGATGTAGCATCAACCAATGGATTTAGGCGCTTCAGGCTTCCGAAAGCTCTAAATTTTATAATCCAAGCCTCTGAGTCCCCAAGTTCCAGGAAGCGCAGATTATGTGTACCACTCCGGAACTCCGAAGGGGACTCTATGATGTGGTTTACGTATGATCCCTATTGCAGGTAGATCATAGATCAAGAACGAGAGTAGCACTATCTTGTTATTGAAGGTTCGCTTGCTGATGACCCAATTGAACATCAAATGCCTTCACGATCCACAGGCACTTGAGTTGGTAACCTTATTCTCCATCCTCCAACAGTCCTAAGGCAACCGCTGATTCGATGCAGCTGAGTCACAGTTGTTTATTCACAGGACTTACTTCTTCCCCCTAACAACGCACAGAGATCTTATCATGACTGACTTCAGCGCTCTCGGCTATTGTCAAGCGTGTTTCTAAACAAGGAGCATGCCCAAAGGCGTGACGGCTGGGAGAACATCCTGGGATTGACCAGTCCCGGTTCGGGCTCAATGATTTAGAGCAATAGCAACGGCCCTAGCATATCAGAGTTATTTTGATATGATTGTGACCAACCAGAGAAGCTATAATCGCAGAACTTAAGGTAGTTCAACACAGAGATGTCTCGTCCTTCTCGGCCGTGGGAAAAGTACTTGAGGTGGCAGACGTTCGGACTCTTCATCAGTTGTCATCTAGATCCTCCAGAAGAGCCTGATTATAACAGTAGTAGACCCCGCGCCATGTCCTCAGATCCCACCGCGCAGTCCTGTGACCTAGAATTGAATATTCTAGGAGCTATCGATTCCCCTGATAGCTTAGAGCTGCTGCGATAACACGGCTCCAAAACTCCTCAAGCGGTCTATTTGTATCAAGCCCTACTAAACCTAGAATAGTAGTAACGTTCATGTTGAAATGCTAGGAAACTCTCCTGGTAACTCTCGTGAATTGTCGGTGCTAGGCAGTCCCTCCTAACATTTACATTAGTAGCAGGTATAGATCTCCTGATGGTATTTAATCAGGAATTGGGAGGTGTGGAATCGGTCGTGGCACTCACGAGGGACGTTCGATACTGTAAAGGCGTAATGCACTCTCACTTTATATGAGCTCATGGTACTTTGTCCGCTGCGCCAAGGCGAGGAAACACTTCGCGAGATGGCCCTGCAGACCGTCGAGACGACCGCGTGAAGCGCACAAGTGGGACAAGTACTTAACCAAACTCTACGAGGACCTAATGCACTTTAAATACTTCGTAACAACTACAGGGGTGTTTGGGGATCTACGATCTTTACACTAGGTCGGGAAGAACAAAAAAGAAGGGGAAACGAAAGAAAAAGCTATAGAACTAGCGTTGCTAAATAACGTAGAAAGTAAAAAAGAAGAAAATAAAAAAGCTAAAGCTAAAGATTACGTTAATAATAAGGACTCGGTATTTGGTTAAAAAACAACATTGCTATATAAAGGGTGTTTACAATTATTTCTACCTTTTTTTCTTTTGTTGCACAAAGTATACGAAACGAAAAGCTGCAAAAGCAGCGCTAAAATCTGCTTTAAAAAGCTATAAACGAAGCTTAAGCCGCTAACATATAGTCTAAGTACGCCCTTAGTATAAAGCGAGGAAAACTTAGTATAAATAGCCTTATAAATAGGCTGCCTTAGTGCTAGATTGGTCGGATATGTAGCCCGACACGCCCGCATGCCCTTCGGGAGGCTCTATAGAAAACTACAACGCGGTCTCCCCCCGGCGATAAATAAAAAAACAACAACAACAACAACAACAACAACAACAACAACAACAACAACAACAACAACAACAACAACATCCATTATTAGGGGGAAATCTGCGTTGTCTTGTATGGATAGCAAAAGTAATCCCTTGTGCGCATTCAGGCTTTCGCCATAGTCAAACATTTCCCTGATCCTAACGTCCACTTTGATGTTGGTCAAGTCGACAACACAGTTTCTATTGCTTGTGGTATACAGTCTTCCGTGATAGCTCTATACTGCTCCGACACTTAGGTTGGTCTACTTCCACTCCCCCAACTGCGAAAGAACGTATGGTATTTCTGTTAGAATATATATACTGCATTTTAATTGATATGGCATAGCTGGCTTCATAAGCCTTGTGTGTTCAACGATAGGATACCCTTCCTGGTAAAAGTAAATACTTAGGTTGTCCATAGATACGACGGAAAAGGTTGAACAGTCGCGGACTATAAGGGACACGTGGGTTTATCTTGTAGATGAGAGGAGAACATAAATTCAAACATCGTCGCTAGATATCATACAGTTATTTAGGCACCTTCAGTGATAGGGTGGTTTTCATCGGGGTCCTGTCATACTATAGACCCGCCTAGTCCTTCTTTATATACTGAATTGTTGCGAACTGGTAGTAAGGTAGCGTGGCGGTGAACACAATGGGAAATTTGTGTGCATGGTTTCGTTTACATGATATTATATCTCGTGCGACATAGCGAAAGTCAGACTAACTATCGCTTAGAATGCCGCAAAATGGATGCTCTTCACGTTAGGCTAGATTATATTATAACCGGCTAGTATACGGTTACATCGTTTGTATGAGACTGGTAGCCAGTGATCACATGATAGTATGCTTCTAGTAGCAGGAGGGTTTGACAAACACCATAGCTGTTAGAGTAACTCTGCCGACTGGGGTCATCATTTGTTGATGCTGAAGGGTCAAGCAAATAGTCATGGGGGGGGGGGGGGGGACTGCAATTAGTGCAAGCCGATGGAAAAGCTGTATAGCCAGATTACCTTCGCTAACCCGAATTTGGTTGTAATTGTATTGCAACAATTAACTAACTTCACTTGCATTTCACTAGGAGATCAAGAGTTAATGCACCATTCCCCCTAAAAAAGCTACCCAAACAGAAACACGGTATACAAGTGATTAGTCTCGTAGTCTTTATCTACCAGATCGTTGTGCTCTCTGCCGCATTAAATACTAGTGAGTTGATTCCGGAAACCTAGCCGCGGGTGGTGGGATATGGGATCTTCTACGTGTTCGAGGTCGGCATTCTGCTTTTAGCGTGGTGTATCGCGCATTTTATTTCAGCCGTTATTGTAACATAATACAGTTCTAAGGAGCCCGACAATACTATAAAGATTCGCTCTGACCCTTTCGAGGAGAAAGTCGTTTCCGAAGTAGTGTTGTGCGCGCATGGGGGCAAACTAGTACATAGCGGTCAGGGAAGAGACAACGCGCGTCAGGTGTTCCCCATATCAGACCCATATCCTCTGCCCATACATAGTACATTCATTAGAGATCTTACGGCAGACACAGTTCTAGACCGCTTAGCACAACCAACTTTCTCTAGATTTTAGATGGGGTCTCGCGATCTGAGAGCGGGGAACAATTCGTAATCCACTCTTAGGTAAAGTACATGGCGTAATTATTGGACCTACCTACATTGTAAGCCTTAGATTGTGCCTTACCCCAAAGCAAATTATGGTTGGCAAGGGACAAACCAATCAGAAACAATACCATACTTTCTTTACTCTCATGATGTAGTGTACTATGTAGACTTGATTATTATTCGCACGTTTTAACTACCTAATTCAATGTTTTGTACACGGAGCGAGCTAACCGAAATGAGAAGGATCCGATGGACCGGGTGGCCGGCTAACTAGTGCATGCTACCCTTGCTCGTTGGTGATGAACCAGGGCCCTTGAATGGTGGACAGATTATGCTGCATGACGTCACTGCCTAGCTGAATAGGGAGAGCTTGTTCTTGGAAACGATCTACAGACGTGCGTCTCGCCAAGCGAATACCCTTATTTAACAGTGACACGAATTTTGTTTTATCAGTGTATCATAACGGCCCGTAAACAAAAGACTTAAAAACCAAGTTGTAAGTATACACCAAGAGATCATATAGGTGGATACTACATTAAGGGGGTGAATTTTTCTTTCTTTCTGCTTTAAGTACCGTTGACCTCCTTTAAGTGTAGGATGCAAGTAAAATACAGCATAAGCGGGCCAGGCTTTGTAACTACGGTTGCGCCAACGCGGGTAGCAAAATGCCAAACAATCTTGGTGCGTGGCAGCTGTCCAATTGAAATAAATTTATGATTCGTGAAGCTCTGCAGAAACAAGATGGTGTATTATGGAGATAACTGTGCTGCTGTACTGTACACGTATAGAGGTAGGAAGGGACAACGCTGATCTCGCAACCTTTGGGGGCTCCGGATCTGGATGGCAAAGGGTACTGCTAACACTGTGCTTGTCTCGTCTGTACGTACTATAAGATAGTACCTACACTGCCTAGCCTAACTGGAGCTGTAACTGCGCGGGTTGGCGCATCTTTTGGTTAACTCTTGCGAGGTTTATAAAATATGCCTTTGCTGGAAGGGTGAAGACTTAGGTAGTAAATAACCTACCTAATATTGTGAGAAATAGGGTGGTTGGCTATCAGCACTGTAGAGCACATGTGAATCTGCCCCGCACCATGGAAACTTCTGCATTACGTGGGCACGCTAAACGCACACAGCCAAGCCAGCACCACGGCAGCATTGACGCCAGTGGCGTCGGCTGTCCCTTGCATCTAGTGTAGATAGCCTCGGAAGCCCTGGGATCAATTACCTAGCGCGGGGGTCAATTTTTATAGCGGCACTAACGCCTTCGTGCTTAGTACCTAGTAAGTATATGAGATGGTCTTGTCTAGTGGTTTTATACTATCTATTGTAGTAAGCTAGCTAGTTGTAGTTTAATGGGTTTATAAATGATTATAAGTTAACCCCATGAATCAAGCTGTAGCTAGTGTGCATTAAGTGAGCGATAAGAAGTCATGTCTTGTCCACCTAGGCAAGACGGGCTCGGTTCCTGATTCAACGTCGCGCGACGCCGACCCGGTCTGTAGCCGTGCGCCCGTACATCTAATGTAGGTGCCCCGACGACGTAGAGTATTACCTGCTGTGGCTGGTACCTACTCCAGCTCTGAAAGCGTATCACTACATGTAACTGGGGAACTACTACCCACTCACCATGTATGCTAGGGTAACAGTACAGCTGTACACTCCCGTGGATACCGTGTGGGCCACGGAATCAAAGAAGCGCGTCATGTTCGCTGCTTGGCTGCTTCGATTGGGGATGCAGTTTAGGGGAAGCCGCCGCCGCCGCCGCCCCTTCCGCTCCCGCGACCACTGGCTTTAGGTACTGGTATACGCTCATTTTACCTGGCAAAAGTTTGAACGTATTGATTTCCATACACCCACTCACTCGTTCTCGTCCACTTTATTTATCTTCTTTCTCGCATCGCCTCGATCGATAGCAGCAACCTCCCTGGCATCTATACACGCTCGCTTCTGTCTCTAGTAGCCATCGATGCTGCCGTTCCCACCAGGATGGCCGATATCCGAGCCGACAGCGAATTCGACGAGAAGGGCTCGCCTACGCTAGAGCATGCTTCTACCTTCTCAAGCCGTGGTGAAGGGAGGCCCAAACATTTGGATGTCCCCCATGAATCAGATCGTCATGTCCCGGATACCCAGTATCTGTCGGCAGCCGAATCGCGCGACGAGGCCACTCGGCTGGTCGATGATTTGACCTTGCTCCAGGCTGAGCGTGCTGTCAGTCATGAGGAGGATGAACTGCGCCGCTCTCACTCAAGGCTGCGCACGAATCCTTCCGCGAAGGAGGATGTCTTCAACCAGCCTGCCCAAAACACTGTCCTCAACCACCCGCCCGAGCCTTCAAGCACACTTAGGAATGCTTATAAGCTCGTTAGGAACCTACCACGCTTCATCAGATATTTCCTTTACAGTTTACCTGTGACCACTATTCTATTGACCCCGATTCTCCTAGGCATCTTCTTGAATCCCGGTTCACAAGCTGTTATCGGTGGGCCGGGAGGTGTTCAGCTCTTGTGGTTTGGGATATGGCTCGAGGTCGTCTGGTTGTCTCTCTGGGCTGCGAGGATCACCACCTCGGCCATGCCGTACGTCCTGGGACTTGTTGCTAAGATCACCGGTTCTGGGCATTTCTCGAAATGGAGAGATGTTGGTCGCCAACTCGAGCTCCATCTGGCCGTATTCCTGTGGTTGCTTGCCATACTTATCTCATTCCTTCCCATTATGAACGACCATAAGGTCCCGGCACGCGTGCCAGAAGAGTCTGAAACACCATATCCCAATATACAGTGGATTGGTGTCGTTAATAAAGTCATAATCGCTCTCTTTGTTCTGGCTGTCTTGAACTTCGTTGAGAAGATTTTGATCCAATGGATTGCCGCTTCTTTCCACCAGCGTACCTACTCGAATCGTATTGAGGTAAACAAACAAAGTATAGCGTAAGTATTCACGGTCTACAATGCTATTTCTTTCTCACACGAACGCTAGGTATCTTGTCCATCTTTACGAGCATTCAAAAGATCGACTGGTCTCAGAAGAGGCAGTCATGGGAGATCAAGCCGGTTCGGGGGCCAAGACGCCATTGGGCTTGATTGCCAACAACGCGCGAGAGGTTGCTACCAAGATTGGAGACATCACCAATCGTGTAGCTGGTGACTTCACGGGTCGTCAAATCAAGCTGAGCAATCATCCACGTAAGGTGGTCTCTGAGTTGCTACGCAATTCAAATTCGGCCCAAACTTTAGCTCGTCGACTATTCCGTACCTATGTACAGAACGGGAGTGATGTTCTCACTCCCGCAGACTTGAATCCTGCATTCCCTAATACTGAATCTGCGGAGGCTGCGTTCATGGTCTTTGACCGCGATCTCAATGGTGATGTTTCCATGGAAGAACTAGAAGCCTTTGTTGACGAGATTCATCGCGAGAAAAAAGCGATTGCCGCCTCCGTCAAAGATCTGGATTCGGTCATTACGAAGTTAGATCGAGTTTTCTTCGTCATCATCTTTATAATTGCTGTTATCGTTTTTGTCGCTACGATCTCCCCATATACGGCGGCTGCCCTGGCTTCGGCCGGCTCGGCCGTTCTCGGCCTCGCCTGGGTTCTGCAAGCCACGGCTCAAGAATTCCTTCAGTCAATCATCTTCGTTTTTGTCAAACATCCGTTTGATGTGGGCGATCGTGTTACTATTTATGGCAATACCGGAACAACCTTGCAAGGTGATGACTATTATGTTACCGAAATCTCCTTGTTATATACGGAATTCAAGAAGATGCAGGGTCACATCGTCCAAGCGCCAAACTCTGTATTGAACACCTTGTTTATCCTAAATCATCGACGTAGCGGCTCGTTAGCGGACATTTTTACGCTTCAGATCAAATATGGGACGCCTTCGTCGGTGATCGCAGAGCTCGAGGCCCGTATGACCGAGTATGTATTAGCGAACAAACGCGACTACACCAGCAAGATCATCACCGAGCTTGTTAGCTTTGAGCAAGCGTGTAGTATGACAGTCAACCTCATTTGCTTCCACAAATCGAGCTTCCAGAACGAGTTATTGCGCCTGACCCGCCACAACAGGTTTGCTATTGAGTTGATGAATCATATGGTAGCGCTAGGCATCGAACAACCACGCCAACAGTTCCAGGTGTCCGGCAGGGACTTTCCCCTCTACCAAACCAATATCGCACCTCCGTCGTATCAAGATGGGAACCAACAGTCAACGGTGGATCCTGCCTTGCTTACTGCAACGCGACGACGTGCGAACTCTCGGGCCGCTGACGCCAGCGATATGTTCCAGGATGTGTTTGTTAGCCGTAAGCTTGCAAACAACAACATCCCGACCACGCAACTCCCGCCACGCATCAACGAGGAGCCGCCCTCTGGTCCAACGACCGGCGCAAGAACTAGCCTGAACCTTCAGCGATCTTCGACTAATGGTAGTGCTAGGGGCAGTAACAGAGGATTATTCAGTCGTTCAGTGGGTACCCTCCGCAGGTCCAAGACCACTCAGCGTCAGTCGCCTGATCGCTCCAGCGAACGTGTGGACCGAGAGATGGTGTAACCGGGTATCGGATTTTGCTACATGATAGACGGAGTTTCTTAATGGTAAATGGCGCGTCAAAGAGTGGCCATCTCGGGCTTTTGACGTCAGCTGGCTTGGTGTAATAATGATTAACGACATAGCGATGAAGAAAAAATTAATCTAAGAGGAGCGAACGACTATAGATACAGGATAGAGAAGGATGCTAGTCAGAGATACAGCATGTGGTTGGGAGACTCGAGGCCATACTCGATAGACGAAGCGATGTATCTGCGCATGAAAATAAAGTCATGTGTTAATCAAGGTGCTCATTACTACAGTATTTGTCTGTTCTATGTGAAACCTTATTGTATGCTTAATTGTGTCGACTATTTGCATGCACGAAGTCATATGAAGGGGAATAAGTAGTAGTGCAGGAAACACGGGAAGCAGAGCAAGCTGCTTCAGCATCGTGTATTTATCACGATCGTCTGGTTGTCCTCTAGGCTAGCCATTATGCATTCCTTCTCCTATCTTTCTATTTACCTCCCTTATCCTCAAATCACGTCGTTCTCCAATTCCACCATTGACTCCCCTGCGCGCCGCATATATGCCCGGGGTATCATCATTCATCACTACTTCGTAGGCAATACTGCAGAACCAAATGCTGCAATTAGACAGAAAAGAACAAAAAACCCGAAGCAAAAACCCCCCAAAAATTGACAATAAAACGCCCCTCGCCTCGCTGCCGGATTTTGTTGTATTTATTTCCTTGTAACTCCACTCCATTCCCATTCCCATTTGCTCTACACTGCGCCGTTGGGTATGAAAATACAGTGCCACGTATCAAAACGCTGTACTCAAAATCAGAGGCCGTTTTTCCAACCGTGTGAAATAAAGAGAATAACGCCAATTAATGCAATTATGAATTATGTATTGTGCGAAGGACAAATACATTCCGATTTCTCGATAGTGTTATCTAGGGAATGCGGCGGGTCCTATTATGATCTTAGGTGTGGATGCGTCGTTCGCTTTGCCCGTCACTGTTATGATGATGAAGTCTTGGCCACTGTAGTGACCTGGTTGAGGAGGTTCGCGATGCTGTCAAGAAAATCCTGATCTGCACTCGGGGCTGCTGCACTAGCACGGTCACTGCTCTTAGCTCGTTTCCGACTTGCAGGCGCCTCGTTTCGATACGCAGTCAGATCCTTATCTTCGGCGGCTAGATCACGTTTACGTTTGAGCGTAACGCCGTCAAAATCGGGTGGTGATCCGCTTGTTTGGTTGTTTCCCGTAAACCCAGGCGGAGTGGGTGAAACAAAATTTGGCGCTGGGTCCGGACCGGCAGGCGGTGATTGACTGGGGGTGAATGACTCTTCGGGTGGTAGTCCGAAGTCTCCTAGTCCTGGAAATCTTTTCCCTTCTCGAAGCATGGGTAGTGCGAGTGTTTCGTGCAGATACTCCCCGTTAGGCATCTGTACCAGTCCATTCGCCTTCATTCGCCAATACGGATCTGAAATATTGGCGCGAGACTTAGAAACTCGGCTTTGATTAAACCCTAGGCTTGACCGATAACTGGAGCTAAACGTCGAGTTACGCAAGCTACTAGTGGACATGGACAAGGAGTCTCGACCGGTGCCACTCGAAATCGCCCGAAGCATGGCGGTTTTCGAACCGTCCTTGTGGGCTTTTGCTCCTGGAAATCGCTTCAAGGGAGGGAGTCCCCGTGTTCGCCGTCGCTGGTTCTCAGAGCGCAATCTTAGCTTCTCCGCTGGGAGCATCTCACTCTCGGGATCAGCGTCATCATCCCGGGCAGCATGACGCGCGGCTGCCCTTTCGTCGCGCACTCCGTTGAAGACACCCGTGGCTAACAAAGCTTCCTCAAGACTCTGCTGGGACTGTGTTGACTCTCGCATCCTCGTAGTTTCCTGTGCGTGCTCCCTGGTCCTCCTTCCAACAAGTTCCTTCGCCTCCTGAATAGCCTTCTCTCTCTTCGCTCCTTCGGCAATTTCGCGCTCTGTGGTACTCTGAGGTGAATTCCATCTTCTAGCCTTTTCTTTCTCGAGTTGAATACGCTTAATAATCCTTCGTTTACGGGTGAGGTCGCGCCAACGATAGAAGAAGGTGACTTTGAGGCTGTAATGGCGAAACTTGAGCGCTTCAGCCCACGATTTTTCGTCCTCTTCTTGTCGTATTCTCTCCTCCTCGGCAGTCTTGAAGTCTGCCCATGTACTCCTTAATATGTGCTCAACTGCGAGCGCTTCCAGTTTGTTTTTCATTAAGCCTTTATCAGCTAGAACGAACCACCGGGTGAAATCACCCATTAGATCCTTCTGAGGCATCGTGGTAGCCGGAACGGTAGCACTTGATGCCTTTTGATTGGTACCCAATCTCTCTCGTTCTGGGCTGGATAAAGTCGACAGTAGGCCGGTCGACGATGCTGATTGGTCCGAGGTATTTGTGTTCTGCCTAGGAGCTGGAATGATGGGGTTGGGGGTTGGTGAGAATGTCGATGAGTTCGGGCCTGTTTTGGTATTAGTTGAGAATCACGATGTAATATAAGATGCCCACCAAATAAGGCGGTAGAGTGTATGATATTCGGCCTATTGACCGAAAAATGAGAAGCATCACTTACCCACAGATGTGCCTTCACTGTTCGGAGTAACTGAAGGTAGTGTTTGTTCAAACAAAGACCGGCCACTCGGTATACTAGAATTCTGGGGGCGGGTAAGGGCAGTGGAAGTTTCTGGGGAGCCCGAAGAAACTGTGGGCGTTGGTATAGCGGCTACAGCTCCGAGTGGTTTGCCTCCGGAATCAATACTGGAGAACAAGGATGGCTTTGTAGAAGCACCAAGAATAGAAGTCGACCTTAGTTGAGCTCCGACCAAAGCTGGCGATTCTTTATTATTCTTATTCAGAAAAGAAAAACCGCCATTGGAAGCAGGGCTGCTCAATGTAACAGACGTATTATTTTCGGCATTCCCTGGGCCGTTTTGAATTGGTGTTGACACATGGGCACTGTATCGATTCCTCTCGTCACTATTACCTATGACACCCAAGGTTATTCCCATTGGCGAGCCATGAGGCTGGCCGAAAAGGTTACTGGTCGTTTGAGGACGTCGATTCTGTGTTGGCGCAAACCCAGCGACGGGGGGTGTCGTAGTGACTGCGGGCTTGGATGTTTCTGCAGATTGAATGATATTCGAGAGTGATGAAAAACTCGTGGCTTGAGGTTGTAACCAATTATCGAATTTTATGTTCGGTGACTGGGCGTTGTTGGTAGCCGGAGGACTGGAAGGTACAGTCGAACCATTGGTGTCTGTCTCACTATCATGTGCAAGGTCGGATGTGTCAAAAGAAGCGTTTTCTACATCAGTAACAAACAAGCTTGCTTCTTGATCCGCAATCTTAGGCTCGTCTCTGTCCTCTTGGTATACAGTCTGGTGAATAATATCAGGCAGAGAATGGCCCGAACGTTTGTGTTCAACAATGCTGCGAGAAAACATGTGGCGAATCCGTGGTTCTTCGATCGATTGTCGAGTGTTAAGAACTGCATACTGGTGGACACCATCTTGTTTAAAAATAATGCCATGTTTTTGAGCGAAGTCAACAGCCTCATCTTCCGTATCGAAGCGCAGCCGCTCTTTCAGGAAGGCTGGCGTAATATCTTTAGGCCCATCCCTTGGTCTAGTGTAAGACTTCCTTAATATCTGAAGTATCGATTTTCGAACGTCATTGAAATGAATTTCCGCAAAGCAGGCCATGGTATACGAAATTTCTGGTGAGGAGACAATGGAGAAGAATATCGCTGCTGCACCCAAAGCAACTTCCGTTGGTGCATATGGGTTTAAAGGCCCCTGTAGGGTCCAGGTGTTTTGCAAGGATTCGACTAAACACATTGCTGTGCGAATTCCACCAGTGTTCCAAAGGCGAGTGCCCCAACCCTCCACGGTCTCTTTGATAGATGGATTGCGGGCATTGAAAACAATGTAGTAGCCCCGAAATTCGGCTTCGTTCGCGCATTCGATACCTTGCTCAACACAATCATCGTACAGCTCCTTTAGAGAAATAAGGGTCTTCCCCAACTGCTCGATTTCTTGTTGTTCGGAGAAGTCTTCGGCGGCAAAACCATCCTGCGAGAGGAGATGCAGTGCTGTGACATGGAAACGAGCGATTGTTTCAAGACAGTAGACGAGATCTGCCCGCTCGTCTGGAGTCAAGTTGTACTTTTGCACAGACAGGTCGATTCGAATGGCTCGCGTTCTATCCCAAAGGAAGTTATGCTTCGACGGTAAGAGACTATCGTTTGGTATTAGGTCGTCGATAAGATAATCCAGAGACTTCCGAAGAGTAGCAAAAGAGCGAACATCCATTGGAAGCGGTGCGTCTTGACCTGCGGCCGATCGGGCTAGCCTCTTCACCATCAACGAGGGCATCGCAACGAGGTCGCCAGAGTCATCAGGTGCCTTCTCTGGGTTCCTAACGTCATATTCGATGATCCTAGTGATCTTCTCCCATTCAGGGCACATCTCTTCGGATACCCCCCGGAAGTCTAATGCTTGTTGCAGGCTGCGTCTCTGATCAGGATCGTCAATCAGCCCTGCCCTTATTAATGACTTCCGCGCCTTCTCTCTGTATATTTTGTAAGACTCCCGAAAGTTTTCCATCGCCTGGCGCTGCATGTGGCTCCCCGGGTTGGCGGGCCATTGAGGAGGTTTGATTCGATCCTTTGAGAGCTGTTGTTGGATTTTACTCGCTAATTCATAAGAACGGCCATCATGCTTATTAGGAGAACTATTTGAAACCCCGTTGGGAATTGTATTTTGCGCATTCGTGCTGAACCCAGAGGCAACTCCACGTTTTCCAATACTGGGAGGTGTAGGTAAGGTTCTACCGTTTTGTCCATTACCGTGTGCATTTAAACCAACTTTCCGTCTCCTGACGTCTGCGGATTCGTGCGTCGGCGCTGCTGGCGTATTGGACCCATTAGGCCATGCTGGCTGGACAAATTCGGCAACCGTTCTTGGATCGTTGGTGGGTGGTCTGGGCGATGACCTACGCACACCGGCCGTTGATGGGTTAGATAATTGCAAGCCTGGCGCAGAGGTTTCTTGACTAATGTTCTTGAATGGGTTTTGAGCTGTGACAGCTCCATTTGTTACTTGTGCTGACGATGGTGATGCTGATCGCTTGAAAGAGGAAGTCGCTGCCGTAGAAAAAGGGTTGATTTTCGCAGCTGATGTGAGAAAAGGGTTGGTTGCGGGCGCCTGGGTATTGGTATTGGTATTTTGAAAAGGATTTGCTGGCGGCTTAGAAAACGGATTTCCAGGTGGAGGCGTTGCCGAGTTGAAGGCTATGGGTTAAGAGACATGTCAGCACCAGGTTCTTGGGTTGCGAAAGTTCCGTGTGAGCATCGAGGCGGGAGCCTTGGCAAAGTGCAGAGAACACGACGCCGAAAGCTTGTGTATCGGGCCCGCCTCTAGATGCAGGATCTTCCCCAATCCAACTGGACCTCTGGACGACGATGTAAGGCATAACGAGCGTCGTAGACGTCGAAGAGAGGCTTGGCAGCTCGAAACCCGCCGTCCATTCGGTCTCAACTAGAGTAGCTCAGTCGCATAGTGCTCTAGCTGGCGTGCTCATCGAAAATCGATACGTTCCCGTGTGGTAGGTCGAACGCGTGCGGCTCGTCGTCGATCGATGAAAGGAAATCCATGGACTTACGGTTGGGAGCAGTGGCCGCACCGGCACCCCAACCACCTTGGGGCACCATGTTAAGCATCGCGTGCGATATGGGGAGTGATCATTGATATATAAGTAGTAGGGCCGGAGATGGCGTAGCCAGGCGCGTTTGAACAAAGCGTGCGAGGAGGAGTAGGTTCGTTGGTGGCGCGCTGCTCAGGGCGGTTGTAGTATTGTAATTGTAGGGCAAGCCCGGCAATGGCGGCGAGGCCAGGTTTGTGGTGGTACAGTTTGTGAGGACAGTTTGTGAGGGGTTTGTAGGAGATTGCCAAACGATGTGTTGGCTCGGGTTTGCACGTACGAAGTATGGCCGGTGGTGGTGGTGGTAGTGGTATGGTGCTCAATGGGACTGGAGGGAAGACAAGCGGTTCGCAACCGGCGAGCTTGCGCTTCCTGCCGCAGTTCACCGCCCCACGTTTTCCGAAAGAGGTTAACGTGTTCTTCAACTCTCCATTCGTTGGATGGCTGAAACAAAGGGTGGATAGGCGCCAGCTGGCAGACGAAGGTGTCTATTGTATGCCGTAAAAGGTGGGGTCACCGGTTGTGGGACTCGGCTTCTGCAGTACAGTGGTACAGTAAACCACATCAAACTGCCAGGCACCTTTAGCAGCCAGCCTTTAGTACGTCGTCGTGTCAATCAACGCTACGTTCTCGAACAGTAAAAAGGATGAGGCCATCCCAACTTCTCCCAACCCACCTAACTGAGGCTACCTGTAGCAAGCCATCCTGTTGACGATGATACAGAACTCACTCCTCCATTGAGCATCGTCTTTACCTTCCTTTCCTCCTGTAGTGATCCTAACCATCTCTCACCACCTCTACTAGTTGGTACTGATACCGGTCCACGTACGACCAACCTACACCCTGCATTTCAATGTACCTACAGTAGACTACGCAGCAGCTCTGTGGTCCCCCATCCCTGAAAACCTAGTAGGGTACCTAGGGTACCTAAGGCACCCGTTGTTTGGATAACGGTCGATTTGCGCAATCCTGCACGAGGGCTATTTGCATTTGGAATTTCCCTAATGGAAGCACATCCAAGGCTCAGAACCCTCCGAAGCCTGATCCCGCCGTCCCAGCGCCTTCAGCCCGCTACGACCACGCCGTAAGTTTTGCCAATTCAACCATAGTCAGCATTTGGGCACGGAATCGTCACTTTCCTTTGGGCCTTTTTCGACATTACATGCGTCCTGGCCTGCATTTTATTTTACGCTTCTCGGTCTTTTCAATTAGATGAACGGCTTACGGTCGCTGCCGGCCCAGCGCTGCACGCATCGATCGCTAATATTCTGCGCAACGCAGCACAACATCGGGCTATCACCACACGAAACCCTCCCAGAGTTCCATCGCTACATGCATTGACTCGGTTCTGATCTCCCTTCGTCTAACGCCTCGCCTTTGTATACTGCTCTTATAATACACAGTCCGCGCTGGGCCGAAATATGGCAACTTTCCTCGAAGATCCGCGCCTTCGGCAACGCTGGAACCAGATATCGCAAACCACCGAAACCGTCACAGAGAACGCCGCAGCTGGCATATGGAGCTTTGGGCATACCTATGTCACACCGTGCCTCGGCTCCGTCGCTTCCGCATTCGATAGCTGCACCGCAGTTTGTCTGGGTGACCGCGAGGAGCGCGCTCGACGAGCGAGAGAACGCCAACGAGCACGAGGAGCGGCCGAGTTTAGCTTCGACTTCTACGATGATTGGGATGAGGAGTTTGGCGACCAGGATGGGGGCCTTTTGGGTGGGTGGCGCGCCGAAGACTGGGACCGATTAGTAGCAGGCTCGGGAAAGCGGAAAGGTCAAACTGCCGAAGTACACGAACAACCAAGGACCAGGGCTCGCGGTATGAGCTATGGCACAAGGGGTTCCCGGAGAAGGGCTAGCGACCACGACGACCCTACGATCATTCCAAGTACTGCACCTCTTGGGTTTCTCGGTCGTCTACCATTCAAAATAGGAGGGACCTTAAGGTACAAACCCAGCGCAGCCAATTTACAAGAACACCCAGGATCTATGAAGCACACTGGAGAAGGTGAACGCGAACCATTACTAGGCATTAACGACAGTAACGCACATCCCAACGACTTACCAACGCAGTCTAGGAAGCGGAGTGGTACGGCCGGCAGTGGAGATACTAGCGATTCATTTCGGTCACGCGGTGATCTCTTCCCTAGCGATGAAGAGGGGGAAGAAGATGCCGTGCCGTTGGACGACGAGTTTACCATCGCACTGGACCATGATGATCGCTCTAGCAGCCGGACCAAAAGTAGTAAAGGAAAACGCAGAGCAAATTACAAGATATCGCGGACTGAGTCGGGAGCGACGATAGACTCAATAAGGCCGTCAGTACAGCAAGGCCGGCATTCAAATTCTGGCCCGCCGAGTCCAGTATTGCTGCCGGCGCCGTCTCTGGAAGACCTGCAGCGGGAAGAATTACGGCTAGAGCTGGAAGAAGATGAAGCGGTAGAGAAGAAGCGCCAAGCTGCTGCTAACCTGGCTCTTCATCGGGGCTTGAGTCGAGAGAATCTGCAAATTGAATCAGTGCCGGAGGTGAAATCGGAAATCGTAGCGGTTGACCATGTTCCAGTCCCGGACTCGGCGGTATTAGACGATGTATCGGATGACGACGGGACTGAGGCTGACGGGAGATCAGATCCAAGGGAATCTCACTCACCCGTCACATCGACATCCCAGGATCCACGGGACGAATTTATACCCGCCCGGCTGCCTCACTTCCGCTAACTTATATCTTTATCTGCTTGAATTTTGGGATACTATCATGTAGAACCACAAGCGCGGCGTTTCTGGGCATGATGTACTTTGCGGGAATATCAGAAAATGGGAGTGCCTTGGACTATCTTGATTCAGCAACTCCCAGTCTAATGTCTTACTGTAGGAAACAAATCAATCAAGCGGCATTAACAAACCGTTCCAACATAACTACTTCTTTACAAACACTATCGTATCATCACACTGCATCTGTCTGTCTCACAGGTCAACCGGAAACCCCATATGCTGACCTCTAATATCTCCTTCCTGTACCTTATTCTAGGTGAACCAATTACGGCAAAACTCTACAGCCACTTCACAATTTCCTTTAAACACCAGATCATGTAGTCGCCGTTTTCGACAATGACCAATGCGCTCAGCAGTCTCCCATTCTGTCGAACCAATCCGTTGGCATTCAGACTGGTGGGGTTGTGGCACAATTAGTCTAGTCTACCTAACGCATAGAAGTTGCCTCGGTATCTCCGCACTACCCCAGAAACCCCACCTAGTATCCCGTCAGCCTAGGTACTTAGGTAGGTACTTAAGAAGGATCACCGGGGGGGGGCGGGCATACGGTGTAAGGCCACGCCAAGTTATTGATATCATGGAAAGCTCTCATCGCCGCTATACTAGTCCCTCTTGCTTTCCATCTAATTGAAATTCGCTACGCAGCAGGTTGCCGCGAGATTCGTAATGAAATAATTATCCCGTGTTGAGATATACCCAGTATTCAATTGACGTATTCAATCGAAGTTGAATCCCTCAGCTGAAGCTTCATAAACTTATGTGCCAGCTTCCCAGGCCTTGAACATTTGAACATTGATCTCACTCACGGGCACTCCAGCTCGCCATCGCTCCGGATTCGCAAGGTATCTCAGGTAGTGGACTATCATCGACTGACCACCGGCCATCTCAGCACCTATCTCACAAGGCGCCGGACTGAAGCACAACCGCAACAATGGCGCCCCAACCTAAAGGCCCCATCACGACACCGCTCACTCAGCTACTAGGGATCTCACATCCGATAATACTGGCCGGAATGGCGCGGACATCCGGTGGCCTGCTCGCCGCAGCCGTATCCAACGCAGGCGGATTAGGGGTAATTGGCGGCTTCATGTATACACCAGACCAGCTGCGGTCCATCGTCGCCGAGATGAAGGCGAACCTAAAGTCGCCCGATCTACCTTTCGGCGTAGACCTCGCACTTCCCCAGATCGGCGGCAACGCCCGCAAGACGAACCACGACTACACCGGCGGGAAGCTAGACGAGCTAATCGACATCACGATTGAGAGCGGCGCCAAGCTCTTCGTCAGCGCCGTCGGCGTCCCGCCCAAGGCCGTCATCGATCGGCTTCACGCGGCCGGGATCCTCGGTGAGTACTCACTTATCGCGAACCATTTTCTCAACTTGTTTTGGTTGGCAACTTTCAGGGCATGAATGAGGTTTTCCTTTTTTGGACACAAGAGAGTGTCTAAGAGCTTCTGAAACCACCGCACAAACCATTGCCCCCCCAAATGGCGATAACTGACTCTGGGTGTGTTGCAGTCATGAACATGGTCGGGCATCCCAAGCACGCCGCCAAAGCCCTAGACTCCGGCGTCGACATGGTTTGTGCCCAGGGCGGCGAGGGAGGCGGGCACACCGGCGAGATCGCCAATTCAATTCTCATCCCTGCCGTCGTGGAGTGAGTAATTCTCAGAGCCTTGTTTTAGCAAAGTTTAGAGTACAAACTTTCTTTTTCTTTTTTGGGGGGAGTCAAGACAGTGTCCAGGAGCTTATGAAACCCTCCCGAAACACACTCGAAGTGGCGATAACTGACTCGGAGTGTGTCCAGTGTCGCGCGCAAGTACAAGCCGCCGATGCTGAAGGGGTCGCCCGCGCTCGTGGTGGCGGCCGGCGGCATCAGCAACGGGCGAGCGCTCGCCTCTAGCCTGATGCAGGGTGCCGTCGGCGTGTGGGTGGGCACGCGGTTCGTAGCGTCCGAGGAGGCCAACTGCTCCGAGGAGCACAAGCGCAGCGTCGTGGACTGCGATTTCTCAGGGACGGAGCGCACGCTCGTCCTGTCCGGCCGTCCGCTCCGCATGCGCACGAACGAGTACATCGCAAGGTGGCACGCCCAGCCCGACAAGATCAAGGAGCTGTGCGATAAGGGCGTCGTGCCTATCGAGCACGACTTCGAGCAGGGGAACGAAGTCGACCCACCCCATATCATGGGCCAGGTCGCGGGTCTGATCCGGAAAATCCAGCCCGCGAAGGAGATCGTCGATGAGATGGTCGCTGAGGCTACCACGATGCTGAAGCTTGGGGGCACGTATCTTAATAATGGCGGTGCAAGCAGTAAACTTTGATGAGGGACAGATGGATGAGAGCGGAAGTCCTATGTTCCCGAGCTGCAGGTATAAACCAGAGCCATGACTGTCTACACGTATTGAAATGACGTTCAAAGCGAATACTACGAATTTGACATCCTGTGTGAAGAGTGATAGTAAAGCCCGTTGATACAGCGCAGACATTGCAACCGCAACCCCCACGACACCAACAAAGCCTTATCAAGCTGAATAGCACACGGGACCTTCACGTACGACCATACCCACTGGAAAACTCGGGATCCCGTCCGCTCTCCCCTTTGATAAACCAGCGAGGGCCAAACTAGTAGTTGGGTCGGTGACGACCAGCGAATCCTTGGTGTTGTACGTTGTATTTTTATTTCATTTTGTCACTGTCCGCATTTTCCCAGTCGTCTCTCACGCGTTGGTTTTGCATATGTTGGTTACCGTGTGCCAAGCAAGCGTCCTATGTCTCGTCAAGTCCCGTAGAATATCTGGTCAAACGACGATAGAGTCAATAAATACATCGCTTGGCACGGCCACGGCTGGTTCTCGAGTTTCTTATCAAATGCAATCATCCCACTATCAACAGGGAATCCTGTAGCGACTAGACAGCAATACCGAGCCCCGTCAAGACCCAGTCTCAAAAACCGGCCTCTTTCCGGTCTGTCTCCTTCACGAGTATCTTCCCGCAGCTCACCATGTGAGAAATTTATCTTTGAGGATATCTCCCGACGAAGATGGCCACGTTTCATTCCCCATCAGCGCCGTCGGGCCTGACATGCGACTTAGTACGGGGACTTTAGGGACACCCGTTAGGGCCCTGGTAGGGATATTCCATGAAATACTTATGCTCGTAAAGCTTCAAAATGGGCAATTGGCCTTTTAGAGTTGCGTGTGACAGCCGATATGAGATGCCCAATCCGGACCCTGCATCAAGGATATTAGATGGGACAGCGGCTGTAGAGTCGGAGTCATAGGAAATCCCCAACCAACTTCCGCTCAGCTGACCTTGCCGGAACTTTATACAAAAGCACATGAGAGGCAACAACCCCGCCTCAAACTTTATATTCATGTCTACTACCATTCCCGAAGGTTCCCAATCGGCCACAAGCAGTGGCGACCGTTTTATAGTCCGAGCGGCGAACGAAGCGAAGTCGCGTTTCGGCATACTTTTCCCTGATGCGATATTGCGGCGCGGCCTATGTAGGTTTGCGGATGGCTGCACACTATGCAGCCAGCCGCATCAACTCTGAAAGCGGTCTTCCTCCTTCCCTCAGCCAGAGTAGTGTCGCACCTTGACACAGAGTAATGCGAAGAAGGGTGTACATCAGGACTTATTCCAGGTGTTTCGTCGGCCGGTGACTCATTGACAGGATCGCCTGTTTTAGTCATCGAGAGGCGTAGATGCCTCGCTAACATCTAACTTGCAGGAAATGTTGAGTCTTGTTCTTACAACCGAGGACATGCGAAGGCCCCTACTAACGCTCCCCCAAGATTCGTTTGCTTGGTAGATGAGGTGGGCGCTTGTGAGGAGGCAAACAGGCAGCGAGCGACCTAGGTAACTTGGCAGACCGCCGTACTCGAGATCAACCCATCCTCCGTTTCCTAATCTCAGCCAGAAAGCCTCGCGCCCGCTTAGCAGCAGCTGCCAAAGCAGTGTTAAACTCACATGAAGAGTGCAGATCTCACACGAACTCAAAACGCCCTTGCGTGTTCCACGACTTCGAAGGAGACCGTATCTTACACGATGTCACACCTCAATCGAGATGACGATCGATAATGAGTCGACCGAGCGGTTCGCAGAGCTGTAACTGGATTTAGCTACTGTTTAAGACGATGGGGATGACGATGGGGACCAGACACTTCATATCGTGTAGACGGTGGTGATTTTTGACCCACATGCCATGCCAATCGTTACGTTGCAGGCCTGCTAAGCGACCTATAGACGGGGTTTTCGGCAGAATTTATCCGGCAGGAATCATTGATGTGACGACTCGCCGTTCGACTTATATTCTAAACCCCGTTACGAACCAGAAAGTCGAGTCAGCTTATCTAATACACATCATCGGGAGCGCAGACTGCACCGGGCTTATTGACTCCCGTGCCCGAGAGCCTCAAGAATGACATTATTCGTATACGATCCTCGAGTCCGGCAACCGGTAGACCTGATGGACTTGAACTACCTTTTCGTCACTCCTCTTCTCTTCCCTTACAGATAATTCAGAGGGCTGAAAATAGGACTACGCGAACTCAACATGTCACGAGACTTGTATATTTACTGTGAGCTTCACTCAGATTTAGCAGAATACCAAGCGGAATTGTGAGGATCCTCTCTGCCTGGCCTCCTTTGTTAGCATGCCCTGATCACTGAGAAGGGCAAAGATCTATAGGGATGGCGAAAGGGAAAGGGGGCTAGCGGCACACCGCGATATAAGCGCTACCAAGGACCTTAACATTCTTCAGCAGGCATCAGCCTCCGCATATTGTTTTTTTTTCTCGATTGAAGCATACGAGGGCGACTCCCGGGCCATACTAGTGTCGACCACCATGAGCTCGTAAGGGAAAACGCGGAATACAGCATTCCTGCTCGCGGGAAACATTGAAATTGCAGAGCCAAATGACGAGGCTCTTTTTTTTTCTTTTGAAGAAATGTAGACGGGACATGGCGGGAGAGGGCCGAAAGTCAAACGACGGACAATACCTGGACGAAAGAGCTGCAGCTTGCTAATATGCACGACCCCCGATATACCATGCTTTCCCAGGGATGTTTATGAGGAAACGGGAGCTTCACATTCCCGGCCTTTTTTTTTTTTTTTTTGAAATCAGATTTGTATAGACCTCAAAGGACGGAGCCTGGCTTGATTTGTGCCTGAAGTTTCCGACTCTTCCCCTAAAACCAGTAAATGCATGTGTTCGGTATTGGTGCAATGGCCAAGTTACCTACTGCTCAAATTTTTATGCAAACCCCAATGACGCATCAGGTAGAATACCTACACGCATTCTTGCTTAGGATAGAAATAAAGCAAACTTTATAATGCAACGACGGGGTCCAATCTTGGTGTATGTAAGTGCCGGGATATGCATGCAACAAAAGTTGCCCTTTATGTACCTGGCCCCTGTTATCAATTCCTTACTTCATAGCATAGTAGGTACCCGCCACCGGCCGCTTGCAAAGCCTTGTCGGTGTTATGACGACAACTTTGAAATTCAATCCAGCCCCCCCCCAGATACTTGGATCAGAAGAGGGGAGGGGCCCCGGCGTTGGGCTGCCGCGCCAATTCGCATTGCTTCGTGCAGAAAGCCGTTTTGCGATATCTGGTCGTACGTTATAGGCAACGAATCTTGTACATCACGGCGGTGTGCAAGCCCGCATCTAGGACTCGCCACTCCGTCAAGCCTTGGTATATGAGCAAGTAAGTAACTTGCGTTCGCTAAAACTTGCTTCGTCCCTGGTAGGGCGCCCTTTCGTATTTTTTGCCAGGAGATTAGTTTTTAATATTGGCGTTAACCTGGCGGCAATGTATAAGTATCATGGACACGGCAAGTGTCGCACAGTCATCTTTCAATCGGGGCGACTCGCCGCAGAGCCCCGAAGCCACAACTCGAGGCTGCCAAGCTCGTGGTACATAAAATATTCTGGGATGTTATGATTCGTGCTACGTCTACAATGCCTGAGAAACGCTGCAGGACATCGTCAATTGGTCCACAGGCAAGGAAGAACAACTCAAAACCTTTTCAGGGAAGCAAGGTTTTGCTTCCTTCCTTCCTCCCCTCCCTCGCATGTATTGTTCTTTTATCCTTGCTATCTTCGCTCGTGCGTTGCAGATCGAAACGGTGTATACACTGGGCAGACGAATGATACGCATCTCATCTACTGTAGGCACTGAGGCGTCCCCCAATCGCCCATAGGTCCTGTTCTGCATTGCGTGCGGAGGAGCCGGGCCCTTAGCCACATGTTTCAGGATTTCTTAGTCTTAGGTTTTCTCCCAATCGTGGCCCGAGTCCTACGCCTCTTTGCAGTAATATGCAGCCCCCCTTTTTTCTATAGAGGAATCGTGGTGTGCCTGCCGCGTACATGATAGAGAGAAACTTTTTCAAATTTTCCAATAAAGATGGTGGGCTGATGGAAGGAGCCAAATGGCGTACGTACCACAACTCCGGGTACATCATCTGCATCTCATAATATCGGGCCAGCATGCTCTGAATTATTGGTAGGTATACAGTAATCCATAGCTGACGCGCAGAAAAGGGGGGCGCGGTGGACGGCTCAACGCGGGCGGGAAAAGCGGGCGCTTGCTTGTGCGTGTTGATGCGAGGCAGGATGCGCGGCAAGGCCAAACAACGTTCACACCACGTCATCGTAGAACAAGAACAAGGCTTAAAATGGTCCCTGCACAATTCTAAGTTTTTTCTGACGATACGATAAGTGTCACACGACCCAAAGCCGACAGGTTTGATTGGGATAGGGGAGACAATGGGTATGAAGAGCGAGACTGTGACGCGAGTGAATGGTTGAGTTCTTGTTGCCGTGATTGGTGGCTAATCGCGCGCGGTTATATATACTATGCGCCTGCTCCTAGCTATTTCACTAACACTCTTTACGTTTTAAAGGTTATTAAGGGAAAAGCGAACGTGTTTGATTGGGTATCTAAGTGCTAAGAGTACATGGTAAAGGGAAAGAGGACGAAAAGAGGATATTTGATAGGGCCCGCAGGATATTAGTCAGGGTAGAATATGTTCAGTAGCACACCCATGTAATCTACATATCCCCTGCTTTCCCGAATACAGCTGTTGATATTGTTGGCTCCTTCTCCCATTTTGTCAGTAATACCATTTTTAGTGTAGCGAACTCATCCCTCGCCTCCTGGATACGTTGCTTCTTGGGGCTGTCGAGCTCGCCGGCTTCGTCAGCTTCGGGCTGTGGCCCCATCATCATGGCTGTCTCCCATTGCCGCGTCTGCCGTTCAAGCTCGGGACTCAATTCCGGCTCCGATTGCTCATCTTCCACTAATTGAGACAAGCGTCCCGGCTTGACCTCCTCAGAATCATGGACGAAGATCAGCTTCTCCAGAGAATTATAGTCGACTTTCTTCCATCGTAATGCTCGCCATGCGCCTTGAGGTACCACAGCCAGCCGACGGACTTTGCCGAGACCGTCCGTATGTGCCCAAAGTGGCCAGCACGTTGGCTCCAGCTCTGCGCCTCCAAAGAAGATGGTATCACGTTCGAAATCAATGTACACCCTCGGTTGTCCCTTGCCGACACCAAGGGATAGGGAGTAATGCTTCAAAGCTTCGTACCGAGCCTCGGCATTAACGTGTAGAAGGGCCGGGATCTGTGTCGTCGACTGCCAAGTCTCCTCATCATCATGAGCTTGCGGCAAGGCTTCGTCCAGGGAAGTAGGGATATGCTTATGCCGTGTATATGGCGACTTGATCACGACTGTCCTTGCCTCCGGCATGGCGAACTGCCAGATCTTGATACGTAACTCAGGAGGGAGGTCGCTAAACTTGGTGAAGCTAGCCGCCTCTTGGACCTTGATGAATGGTGGTGATATTTGCTCCATGGTCGTGTCAACTATGTTGAGAAGGGGGTATAATTGAGGTCGTGGCAAGTTGGAGAAGCGCTTGAGCAACGAAACAAAGCTCGCCACAGGCGACACACGCGGGCAACTCATTATATATACTTCAAGTTGGGCTGTGTTGCTTGGCGGATGTCAGGCATGAAGACAGCACTTGTCGAGTCAAGCGAGATGTGTGAGCTGCGCAGTGTAACAATGAGCAATCAGAAGAAAATTTGTAATAGTGACCACATGGGGCAGGATTACTACCAGGGTACCTTGAGAGCAGGAGACGAAGTAGGCAGCCCAGACGCATGGCAATATACATGCGAGGAGGTCTGGCTGACTTACTTATATGAGAAGTACCAGTAGAGTGGGTGGTCTCAGCCTTCCCTGGCGATCAGACCTTTGTTGCACCGACAAGCTGGAAAACACCCCTGGACCAGGCTCTGGACCGGGGTAGCGGACATGGTGCAGCGCGCAAAGGGCGACGACGACTCCTCCTGGCAACTGATAGGCAGACGCTGGGACATGGTCAAGAGATCAGAGACAAAGCGGAAGCGGGCGCGGGCGCAAACTTGGCCGTCCCCCGTCTGCGCGACCAGCCCGGCCAGTCAACGCATGGTCAACGCAGTTGCGTACGCGGTCGAGGCTGTCCACGCCATCAGGCGCGAAACATAACATCATATCATACGTGATATATCAGAGCGTACCTGTACCGACTCGTGGATGTGGGCCGCCCCGATCCTCGCTCGAGAACGGGACTTGGAGATGCTGGGCTCCGCTCGACCTGCAGGCCATCATGGATGACAGTGGTGTATGCGTACGCATATGGTACTGGAGTGTACGTTCGTTGTTTTCTGGGGTAACATCTGGCACCACACTAACCCAAACTGGGTCTAGCATATCATCTCATGGTCCCCCTTCTTGACTGTGGGTCCAGCTATGTATACTACCTACATACCTTACATAGTACACATAAGTACCCTGGGAAGCACCCCCCATTGGGGTCCAGAAACAATTGTGAGGCGAGTCTAAGACATTTGGCTCACAAACATAGATCAGCGTTTTATCTATAAAAGTTCTGTAGTCTCGGGCGAGCCAGCCGTCGTTGTGAATACAGAGGCGTCGGCACCCGGCCGCCATTAATCAATTACCTACACCAGCCGAGACGAGGCGTTGGTTAGGTACCTATCGTTAAAAATGCTAGCTCTTATGGATGTCATTGTTTCAATTGCTTAAATGCGGGGTGAAAACCCGACAAGCGCCAACTGAATGGATTGGGCTACCTACATTAGGTAAGTATACCTACTGTAAGTACTAAAGGTACCCCCGGCCTTAAGCTGTTCCTATTCTGTACGTGTCGGAGCTCGGCTTCTCTTCTTCCCGTGCTGGCGATCTTTGGGACCCCGCGCTCTCAAAGCGAGATATCAACTGACCAGAAAACTAATACAGCACAATGGCCCAATTTTGACTTTTCCTCCCTTTCCGTTCACCAGTCATTGTTTCAAAAATTTGCCGCATCAAATAACAAGAAACGCCTATGCTCCCCCTTAGAGGGAAGCATCCGGATTCGTCACCTTGATCAGTCACCATGCACCAGAGCCTCACCGGCTGTGGGACGCGTGACCGGATGAGAGTTCGGCTAGTCGTCATCACACAGATTACCCGCGCCAATGCTCCTGTTCATCTCGTAGCAACCGACTACATTTTGGTGCCGTTCCGCGACGAATTACGTAGCAAGAAACTCCCCGTTTTCATCATCGCCTAGGCTGTGACTCTTTATTCCCCGGTTAGAGAACCAGTTGCAACGAAGCTCAGCAATTCTCCCCGCGGCGCCTTATCCCCAAACGACGTCGGCTGTATTAAAGTAATTGTTGACGCAGAGCGCCGCACTCTGCATTACCTACGTGCCTGGCCAGATGTACCTTGAACACTCAAGTTGTTACGTGTTCGTCGTTATATCATAAGGTATCTGTCAGGATCTCATTGCAAGCGTCAACCATAGCAGTGGATACAGTAAACATCGTCGTTGTTCTGCAAGGGGCCCCAAACCCCTCTGCTGGTCAGCCTTACTTATGCATATGCCGTGTTCTTCATCCCGCGGTGTACCTCAGTGTTCTTGGATGGTACTATAACCGTCTCGAGTATAATAACTTTATTTACTGTTACAGAGTACCAATATCAGCTACGAGGCCCTACCGAACAATGTTAATTGTGGGATAGAGGACGCTTTACCTACGACAACATTATGCTCCCTACATGTGCATGCCCGCAGAGAAGCCAACCCGCATACTGTCTCGTTATTTCGAAGTCATGTGATGATGTCTCATTCCAGCCACGCAGCTATGGTTCCGACGTCGTTGTACTCGAAATCGCATGAGTCCTCGTCCTCTCTTACTTCAGTTGACTAATTTCGTGGGATTAAATGTCCTATTTTCCTCTTACTCTATCTACCAATGTCCGAGATGCGCCTCATGTTGGTATTGTCCCGGCCAGCTACAATAGACGACATACACACAGTAAGGTAGGAAGCATAATTGGGATACGTTAGGTACCTTGTAAGATGTTCTACTGTTACACCAAATATAGAACACGATCTGCCCCATAGAATACCCGTCTCAAACCGCGACACGGATCTTCGCAATCGGCCCGTCGCAGGTCTCATCCTACTACCGCCTCCGGATCTGCAGTTGCTATCGCGAGACACTCCCTTGGTAAGGGTCCGAGGCATGCTAAAGCCGTTAAGATCTGGGCCAAGACCTCGCTACCTAGTTGTTACCAAGACTCCGACCAACGGCGAATTATCCACCTACCTCTGTCACTTGTAAAGATGCTTTTCTCCTTTAAATCTTTCAATCACGCGCAGGGAGCTTTATTTTGGTTGTTTAAACCTACCTATATCACGAGGTATTTGCGGCTGCTTAGGCTTACTATACGTGGTACCTTGTTATGAGTTGGCTTTTCACCACGAAATATTAGCTGAAACTGTGCATGCATAAGCATGGATTGATGCAAATAAGCAGCCGTTATTGTAACTTCAATTCGCCATGATACTTTGTTACTTATGCCTTATTTGCTATCAGTCTTCCTGCCAAACTGTGCTGAAGAGCTCAGTAGTGCTTCGCTACAGGCATTGTGCATACAATTACTATCTTCCCTCCATTCTCATTCTGTTCCGAGCTGAACTGTGCTGAGTTTTGCTTGCAACATTAGCTAATACTTGTGCCTCACGTATAGTATTCGCCCTCGCCGGCCGGCAGCAACCAAACCGTGTCGGTTCACAGTGAAAAAGTCGGTGAAAGCCAGGGGGGCAGTTTTCTGTAACCGGAAGCATGGGGCGCCATGTGCTATTTAGATCGGTAAGAAGCTGTAGTAAGCATGGGAATGTGGCTGAAGTCAAGGGCGGAGGAATGGAGGGTATAAAAGAGAGAAATGGAGACAGGCCACGCGCAACTTGCTGTATAAGGCCCACGTGCCTGTTCATGCCTAATAAATCATGAAGCTCGGCGGGCATGTGATCACGAATCATCTTCGGTCACTGTTCACCGTGGCATCGACATGAGTTGCAATCGCCGGCGGCTCAGTAAGTAAAGGATCTCGGAAGTCACAAATATAGCTGCCATGTGTTTCCTAGTTATCTTAGTGCTATGTTGCAGAATCTCAAAGCCACGTGTTTCCAGTCGGAAGGAGCCTTCGTGCCCACAAATGTCAGTCACCGTGATCCCCGTTGCATGTTTCTGTCGCGATATTAGTCGTAGGCAGCGGCTTCTCGCAGTCATCTCCAACAGCCCAGAAGATGTAGTACGGTTTCTCAGTCTTGTATAAGGGGGGGTGGGGGTCAGAGAGATAGCCAACGCCAGTCACAATGTTCAGCAACACGATCGGCAGATTTGAGACCTGGGTGCCTGGGGAACAGGGAATATCGGGGGATGGAAGGTAGAGCGCCGATAGGAATAGAGGCCCTCGCGTTGTTGGAGAATCTACTTCGCTCCTCAGTCTCGGTAGCTCAACTACACGGTTCGGTCAAGCTCGCCTTGAAATTAGACAGATACTTAGGGTATCATGCAGGTAATTTAAGTGATGAGATGCTCATGCTACCATACCCAAGGGGCGTCGAGAGCTGCAGGCTGAGCCGTATTGATCTTATTAATCCCCATGTGGGTGGCATTACCCCGCCAGTAAAACGTCACAGAGACCTCTGGAGGGGGATCCCCGAGCAAAGCCAGCTTCGAGCTTACTTACGCGTGCGAAACCTGTACAGACAAACACGGGTAGTACACCAAAGCACCGTGCACGATTCCGGTGCCGAAGGCATCTGCAATGGCGCGGCCGAAGCGAGAGGTGAGTTCAACCGATTGTTCATCTCAAAAAACACCGAATCGGGAATTGTTATCCAAAGCACCGAATCGAGGAGTAGTATCCAGAACACTCCAGCAGAATCATCGCTTGAGTATGGCTGCAGTTTGGTTCTCCCGAGAACCTCCTCTCAGGCCTCGAACAGTTGCGACGGCCTCCGGACCACGTCGTTTGAGATGGCTTTCAAAATCTGATGTATTAAGTATACGACATGGAGCATCGGTGGTCCAGTGCTCAGCATTTTTATCCTTATAATGCTTCCTCGATAGGTAACGGCAGGGCTAATATGGGGAATCATATATCTTGTCATCAGGGTAGGTTGCTAGCAACAGCACCCTGGTTCATTGAAAAAAGGAAGAGTCATCAGTATTAAAGCTATCAGCGGGGCAAGAAGCGACCGCTAGGCAATTGGCATGGATATTCCTGAAGATCCGCTGGCAGATAGGCATTCTCAAAAAGAGAGCTGCAAGAATAGAGAAGTCGGCCAGGGGGGGGCAAGATAAGTCGGAACTGCACATAATTATTGTTGACATTTTCGAGCCCTTAGTCTTTTTTTTTTTTTTAAATTTTGCGAAACTACATGGTTTCCTCCAGAAGTTCCCACCAGGTGAGTTGCAGATATCAAATGTCTAGATGCTGTCCGGAAAGCATCGATCAACTCTCCTTTTCTCTGGAGTTACACTATCATCGTAACCCAGATTCTCATAGCCAATAATTCAGGGCGACTCAAACTCCGAAACACGACGGAATGGGCCGATATAGAGACATTATTTGCGGAAACCCTACTGGAGATTGAGGACGCCATGGACCATCTTAGAGTATATGTAGCCATTGATGTTGCAGCGGCACCAAAGACCCAACTTGACAACTTGCACACGGCAAAACCTTGGGATGATGTGTCAAGAGTTTTTTTCCTCTGTACCTGCTGCTAGATTCTCGCACTCCTTTTTTTCTAGGAAGAGATGATATCTTTTCGGATATAGTCGCTTAGAACGGAATTTACACGCATTGCTATAGGGCTGTGCCTTCCGGGAGCGGACTTTAGGGCTGCCGCAAAGAGTGTGTTTACACCAGGGCTCCGAGCAAAGTTGGCAGAGCAGTTCGTCGGATTGGAAAGTTTCTCGCCAGAGCTTCTTTGCGTTGTTCGGCTCCGTCCGACGCGAATGCTTGTCTTACCCGAAGATCAGACAGAACGAAGGCGATGCGAAGAGCCTTAACGATCGATTTCGTTCATCTAGGTCGAGATGTTGTGAGATATCAGGCACCTAGTCGATCTTTAGCTTGCTAACACGACTTAGGTTAGAGTAATAGGTATTTGAGGCGACTACATTTCTAGCGGTGAGCAGACAATCGAGACTCGTAGTTTGTCTCTGGGGGTCGATATCCTCCTCCGGAACACGCCTTCCAAAGGAAGCAAAGAGATTCCGAAATGGAATGCACGACGCCTCGGAGGCACTCGAGGTAGTAGTGGCAGTGGATGGCCCATATTTCTGGAATCCCGAGGCCCTGGTCGACGCCTCAGGCAGAAGCATCTCCAACATGCCCGCTTCTCTCGCCACAGCTGGCTTGTACAACATGCTAAGCTAACCTAGAAGAAGAAACACCAGTTGTAAAGGGGCGTCATCACCCAAATAATGTTCGTTTTCAGAGTGATCTGTTGTCCAAATTACGGTCGTGGGAAGGCTAGCCCTCATTTGTTTGAGAAGCGTATCGAGAGATGTGTCCTGGCCCCGAGATAGAGCGTACAGGAAGGCTAGCAGAGAAAGGTGCAAGTCGACTAATTAGTCTATGACCCGCAAGCGCTCTGAGGCGGCATCATAAATTTCGGACACACAGCGCAGTTGCATATCGAGATGCTGCTTAAACCATTCCGAGCAAGATGCATGAAGCGCTGCCTGACTGCTAGAGTTCTTGTGAAAACACGGGAAGATGTCCCTCTCGGTCATTTCGATCGAATATGCCATCTCGCAGTCATTGCTCACTGGATGGGCACGTGCTTGCTGGCCACGAAGTCGGCATCATGGGACTTAGTCCGTTTACCAGACACAGGTAGGTAGTTTGGTGCATATTGCACTCGAAGAGATGCTGCTTGGTTTGTCTCCAAATGGAGCTGGATATGCTAGGAGGTTGCCTGCTCTATCTACTAACTGATTCACCGCCCGTCTAGATCGGATGAGACCTTTCCCTAGGCGATTGGGAATTGGGATGTTCCCCGCGATGCTATATAACTAGGGTTCGTAACTAACGTAGGGTTAAGTACTATAATTACAGTAGAAGGGCAGTTAGCGCATAATAATTGCACCTCACTGTGCCTACGTAAAATTGCATTATTGAGAATTAGTAGGTACGTATATACTTTTTTTAGTTTGAATTCTCTTATTCTAGTAATCCGTTCGTTTCTCGTTGCTGCGCCTTCTGACGTGTGCTGGTTTGAACTCAGGATATAGTTCATTAGCTCTTAGGGTAAAATATTTGATCTAGCCGGCGCTGTGGTATGGGTAGATTTACCCTTGGCGGCGTTGTTGGCTTCAATTGATGTTTATTTCCTCTTGCGGCTATTTTGCGCTGAGAGCAAACTATTTAACCCATATTACAGAAAGAACATATAACTACAGCCTAACTAGACATTATAGGAGGAGGAACTACTATAAAAATAATACAAAGAAAGTGTATTGTAATAGTATATAAACCCTTAACTGCGTACGAGATGGCAACTGGACCATAAGATACAATAATGTAGCAGTATCCACTACCTACCTGGTAGTCAAGCAATTGCGAAATCTCCTGACGCCCAGTTTACTAGTATCCAGGTATTCGAGAAGGCAGGCAACAGTTTCTATCTCCGAACAAAGCCGCGATAACGGGTATTAAGGAAAAAGAAATGATCCACCCAGAGATAAAGCGAGGAGGGTATTCTAGTTCGTTTCCGTCAACCTTCGTGTGAAAGGAACGATACAATTCAAACCAAGGAGCGCTGCAAAGCACTGCTTGATGGCTAAAACAGAACCATTCACTGTTTACTAGCTTCTTCGATGCGTTGTTCAACGTGATATGTATGCCTGGGTCAAATAAACACATCCAATATTAACAAGGAAGCGTAAGTAACAGACTGCGTTAATACTAGGTACAAATACCGGGCCCAAGCTCTTGTAAGACGAGTTTAATCACTAATAATTACCAAAACAGATACACACCATCTGCATCTTGGATTATACTCGCACAGTTACTCTACTTTTATTGAACGCTCAACCATGTCTATTCCTGAAAGAAAACAGCACATGTTCACCACGGCCACCGTTTGGTCCACCGGTGGGTCCAACGGTATTAACGACTACGTACCCCCAGAGCGGGATTTCTTGACATCCGTGTCTGGGCCGGAAAGGTGGGTGAGTGCCCTTGAAAATATCCAGTCGCACAGGGAGGCCCCCTTGACTGCAGATGAGATCGATGAATCGATTCAATTCCGCGCCGACGCTCTCCCAGCAGAAATAAACAAACTTATTTTTATTCCCTCGGCAAGCACTGGATGGGATGGTTTTTGGAATAAAGACCAGAGGCCCCCCGGAGGTTGGAGCAGTGGCATGGGGCGTGATGCCGATAAAGAATCATACGAAAGCCATTGGCTCGTTAATTCTTGGGAGAGGATGGAGAAATTTCTGGTCAAGCACCCGTATCATATATGGCCCATAAACACAGGGGGCCACTGGGAGGTTATTTTCATGGTTTTCGAGACGGCTCCCGATCACCCGACCGAGTATCGCCGGCCTTCCTGCTTCGCAATTGTCGATCCCCGGCTTTCTGGAGGTAAAGCTGAGAAGCGGTCCGAGGAATATGAACGAGCCGATTTCTGCAACCAGCAATTGCAGAGGTTCTTCTCAATCCTCCGTGTAAATCAAGTTGGAAGACTCGGTCAGTATGAGCGCATGATTTGGGTTCCGAAACAACAAGATGACGATAACTGGTCAAGTGGTCTGAGAGTCATCCAATTCGTTTGGGAAATGCTTGAGAGAATCCAGGACATGGAAACCTCGGGGATTCGAAACATCGACGCTCTAATAAGACCCATGAGACCCTATTTCAATCCGGATTATGTCCGTCTCAGTGCCGCAGGTGCTATCGCTGCAAACGGGCTCGACACGGAGGGATTTCGCGGGAGGATTTGCATTGCTCGAGTCCGTGAGATTAGGCCCAAAGGACGCCCTGAAGGTGCAGTGCGTCAGTTTGCCGACGGCTTGCGTTGCCCACTGGCGCTTCCGAAAGTTGAGAGGATTCCGCAGGAATTTCTCGACAGGGCCCGGCTGAGGCAAATGGACGTTGCAACCTGGAAATATGTCACACATAGAGAACAGCTTGATCGCGACGGAGTACCGGCTCTACTTGAAGATAGTGCAGATCGATATAGGACTAAACTTCAAAAAGAGAAAGAAGCAGAGAAAGAGAAAGGAAAGCAGCGCGGTGCAGGGCCGTTCTGGTCATAGATTATTATTTTTTACTTACTAAATTTAATTGACTCGCATGCCAACTCCTTATCTCGTACCTACCAGGCTAACACGATTCCACGCTCCCACCTGCATTCTGTAACTGAAACCGTGATAGTTTTCCAACTGTGGCTATGCTGTACTAGTTCAACGAGCATTTGTGGGACTCTTCGCATTTCTCATTTGATAGTTGCTACACATTATCAGCTCTATATATGGAAAGTAGCTACGTATGTAGTATGCTCATCTCTTCTTCCTACAGGACGCCTTGGACGATGACGGATCGCTCATAGCCTTGAAAAGCAAATCGTCAAGCCAAAAAACCTGGGCAGAGATCATCTGTCATGCCTGCGGTTCTATTCACATATGATTGCTGGATATGGTCTGCCAAACGCAACCCTAAACAGACAACATTCCATGTTACATTCATCAATAGCTGGTTCCTTGACAACGCTAGTATGCACGTCAGCATTTCTGATGATCTGAACGGGCTGCGAGGCCGAAGCAACTCCGAATTGGCCAGAGCACGGCAAGGGAGTCCCAAAGAGGGAGCGGAGTGACATCGACACAGTGGGTGATTACTTAGCTAACGTTATACGAAAGTGAAGGCAAGGTAAAGGGCGGTGATGTAGGTACCTACTGTAAATGAAAAGGGGCTGAGGCAAACAAGGAGTTGATTGGCTGCGTGGTGTTGCCTCTTTAGGGTGTGAGATTCCTGGAAGCCATATCCGTATCTTCGGTATCTCGGCAGTCTGTTTGGTGGAATCTGCACCTGCCACATGCCGCAACGGCGGCGTGCTGTCACAAAAGCTTATTCCCGCCCCCCTGCCGTCCGTGGATCGTTGATTCGCTGCTGCACGGACGCTAGTGCAACACCGTTCATCGTCTATACTCGTCTAGTCTACGCCTAGGGCGTAGTCCCGTAGCGCGTTTCCACGCGGCCCCTTCGGCAGAATCGGCAGAATCGGCACTACATGCCCTTTGCAGGGCCAAGGACGACATGCATGCAATGTTTTGCGAAAACGTTTCGTTCAAGGTCCCGCCAATGTCCCACCACATACGTCAACAAAGTTGAGCAGCTTCGGGCTTATTGATTCTTCGCGTCAGGCACGGCCATAAGTTGCATGGAGTCGGTTCAACAGCATATAATGGTACATGCCGAGATAGCAGCGGCGGTTGCTCCAGGCCAGGATCCGGGCCAAGGACAAGGCTTGTCTGAGTTAAGGGGATGCCAGATTAAGCCGAGCGTAACCTCACGTAGTATCGTTCTATTCTAGTTCATGATCTCCAATAGGCACTGCACTAGGTAGTCGGGCACCACCGATCTTCATGACGATGTTTGTAAGTAGTTCGCACACACCGGAGTTATCCGTAACTACGGCTCGTCAATCACTCCAATCTGCCCTCGAACCCATCTCCTCTAGACCGCTCTATTCGTTCCAACCAAAGATGGCCGAGATAGGCAGACGATGATATATGGCTCGGGTTCGAATGGTTGCAGATATGTAGGTGGGTAACGCGCGATGTGTAAGCACGATCGATGCTTGTGGCGTGACCAATCACGAAGTCCGAGATACCGAGCTGACCCGAGAAATTGTTCTCTATGGAAATGGCAGTGCAATTTCGTCACACCGGTCGGGAGACGTTGTCCTTCCTTCACTAAGCCGTAGTATCAATAGCGATGACGAAAGCGGCCTTAAGTGAGATAGTAGTTTGGAGGAACAAGGTCAGACAGGGTTCTCGACACCGGGGAGGGACGGCAATACCGAACTAGAGCGCTAGTGTAAAGCTTGTTTTTAAACCTGGTATTTTGGAGTTGGCTGATTTTGTCTCTACCTGCCCAACCCCATGCTTGGTCCCTTAGGTACAGGTTGAATGTATGCGATGAAGAGGCGTTGACGATTGGACACCTGGGTTATTCTCTACTGTAGGTAGGGAGTAATTGTAGACATTGACGTTGACTACTCGAATGCGCTCGATAAAGGTCTATACAAGTAGAAGAATCAATCATGTACTGTGCTACAGTTTTTAATTCGGGAAGTATTGCAGCTCCACTAGTTCAATTTTGGCTTAATGGCCTTCTTAGTTTGTTTCCATCCAGTCCCATTCCCCGGTTATGGCCTAGTGCGGCGCCCCCGCAAACCGCCGGGGCACCTCGCATCGAGTGCCATTATTTTCCTATCTGGGAAGTACGCCCCGGTGCTTATTCATCCTATGGTACGGGCCGTGAGGTCCATCGATCAGTTGCTTAGACACGTCGCGATGTGCTCGGCGGTACGAGCGATATCTCGGGAAAATGATGGCTTTAGCAAGAGCTCTCGGCGACAGCATGATGACGGCGAGGGACAGGTATAAATAGAGGCATCATGTCTTCCGTCTTCCCTTGAACTTTGTCCCAACCAGCTTCAACCCAGTTTCTCTCGTAGCATCATCAAGTCAAGCCAAGTCATCTTGCAAGATGTATATCCAGTCGACTCTCCTCACCGCAGGACTCCTTCCCTTGGTCTACGGCCTACCTAAGCCACAGTGAGCAGGGCTCCCGCGACAGCTGTCGGAAGCAAGATCTAACACTAGATTCAGGTTGACCTATGAAGAGAACACCGGCCCCGTTGGTGGTGTAGATCCTCCTTTTCCGACTTTCACCGCCGCCGCAGGCGACCTGCGCGGATCCACGGACCTGCAAGGTGGTATTGCCTCGCGTCCGCCAGTCTCGGGTGGTGATTCGGCAGTGGTCCCAGACCCCGAACTCGTGAACGGGCAAGAGGCAGACGCCAACTTGGGCTTGTACCTTGACTTCAATAGCGCCGACTTCCCGAATGGACCGCAGCCCATTCGTGGTGGTCTGGGTGGTACAGACCCGGGGCCGCGTACATTTGAGTACGAGAAGCTGAACCCGGACCTATACGCGCCTCCAGGGACAGACCAAGGCGACGGTAAGTGACCATCGGATACGTCTTCTTCCATGTTTGGGAACTTTAAGCACATCTGGGCTTCTTCCCGAGATAGATTACGCTCAGATTGGAGACCAGCGATAACTAACTCTGAGTGATTTAGTACCCAACGCCATGTGGCCTCTTGGTCTTAGCCACAACCGCCCGGGGACTGGAACCGAGTCAGGATGGGCTCGTCAACAGAATACTGGCGTATTGCCTGCTGCCACTGAGATGGCAGGTGTCGACATGCGATTAGCGCCTCAGTGCGTATTCCCGAGCCACTTGTCTTCCGATTTGGCAATCTTTCCGCTCCCCTATGTCATCCTGCATGCGCGTGAAACCATGTCTCACAGCCCCAAGAACAGCTACAATCTTCATAATCCGTAATATCTAACTCTTAGTTTCTTATAGCGCATATCGAGAACTGCACTGGCACACTTCGGCTGAGTGGTGAGTTTCGCATTGCTCCTTTTTGTTTTTCTTTTTGGGGGGGGGGGGGGGGGTTTGTTTTGGCGCGCTACGCTTCCTATAACTTACTCCAAGTATTAACAACGCCGTCTTCTAGGGCATTGGTTTTGAAGGGAAGCGTGAGAGTTGCCTCGATGAATGAGGATGGAGAATCTTTCTTAGACGATGTCACGGCTGGTGATGTGTGGTTCTTTCCGCCTGGCATCCCGCACAGTCTGCAGGGACTTGATGAAGGTTGCGAGTTTCTCCTCGTCTTCGACGACGGCAACTTCTCTGAAGAAGACACCTTCCTCGCCACCGAGATGCTGCTACGGGCACCCAAGGAGGTCTGGGCCAAGGACCTGGAAGTCGATATTAGCGCGTTAGACAACATACCGCAGGATCAGAAATACGTAAGTTGTCGCCGCATCTCAGGTCCTTGGAACATTGGGGGAGTCGGTTAGGCTAATATTCGTCGACAGATTTTCAATGGTACGCCAGCACCTGCTGATATCAGCAAGCAGAACATCACCGGGTCGGCGGGGGCTCTATCCGGACCCAACAGTTACACATACCATTGGTCGCAGCAAGACTTCCACAACACGACTGGAGGCAGCGTCAAGATCCTGGATCCTGTTACGTTCCCCATCGCCGACATGTTTTCTGCAGCTCTTGTGGTACTGGAACCCGGCGCCATGCGCGAGGTTCACTGGCACACGACATCGGACGAGTGGTCGTACTTCCTTCAGGGCTCGGCCCGAATCACAATCTTCAAGGCCCCGACATCTTCACGGACATTCGACTTCACGGCTGGTGATGTCGGATACATTCCGAAGGCCCAGGGACACTATGTCGAGAACACTGGCACCGAGGACGTCATCTTCCTCGAAGTTCTACAGGCGAAGAAGTTCGGCGATATCAGCGCATCGCAGTGGCTTGCCCTCACGCCTCGCCAAGTTGTCAAGGATACGCTGAACCTCACCGACGAGGTCCTGGACAAGCTGCCCAAGGATAAGACTCTCATCAAGCCAGGAAACGCGAACTTGACGGCAATTGCTACTGAATCACCTTAAGCGCTCTCGAGTCGAGGTTTGACTAATGCACACGAATTGGACTATTGGGGTCGATGAAGATCATCGAGGTGCCGTTTGCTGTGTTGACTGGATGTGTATATGGCCGTTTCTCTTTGCTTCTTATATTCTGGCTTTAGCTAGACATGCTCCTTTTAATACTACAATTTCTATACATACATATCGGCTCCCCAAGTAATCAAGTGACTACGCCTGGTTCCACAATATGTTCTCCGGGTAGCGTCCGGTTATAGCCAAATCACTAGAGTCTTGGCTAGATATAAGCCAGGCCAAGCCAACTGCATGTGCTAGTCCGATTCAATACTCGAATTGGAGGTACTTTCATTCAGGAGCAGCCTCCACCTTCGGTATCGGCAGTGTAGAGAGAGGACGCCATAGCTATCGCGGATTCCTTGATTTTTATTCATCAACCGCATTCCTTGAAATAGCACAATGTATTATCTTAAGCCCCCCTGTTCAGAGCATTTGATAAGGTTAGTTGGCTTCGCTCCAACCTAAAGAGGAGCGGGAAGTGACTCGAATTGCTATAGAACTAACTGCTCAGCAGCTTTCCAACAGCTCATCAAAGTATTGAGCAGGCAACAGTTCTATTCGAAAACAATCGAGATAAAACGACGCCGGGGACACATTACGGGCCAAAGGGCTACGCTCCGCCGGAAAATGCATGGCGAATGTGTTCCGGTCTCCTGGCACTTGATTAATCAACGAATAGAACGTACATAGACTTTGTGACCTATGGAGAAGCGCAATACTAGCTTCAACGCTTTTTTTGTCGTTGTTGTTGTCGTCGTCTGCATTAAAACATGAGCACCTTCGTTTGGCCGGCACTAAGTACCTAGACTCTGCGTTCCGGAACCGGGGTTCACGAGCTGTGATCCCGGGAGACACTCGGCAGTATACTACTGTACATTAGTATCGGCTGCTTCTTGCATACCGCGCCGCGCTTAGATAATGCACTGGGGTTTGAGAATACTTAGGCCCATGACTGATATCATGCGAGTCATAACTTGTGATAATCTATCGCTGCGTTTTCTTTTTCTTATGCCCTCCCCCCGCAGATATCGTTCGGAACCTGGGTATGTGTGTGTGTGTGTGTGTGTTCACACCGCTTTTCATGTTGCTAGACTAGATCCGGGTTCTCTCCGCAAAACGCAAATTAGAAAGGTTTATCGAACGATGTCGGCGTCATGTGACGTGGATGATTCGTCGTTGGAGTATCTCCTCGATAGATACAGTATTCGTCAAGACGTAGGGACCCAGATGTGGTTGATAAGGTGACATTGCGAAATCCACGAATACGAGGTGTGACATTGCGTTAAAGGCCAATCAATCGGCCTACGCGATTCTAAAGCAGTGAGAGCCTTATAGTGTACTATGTAGAGCTGGGCGCCGGGGTAGCCATCGCGAGCTTGGTTATCCTGTCGGGAAGAGCCGCTAGCCTACCACACCATGAGCTCGTGTGGTTTCCTCGGCGAGTCCCCACGCCGCACACGCATATTTGGAAATTTCCTCCAAGCTCCAAGAGAGACTGTCCCTGCCCACGTTTTGGCATTATGCGGTTCAGAATCTAGACCTGTCGCTGCCAAGCTGTGCTGCCAAGGTCGACGATCCTACCCTTTCAAATCCATCGTTAGGGTGGCCGTAGTGTATATAAGCGAGGGATTGCTACGTGACATATCGCATCCGGCGTACACTTGTCCTCAACAACTTGCGTATATATGACCAGTCGCTTCTCAACACCTCGACGTACGCATCTCGGCCGCCGCTAGGCGTCTCGGACCCGAACGACCGCTTATCTTAAGACGTTTGGACCCAACAGCTTTCTCGGAAACACTCGTATCGCTCTGCCGCGACTTTCAGTGCCGAAAAAGAATAAGAGAGCTCCGCATGTCAGAGGCACTGTGGTTTCTTGTTTCCGCACTTTTCTTCGCCGTGTGCTCATTGGTTTGCCAGTTTGGCCCGAGCCATCAAATCATCTCCGATTGCGGTCGTCGGATTCAGGGTCCTTTCACATGGGCCGGTAGGCAACTCGAGCTGGAATCCGGTACAATGGCAGCCCTGACAAGGTCCACCTTCCCCGGATTATGGGGCAATTGCGAAATCGGCCGGGGACAAAATCATCTTATTATACCAGCGACAGTTGTATTATGGTACTCCGGGTCCCTGGATCCCACATATAGATACGGCGCATTCATCGGTGACGCAGGGCCTAAACATCATGGTGTATACACGCATTTTAGTAAGAGTGGCGTATGCTACGGACAAAATCTTTTTTGTCCGTTTGTCTCTTCATTTCTTCTCATTTTGTAATAGAAAAATATAAATTGGGAAAAGGATAAAACAAAAACGTTACATAGCTGCTAAAGAGGCATAAGGCATAAGGGGATAGCGAACAAAATGATTGTCTTTTGCCGTATTCTCCCGTGGTATCTTGAAACCCTATGCCGAGGTCTGTCTCGCTATCCGGGTGGCCAACTGTGTCATAGCTCCCCGGAAATGTTGACCTCCTTAGAAGACCGGTCCGCTCAGAGCCGGAAGAGCATATCTGGACGACAGAGCTACGGGTTGGCTCGCACTTGGCAATCCAAGGTGGTAGTTTGTAGGGGTGGGCGCAGATCGTTTTTCGCGCCGAACAATCCGATGGGACGGGTGACAGCGTGATGAAACCGCGCAGGCAGCAACCCTGCCTGCTGAAGCGGGGATGGGATATTTCCTGATCCTCCAGTATATTACGCGTGCGTATACGCAGAACGTGTGCGCGTAAGAAGGCAAGGACTCAAGGACGAGGTGATGTATATTGATCGGCGAGTATTGGAGCAAGGATATATGAGGGGTGTAGGACTATCAGAGTAGCCATTTCAGGTACGACCGGGGTATCGGTGACAACCACGAGGCCCCCTGTTCAGTGCGCGAGACTCTGTAGATGTGTTATTGTAGTAATAGAAAATGAACAAGCAACTCGATAAGGAGCTGTACTTCGCTGGATATCTAGGTAGGGAGAAAATAAGAGCAAATGTCAAACTCTGGGAACCAACAAAACGCCGAGAGGAGGTTTTCGGAGCCTTTGACGTAGTGTATATTACGCCATAAGTAGCGAGCCTATCCGTGTTCCTGTGGACTGGCAGACAGGGCGTTGTATGCAGGGAAACCGATCCGGGGTATCTGACCGTCGCCGACAAGCTTGAAGACGCCACTTTGCTTATGGCCTGAGCTTGGCAATCGGCCAATAATTAGTCAATATTTGCGTGCCTGGCACGGTGGCTCGGCCCTACATAGACATGCTGCAACCCAGCGCTCCAACTGATATCGTGGTTGCGCGTCAGCAAGCAAAAGAGGTACAGTACGTTGCGGTATAGTACATACTAGGGGCACCACAGCTGCAAGAAACGCTCAAATCAGGGGCTGGATCGCTGCGGATAGATCAACACAGACTCGGGCGAGTGATAAGCAAAAGGGGGTGTGCCAATGGACAGCTGGGGGAGCGAAGGAACCCGACAATGTGGTTCGGGGATCCTGGCAACTACGCCATTGGCTGCCTAGATAGTAGAGCGACGCCTTGGGCATTCGCTCGTTGGAAGTATTGATGTTGTATACTAGATACCCATCTGTAGGCAACCGTGTATATGCTGTGCTAGGTCGGGGACCAGCCCCGGTGCACTTCGACGTCGAGTGTCACCCTCCCTCCCAACAAACACCCGTCAGGGACGTGTGTGTAGATCCGTATCACCACGCCGGCCGATTCTGAGGGCAGCCTGATGGGTGAGATAAGGAGTGGAGTACGTGTGCTCCGACGGTGCGGGTGCGGGTGTGGGCGTGAGCGTGAGCGGATGGTGTGGATGTGGAGCGGTGTCGGTAGCGGGCCGACCCCCTTTCTAACACTACACTAGCTACCTAGTGTACTGGCTGTAACAATATCAATGGATCAATGTTGTCATCATCCATCCCGGCGAGGTACCTCGTGATTGCAATTGGCTCCCAGCGAGCTATAATAAGCAAGGCGAACTTCCCCTGGCTTGTGAGACCACACCGTTAGCTAGGCTTTGCTTTTTGCGTGCCGTCCGCGTCAGTGGCTTGTTCACCTAGGTCAGTCAGTCAGCTCGGTTACGCTGTACATAGTCTTGAATCCTTGCGACAATCATCGCAGTCCGTACACCTAGTCCGCCATGTAACAAACCAATGTGCAGTCCTGTACTATGTAGGGGTAGGAGAGCTTTTTTGGGGGGGGGGTGTTACTAAATTTGGAATGGCTTTAACCTAGATAGATGGTACCTGCGTGTACCTGGCGGTGTTTGGTACAAGATATACCTGGGGATACTTGATGATACGGCGGACCTCGATGCTTATTGCGCGCTGCCTACATATGTGTATATTAATGCCTCTCATCGCACACGGAGCAAACCTGGTACGTACATATCACATTAGCCTCGGTCGTTGGGTCACCGTCTGGTCTGAGGTGGAGATCCTGGCACCGAACGGCATGGACAGACCATGCCAGCTTTGGCCGCATTGTCACGCGAACGCTAGACTATCAGAAATACGAAAGGCACAGGCAAGGATGCGCCTGGCGGTTGGAGACATCAGGCCAACGAGCATCATGTGAGCGGTGGGACGAAGCAGTGGCACGAAGCAGTGGCACGAAGACGGGGGAATCAGCGCCCAGCAGACTCTGCCGTTCTGCCGAGCAACACTTTATCCGCGGTGCAGCGTCTACCCAAGGTACGAAATCAGCATAGTGCCGTAGTAGAGACGGCGTACATAGCATGATATACAAGCCCAACACCGCCCTGCGGCACAGCCCAGTAGTCTGATATGACACCAGCCAGTCAAGCGAGTTTAGACTCACTTGTGTGTTTCTCGCCATGGGATGAAGCCGATCATGCTAAACTGTTTCGTTGAGGTTTACCGCAGATGGAGTAGAGCATGCCTCTACATAACTACTTAAAAGCACCAACGGAAATTTCTCAGGCACTTTTAGTATTCTGATTGATTGGGGTTGTGATCCAAGGAATTTCCGAGGAGATTAGTCATAGCGTGATGAATCGGCGATAGTAGCATACCTGTTGTACTGCAACCTCACCATGCAGAAGTTATGGTGGTCCTTGTTCGGTCCCTTGTGACTGGGCAAGCTAGAATGCATCCTCATTGCCCCGTAGATCTTCTTGGCGCATAGGGAAATGAGACCTTACCCCAATTTCTGGGGTTCGCTTGTCGCCATTGGTACATGATTTCCAGAGTGCTGGGTCAGCGTCTGAAGTCCATGTTCACGCAAAAAGTGCTCGACAATATCTTGCTGCAATCTTAGGGCAGGAGGGGCTGGCCGGTCTGTTGACAGTTATTACTTTGCATATCAACGCATACTAGCAAGAAAGGGATTGGATTCTGATGTATCCTTCGTGTTCTCACTGCTTGGCGTGTAGCTGTCACAATACTGGGGGAGGGAGACTTATTGGGGTCGTAACATTGAGCTGCAGGGGTGGAATCATATGCAGCGCGAGCCGCGAACATTCTTTCATTGGAGATCGTGCAAATGCAGAAGTTTGTTATCCATGCTATCTCAGACGCGATGCATCAAAACCACAGACAATTCAGCAAGCATCGTGATAGCTTGCATCGGTTCCGTTATCCTCCTCACCATGGGTTGCAAAATGGACAGTACAAGTTCCAACAAATACCACTTCCAATAGAGCTCTTTTCAACTCAATTTGATCCCAGCCCGTGCACATCCCATACCCATCTCAGAACAAGCTTAACGTGAACATAGTAACACGGCCGAGAAAGCTGTGGCTTTCATTTCATCCGGGAGTAGGAGCCTGCCTTCTCAAAAAAATAAAGCCTTTTTTTTTCGTCATCTCCCAATCTATAGTTGTGGAACCCTTTGACACCTATTTCATGCTTATTGTCTGCGCCGTTGAGACAAGATCGGAAATTCGTGAAGACTTCGTTACGAAACGTAAATAAATCAAAGTAAATGATGACCCCATATGCCTTCTGCGCCTGCCTGATGTTGATCCGATGGGGTATTCGCTGATGATATGATTCGACTGGGAAACTCGTAAAATCGGGGGTTGAGTGACCGCACGATGTATCATAAGATTGACATTGTTTCACGTCGGTGGTAATTAGACCAGAGGCGTGTTGTTATACAGAATGAGATTTCGGCTAGAGTAGAGTCTCTGCATAGCCGCTATCCATACTAGTTTTCTCGAAACTAGATTTGTTCATGGGGGCTGAGCGACTGAATACATTTTTGCTGATGTGTTTCAATTTCCCGACAGATGAATCCACCGCATCCGAATTTGATAGGTAAATGCTCGTAGCAGGCTGAACTCTGATACAGCAGAATAAAGTCGAGAATAGGAATTGGTCTCCGTTGGAATCCCACAATGGTAAAGTACGGTAACCTTGCTTTAGGTTACTCAGTTTCACAGTGTAGGTCGCCACGGTAGGGTTGCGGCCACTAACCGTCTCTCCATCCGGGGAGAGCTTGACACTAAATCTGACGAAGACTAATTCAGGATATTTCGTTGTTACTTGGTGGACGTCGGTGTAATTGAATACAGGATCAAAGCCGTTTTCCCTGACTATAGATGTTCTGACTTTGACCGGCGTGTCTGTCTGCGTAGGCACGCCACTCGTACTGTCATGTTTGTCCCTCTTGTCATTGGCATGGAAGAATTCCATCTCGACATATGGATCCAGTGTGCGATGTGAAGGTAGAGTGGCAGGCCGCATAAGCCGCTGCGCGGAGATGATATCTATGGCAAACATCATTGTTTGATGTTCCAACTTTCCATATGCATCGTCGGGTAGACCACCAGGCAATATCCGAATTGTTCGCATAGATTCAGGCTTCAGAACGTAGCCTGAGGAATCCGTACCTCCTGCGAACATGGCTTGATTTAGTTGCATACCAAGGTCAAAAGTTTGCCAGTTGAGTGCAGCCATCTGTACACCTTTTCGCCAATACATCAGTGGGTTGAAGTTGTCGGATGTAAGCCGTGAATACTGAGGATAGACCCGCATCATATAACGCATATTGTGACGAGTCAATAATTTCTTAGAGCCTGGAGCTTTCGAATGCTTCCGGAATGTTCCTTCCATGAAGGATAAGATGTGGTTGACCTTCTTGCATTCAGCTGATTCGAAGCCATGAAACTTCACACCACTGCAATATACGCCGAGATCGCCCAGCGACTTGACGATCTTGCTCGTTTTTCGCCTGTTATTCATCTCTTCCTCGGTCTCACAATCGCTTGTACTGCTACTGATAGTGCCATGCACTTCGCCCTCTGTTATGGTATTCACCCTTTTCCCAATGGCACGGCGGGATTGCTGGCTAGGGCCTAGAAGTGGGCTAGAGGCAAGGTATTGAGGAGGGATATTTCCGTTGTCCATCGTCACGGGCTTTGAGAAAGGTGACGTGAGACTATTCCCTCGTCGTCGGCCATTAATCTCGCCCCCATTGCGTTGCTGGTGGCTGGGATGCGTCCCTTTCACTTTAATTAAGATACGATCCCTGAGTTCTGAAGGAGATGGAAGTTTGTCTGCCGAAGGATCCAAAGGCTCAGTGACAAGGCGGGGTCCAAATATCTCTTTCATTGTCTCAGCCATGATTTCTTGTTGGGCGGCGTTGCAATGCACTTCAAGAGATATCCAGAGAGGAAACCGGCTGGCAGCGAAGGCATATTTGTTCACCGTATTTATTACCTCACGGAATGAGATTGCGTTGGTGAGAGCACGTCCATGCTTCACTGCTGGTTGGCCATCGGAACCGTCCCAGCAGTCGATCTCAACACTCCGGCATCCCCTGAGAAGTGTCATAATATAGCCTTCGACAGAAGACACATCGGCTACTTGCCGGCCGATAAGGTACGTATTGTGTGAGCTGGAAATGAAGTACTCGTTTACGGGACGGTCGAGCACATGGTCAACTGGCTCGCGTACAAGATGATCATTGTCTTTGGACACGAGGTAACTGGCCAGCGCCTCTTCTGTCATGGTCATTGAATGGGTAACAGACCGCGCGACTGACGTCTCCTTCGTCTTGCTTTGCTGAGAATAACGAATGAACTTTGATTTCCACAAGTCGGGATTGTTGTCGACATCTTCGCCTTGTTTGTCGCGAAGAAAATTCCGAAAGTCTAGCCATGTGATACCTTTAGTCGGGTCCGACGCTATCTGACTATAGATTATCTGAACATCTTTTCTTCGTTTCATCTCGTGAACAAAAACCTGAAACTCGGCAAAATTGAGCCGATCAGATGTAAAATTGAGTCGATTAGATGTAGTCGCAACGGCAATGGAAAATTTAGCCATAAGATCTTTTGCGGCAATATGTATGTGTAAATTCCGACAGATCCGTTCAACACTCAAGAAATCAATCTTTTCTTCCTCTGTGGAATGCGATTTGTTACGAAACTGTTTCAACATCTCCGCATTCCAGAAGCTGCGAACAGCATTCTCATTGAATGCCATTAGTGATGCCATGTGGAGTTCTCGGTGTTTCGATATTGAATCCAGGGTTGTCACCCACTGCGCGAAGGTTTCCTCGTCCTCGGCGATAAGATGCATCTGCTTGCTCCGAGAAGTATCCGGCAAGGCGTAGAAGATAGTAAAGAAGCGCCCTTCCTCTTTATCAGGAATACCGTAATCAATACGATATTGCCGGGTATCAGAGCCTATCCTAACGTCTTTGATATCATCGATATATATGCATTTCGAAGACCGTCCTTTATCCCAGGAGATTTTGCCCGCATTTGACTCCAGTGTAAATAGCATACGCTTGTATTTCTTTTTCTTCGAAACTTTCGTCAGCATCGTCCCCTGGACGAGTGCGCGAGGCACGACTGGGCCGTCAGACGCATCGCCGCTGGAGCAAGACCCTGCGATGGAAGGCACGCTGCTGTCGTATGATGGTTCCCGTGCTGTATTGTCAGCACCCGTGGCAACTTCGCCAGTCTCGTCGTGTACCTCTTCGTCAGAGTCGGTCAGTGAAACGGTATCAGCAGGCGCTGCGTTGGTACTATCGCTTCTTCGCCTAAGGATGCCAGGGCCAAGGCTAGTGTTTCGACTATTTGTTGCCGCCGATGACTGTCGCCGCGCCCTTGTAAATTTATTCGAGAATCGTCTTATTAAGCCTTTCCCGGTGGAACTTGCGTTCATGACCTCGGGAAGCATGGTGCCATTACTTCCGCTGAGTACGCCGGCACCAATGGAGCTGATACTAGGCTTGTGGCTAAGAAGAGGATCACCTAAGTGAAGAGGTGGAGGAGGGGGGAATATTTCAACATCTCGGTTACGGAACGAGTCTGGGGAAGGCTGGACAGAGCTACTTGTGGTCAAGGCAGATGTTTCCGGAGACATGAAGGGGGAGACGTGAGAACTCGATGCTACGGTCGACGCACTTATAGCCGAGTTGGGTAATGTACTAGTTTGTATGCTGGGCTGATGGGTGGTTTGGACTTGGCTGGGACGCGTCCTTCGCAACACCATGCCCTGGCTAGCTATGACGGGTGTGCTTGACGAGGGCCGGGTCTCTGGGCTGGGGCGTGTAGGATTTTTGGTTGAAGGCATGGTGTCCGAAATGGGAAATAGGTGTAGCCAGGCGGCGGAGAAACTGTCATGTGTTGGAGAGGAGAGGAGTAGGAGGTTTTGATTATGAAGAGACGGTTGGTAATGTAGGCTTCATTTTCCGACAATAATCTGATCGATCCACGCCCCGGGGGGAGAAATGAGGGTGGTAGTGGTGTATGAACCGTGTGGTGAGGTGAGACACGGCTCCTTACGTGAGCGCAGGACTTGGGAGGAGCTTGTTAATAACTAAGAGCGGGTTCAAGGCTGCAGACCATCTCGGTGCTTTCCACGATGTCGACGGCAGACCGCAACTGCAAGGGTGTGTCCCGAGATCGATGTACAGGGCAGTCCTCAGTACAGACCTTTGACAGAGGTACGTCGAGGTACACTGGGCGAGGGTTTGCGAGAGGGCTGCGTCTGGCGTGCAGCAGCACGGGGACCAGGACCTGGCTAGGGCGGACGATGGGTCGATGTTGCAATAGCTCGAGGATGAGGTGGCAGGTAGCATGCAGGTCGCTGGTTTGGGCATGCAGAGTTGGGGGATTCGCTTCCAAGCCTTGGATCCCCAGTTGCGCACCAGAGGAAGCTGATATAGGGAATCGTGCCCCCCGCAATGCGCAAAACTACGGCTATGTCTCAAGAAGGCTCCTGGGGGGTGACCTCTCGAGACTTTGTCTTATATTTCGTGTATTAACTTGTGCGCCCGATCTGACGACGGGCCTGCACCGCCCGAACCGTAGGCAAGGGCTGCTGGAACGAGCTTGTATGACACGCGAAGGAGCCTCAGAGACGACTATCAGAAATCTAAGAAGTTGGAAGAAAATAAAACCAGCGGCCCCGGGCGACAGAAACTGTCTTCTCGTCTCAATCAACAACCTGCTCCAATGCAGTAAGAAGGTCTGGTCCAAGAAACGGTAACAGGGCAGGGCAATCGTTGTGGCGAGTGGTACTAATAGTCGAGCCAGCGCAATATTGAGACCGTTAGCGGCAGCAGTAATTTGTAAGTACTGTCGTCGAAGCCGTCCGTCTCCCTCCCTGTCTGGCCGACTGCTTGGAGATTGCTCTGTAGAGTGACGGGAGTGCCAAGTGTGTCCTGTTGTGCAACGTGAAGTGTAAGTCGTGAGATGGGTCGTATGCTGAGAAAAAGATGCCCGGGCTGCGTTGCTAGTCGGATCCCGCGAGTGCGCAGGCGTGCTTTTCTAGTAGTCGCGACAGAGCCAGCGTGGTGCGTCGCAGGGAGGAAAAAATTCCACGGGGCCCAAAATTTTAAGATCGAGGCGATGACTGGCTGGCTTGGCTTGACCTGGACAGGACCTTGAAGTGCGGTGTGAATGGAGATGCGGGCGGGCTGGCAGTGGACGGGGTCGGAACTTATCAGCTATTGGGTTAGCGCGAATCTTTTAGCAAGGAAGTATCTACTGGATTGTAAAGATCGTAGGTGCCTAAAAGAAGGGAGGCGGTTGCGAGGGGGAAAATAGACAACGATTAAATACAATTAAAGGACGGAAGGAGAGACACAGGTTAAAAAAGCTAAGTAAAGAGGCACCACGCTTAGAAAGGAACATCTACCTATATGCACCTAAGGCAGTAAGAAAAGAATGTACCATGTAGCTAATAAAGGGGCCGATGATACCTACTAAGACCTTGAAGTCCGGCGTATTGTAAACCTACAATTAACGTGCTAGGGGTGGGCTCGGGCATGGTGCAGGTTCAATGTTATTAAGGGAGAGGTCAGGTTTCACAATAGTTAGGAATTAAAGATTATACGCGTAAAGCAATAAGTGCAATGGTTCAATCATGCCACAAAGAATTGACAATACCAACCGTGAAAGGAAATATGAGGTAGACTGGACCCTAAGGCATCCTGATTCCGCCAACATGCTAACCTGCAGTAGGACTGGGCTTGAAACGTGGTACATGGTACTAGGTACCTAAGGTAGATACACAGGTGGGCTCTAAATCAATTGACGAATACACTACAGCCGCTATAAGTGCATCGCTGCACCAGGTACATGCTCACCGTGACGTACCTTCTGTAGCCAAACCTTGTAGTGGTAGGTCTATACCTAGGTAGGTAGGTAGATAGGTAAAATTCAGCGGGACTTAGTCGGTACTGCAATCCAGCTCAACGGTGCTAGTTTAGGGCGACAGGGCACATGGCGGAGCCTGCTTGGGCATCTAAACTTTAAGGCCCGGGCATGGATGAGTCTACGCAATGAGAAACAGCATTCCAACCATACGTAGCCTTGCAAGTCCGATTGTACCAGGTATCAAGTCGACTTTCGAAAATTGGACTCTCGTTGCGTGATTGTCTGGCGAGGAGTTGCACGGGACCTAGGCATTCGGCTGGCTCGACAAATAAGACAACTGCTCGTCTAAGTACACAGGAGGGCTTGGCAAAAGAATGAACACCTCTTCCCCTAGCCGTCTATGCGTAATTCTAGGTTCATGTTCGAGGCACATCAACTAGCATTAATCTTAAAAGTGTGTGTACACGTCCTGTACACGTAACATACATACACAGTCCCCGTCACACCTTGGGAGGCCCCCGATTCTAATCGTCATATCTAATAAAGCGAGTTCAGATTCAAGGAACCAGACCGGCGGAACATTGTACCAGTGAGTGTATAACAATCCTTCATTTTGAGACAGGGGACGTCAAAGCCGTTCATGATAGCAAATTGCTAACAAGCTGTGGAGTCTGCTATGAATGACTCTTAATTCGTTGGCCCTCAATGGACGTTGCCGACGGTGCCACGAGAACCGGTGAAGATTGTGCCTAGGTATTTCTCAGGCTCGTGAGCATCTAGAAGGGGAAACAAAGCTCCGCCTGAATGTTTACGATCTCGTCGCGTGTCCCATATTTGGGAGTTCGACTACCTACCTTACGGAGGTAATAGGTACCTGGTAAAGGTGGGTGGCACCCACCGCACAACAACACGAGCGAATAAAAGAAGACCATGGGGAAAGAGAAAAACCCGGTAAGGGGCTATGCTTGGAAAGATCAAAACCCCCTCCCTGTTAGGTACCCAAAGTCATTCTCCAAGATTAAACTCGAATTGAGAGAATGCCCTGCCTCGGAGCCGCAAAGCACCCAACGAGGCGAGTACACAATTGGCAGGGCTACCTACTTGCTGTGGGTACCTGACCTACCGGGTACCTTAATCCCAGGCCACGAGGACATTGAGCCTGGCCAATAGGCTGCCAAGGCTACAGTAACATTGCCGTGCAATCCAGCAACCCGCGGCCATTGGCCAGTACTTCAATATCGGGTTACGTAGGTGTGCATACAGATGGACCTGGATAGTACGGTAGGTTTTCCCCATGCCAGGCAAATTATTCGCACCATTCTTCGTTCGATCTTTCCTTCAATTGTTAGTGGGTTAATTTCAGCAACTAGAGGTGATGTAACTAAACTTAGCGCATGCGAGATGCCGGATCCCGAAAACATTGTATGGCCTCTTTGCACGAATGCTTGGCCTGCTGCTGCATTCTGATTTTACTAGTGTAAAAGAGGTTTTGTGTAGCCCCAGGGAAAAGATCCTATCTCTTAGGTGGTATGCTTATCATTCACTTGCATGCAGCATAACACGTGCTTGATCACGATTAACTCGTTATGACAACATCAACCTTAGCCTGATCCATATTAAGTTAGAAGCACCGTTTGAGTTGCAGGCGTTCGAACTCCGTCTCATAGTACATACGTGCTCTTGAGATACCAAAGCACGCACAACTTGTAGTATTTCAGAGCCATGCATCTAATTAGTTGCCAGGCTTTCGGATAATTTGCCCAAAGCATACTGAGAACGATGGGATAAGAAGTCATGGGAACTTCGGTAAGAGAGACGGCACACGAGCAATAGGTGAAGTGGTACTGGACAAATAGGGAAGGGGGAAGGAAGGAAGGAAGGAAAAAAAAAAACAGACACACAACCAGAGGAGCCCAAGCCAATCGAGACCATGGTGGCCAGTACCCAAAGAACGGTTGCCAATGTACACAATAGAACAGGGGTTTCCATAGGGCAGCGCAGGGGTGCTGGGGTCTTCCGAAGCCGGTACGTACTTAGTAGAGGGACCCGTAGCAACATCATTGACGGGCGACCCCAAGTCCGCAGCGGCGGCGACGACAGCGGTTAGCCTTTTGCTACGGACCTATCAGCCGCTCAGCATGCCACCTGCTCTTTGTGCCAAAGGGAGAGGAAAGGGCCGAAGCTAAAAGGATGCATGGTTGGGTTTGGGGTAGGCAAGTAAGTATGTCCAGGACTGAGGCCAGTCAAGCAGACCTGAAGCTTTAGGTGAGAGAAAATCCCTACATGCAGGTTGGCTATGTGGTATATGGTGTAGGTACCCAACGCCCATTCTACACGGCAGTGTAGGCGCGGAACATGCCTCGACCCAATGGATGCAAAACATGCATCAGCGCATTCGCAGCCGATGCTAATCTGATGATCAGCTTCTGACGTACCCGGCCCTCATTCGAGTACGGGCGCTGGAGTACACCCCATCCGGGTATTCAGCAGGTATGCCAGATATGGGGATCTGGGGCGGGCGATACAAGCGTGCGAGTTCAGCGACAAGTGCACGATCCACAGCCCGACCCGGCTGCATTCACCACATTGGCGCCCGTTACCTGACAATCAAGGTTGTGGCAGTGGCACTGGCAACGGCAGTGTTGACCCGGGAGGCGCCAACATGCCCAGCACGCCAATACACTGCGCCGATATGCTTATGCTTATGCTGTACGCCAGCGTCGAACGCGGGGTGGGCCTGTGCCAATCCGACAACCAGAAACAAACCGTTACACGGCCAATGGCCAATATGGGTTCTTGTTTCATCCTGGCCCTCCCGAGGCGGAATGCTAGTTGGTCGCTGTAACGATCGTCCACACGTACAGCATGATCAACGGTGCGCTGTCTCTTACTCATTTAACTTTGTCGAACGAAACCACCCAAGACCGCTCCGCCATTGGAGAAAATCCGTCTTGGGCCGTTTCCCTTTGTCGCCTCACCGACTTCTCATGGCATGCTGGTCCCTCCTGAGTAGCACCGTGCCATCGTCGGCGAAGAAATGGACAAGAATTGTGAAAACAAGAAAACATACAACGAATGCATCGACGCGTCCGATGAGACATACGACTACTATGTAAGCGGACTGAACACGGCGCCTCTCCCCCAAGCCGGGCCCATGTGGAGCTGAGGTCAAAGTCTACGTCGCGCAAATCGTCACCATCATACGACTTTCTTCAAGCACAATGAATCTTAGCCGTCCATCTACATACGCTACCCAGCACGCTTCTACCTAGTAGGTAGGTGCTTCGCGCAATACCTAATAGAGTTACCGTACAAGCGTATTGCCAGTATGTTGTCTGGCATTTTTCATATTGAGATGGACATGATTCCCCAGAGATGTCCCGAGGCTAGAAACACGATACAATTACTAGCATCTATTACGTCAAAGGGTCCTTCGTTGTTCGATCCTGCACCCATTTTCCATTTTACCATCCCCACATGACTGAGCAGGGCTCCATCAACTTGTGACAACGGACGAGGACATGACGTGCTTATCCTCATACACATGGTTAAAATAAAATAAAAATAAAAAATAAAAAATCGGACACAACAATCGCGTCGTTCATTATATACCAATCAATTCAAGCTTTTGAGCCGCCGTCAGATAGGCTCCAGTTCGGGCTGAAATAGCCTTCTGGTATTAATCACCGCAATCCCGTAGAACAGGTGTCCTTCCGATTTGCAGATGCTCGCTTGATGCCACTCATGATGAATTCGCTGCATCGGTATCAGCGCGCCCACTCCATTGGCTCTCATGTGGCCGTATGGTTGAGCATCAAGTCGTAGAAGAGGAGAAACAAAGCCCGTGGATACAGCGTCACTTCGGTTTCTGCCTCGGTGGTGACAACGGGGGTTGTTTTGAAGCCAGCCACCAGCCATGGTCTCATTCATCTTCCAAATCGCCAATGTGACGCTAGACAGCGTGACCTGACGTTTCCGTAATATCTTTTAATTTCCCTTGCCTCTCCCCGTAGGTACGACCGGAACAGACTGTGTCGAGTTGCACTCCAGTCTTTTAAACTGGACCCCTGACAACCTCTCTTTCTCTTTTTTTTGTCGTTTTCCTTTAAGTCCATGGCGCTGACGGACTTCATACTAGGATTTTCGAGAGTTCTCGGCGGCCTAGTCGCATAATGCACTGCGAAACGGATAAGAATATACGCTAACTTCGGCACTCAATCCACAATTAAAGGGGTTCCTCAGGGCTATTTACGCTATTTACCACTTATGAGATGCGTACACTACCTTTGCTGCTACACTAACTACGAGAAGCCTGCAGTGCGGACGAGAAAGTACGGTCCACTACCGTTTTCCTATTCTGCGGAATACTACCTCGTCTTACCACTTCCCTTTTCCCCTCCGAGGGATACTAACCAGTTGCGCCATCTCTTGAACAGTATAGGGACGAGCTATCTCTTATTGTTGATTCTTTCTCGGCATTTTATGAAATAGCGTTGACATCGAACACGATATTCCAATCACTAAAGGAATATTGTGCATAATTGCCCCCCTCTCCCCCTTTGTCAGTGCCATTGACGGTCTGTGCCATACTTAGCTTGCGCCATTACAAAGGTTATGACTTGCAAGCTACTCCGCTACGTGCGCTCCGTGTGGACCAAGCACGTCACGAGGACTAATATATTGTGCTTTTCCTCTCTCCAGTTACACGCCGGCTAAGGTGCCTTCTATACCTTAGCGATCTGACTGGCAAGTAACCCAAGGCGATGCTGCAGCCTGCGCCTCGAGATTGATCACCCCGCGAAACCCTTGCTCCGCCCGGCAGATCGGTCTTGCCAGGTCCATATCTTGTGTCGTTGTGCAGTTCTGATGAATTCCCCAATGAAGATGGTCTTAGCGAAGTAATGCAAACGTTGCTAATATGGTCTAGTAATGGGCTCGGGGTACGCTTCATGTAAATACGTGAATTAAGGCTACTTTTAGGGGGAGGTTCTGTTCGCCTAAGTTTTGGCTATTAGAACAATTAAACCAAGCGAACCTTCTTTGCTTGGCCCCCCGTTTCTTTCAAAGGCGTCGAACAACCACGTTTTTCTCGAGCATCGTCGCACGACGTTCTCGCTAATTGCGGCTTGAAAGAAATGCAGGACATCACAAGCCACTGGGTCTGCTGTCTGCTGTCTGCTCCCCTTTCCTAGGTTGGAAATGGTCGAAGCGGAGATAGGCCCCAAACAAGTCCAATGCAAACGCACATCTCTCTTTGTCAGGATAACATTCGGAGTGCGCAGGATGCAGGCCACCTTATACGAGGTCAACCGCATGCCATAGTCCCTCTTATGGTCACTCCATCCGGTCCTAGGCTGGTGCTATCTGCCCTGTAGTAAGGCGTACCCAATATGGCAATAGAATGCTGATTCATCATGAGCGCAGTGTAACGACTCAAATGGTGGTTTATGTCGGATGACTTCCGCGAGGCGGCATGCCACGCCATGATACATCGCAACCTTGTCTCGCCCCCACAGCGTTGTAATGAGCTATTTTGATATCCGCTCAACATACCTCTCTTTGGACGACAAGCGCTTGGGACGGGAGCGTCCGTGTGCGCGTTGCCGGCACATATAGGCCGCATCTGCGGCTGCAACCAGACAATTTGCATTTATATCAATGTTCTACAAGACCTGTGGCAGGGGTGCACTACTACGGCGAATAAATAAGGAAGCATGGAAAAAAATTACAATCCGTGTATGCGAACCAGATATAATTTATAAAGGCGACGGGAGCATGTCGTTTATATGCTTGTGCTGGATCCTGTAGTCATTGATATAGGACGGTCTCGTAAGAAAAGACGAGCGAGTTCGGAAGCTCGGATTGCCCAATTCACATGGATGCATCATCTCGGTACTGGCTGACTGGCTGGCCAGCCTCACGATCAGCCCTCCATGTGTAAAACAGCTGCACCATTACCAAATTGTAGTATCGATCGACATAAGACTTATTCCGAGCAAGATGTCATACTCTCACAAGGCGGAAGCGGTACGAAAATTAGGCCGCTTGCGGCTTGCGTGGCCAATCGAAACACTTGTCGGGGCTACTTACTTTTCCAGCAATTAACTTGCTACGCCATTGCGCGAAACGACGGTTACTACGCAGCATGCTACCACGAAGTGGAGAGACCGATTATTATTATTTGCCCAAAAGAGCAGAATCAAGGCAGACATTGAAGAACAAACGCCTTTTCCCTCTCTCCGCGTCTCTCTCTTCTCCCTCTAGATTTCTTTCGACCTGTTGCTTACCTCCTCTCTCTCTACTCCGGAAGCAATTTGGCGAGAAGCGGTTCTCGCTTCTTCTCACTACTTCTACGAGCTCGCTGACGGGGCTACCTATCTGACATTAGTACACCCTTACCATCCGTAGCAGGTATTTAGTGGAGAAAGGTACTTGGAGATCGATGCAGCCAACACGAAAGATTACCACAAGCGGACCATTTGAGCTCGATTGGCCAATGGGAGAGCTCAAAACCACCAGTCGACACCTTCGAAGACAACGCGAAAAAGTCCCTCGGCTCCAGCATTACCTTAGTTCCTTTTTCCAAGGACAATTCTGGAAGATACGATGCATGTCCTTGCTACCTGCCAAGTAGGTGCACGTATCTCGTCGTTGTGGCGCGGAAAAAAAGGAAAAAAATCATGCTAGCAAAGTTTCCCACTTGATGCAGTCTTATCCCGAGTGAAAATAGACTCAAGGTCGTTAAGAGCCAATGTCAGTCGTGCCATGCCTTGCCACGTCGGTTGTATAGAAGCCGAAGATATTGGTGACTTACACGCGGTAAGACAGGGTCAAACGAGAATAGCGCTCGGTACGCAAAACCCCCCTGTCTGCTACCATGAGCGACTCGCAGCCTTCTGGGAAAGAATGCCAGATCAATATTGTCTACGTATGTGCAAACCGTACACTTGAGGGAACCCATGTTTCCAGAGAAAGCACCGCATCGTTCGATGTCTCGAGCAGTCAGGTTTCGATAAAACCTTATCCTAATACTGTACGGAGGTAACCCAGCTCTTCCTCCCTACGTCGGGGTATCTTGCATGTGGATTCGGCCCAGATTTTAGCACGAGCAGCACTCGGTACCGTATCACGGCTTGTCGCAACAGACAACAACCCTAAAAACTAGGAAAAGAAGAAGAAGAAGAAGAAAAGAAAAAGGGTATGTCTGGTGGTCCTATGGAGCCCTCACCCCGGCGGTGCGGGTAATCAAGCAATTAGTTGATCTTCAGAACACGACGACTGACCGGACATTAGCAAACACTTTCAATGCTCTACTCTGGCGCCTTTCCTTGGTACATATAGGCTATGGAGCGCATTGGAGCGTAGGGCCTCGCTCGCTCCGCTGGGTGTGATCCGGCACACAATATATGTCACAGTCGATCCCGCTCGCCCGGTGCTCTCGGAAAAGGTTTGCATTCCGTATTAAGTACATTCGTAACGGAGCATTTGTGGAGAAAATGGCATGCCAATATTCCGAGCCCCTGGGCCAACCTACGACTTTGGTGAATTACTTCACTTCACTTCCACTGAAGGCCGCCAAGCTAATATATGAAACTGTTCTAGCGCGATAGCGAGCGTTCAGTACAGGGGGAAACCCTCCCTATCCCTTGTGGGTTCTACACGTACAGTACTGTACAATGACGATGGCGCCGACGCCTATTTGGGACAAACTCTTGATCGAAGGCACACCCCCGCCGTCATCGTGTCCGATGAAAATGTTGGAAAGGAAATGCCGTCTCCACTGAAAAGAGCACGTGAAGGAAGATTGGAGAAAAACCAGCGTCTTATCAACGTCGTCACGATAGGGCCAAACTCTTTTCGTGAGGCGCCCCCTCCAAAAAAAAACATGGCTTTACTCGCAGTGTTGAAACTACCGGGAGATGTCGAAATGAAGCTATCCATGCGGCCGCCTATCAACACGGCGAACCGAACCCCACCTCATGTGGTGTGGTTTGGTTCTTGCAGGAGCTCGCAGATCACATGAGGGAGAGTTCCCACGCGATGAGTTGTCACCTCCACAATGTCGTTGGCCCTAAGGCAGTTCTAGCATGCCTACGTACATAACGACGACCTCGTATCTCTGTTCCGCATGTTGTCGTCGCATCGCACCCCGCATCATCGCTAAGCCCGCAACCAACAAGCGCAGCCAAGGCTCGGTGATATACGATTGGGCCGAATGCAGAGATCGTCGGTCCCTTCGATGCAAAAGTTCGCGACTGCAAAGTCCTGCGATTACTGAGTGTTGAGGAAACCTACAGGACCTAAAGGCGCTTAGCGACCATGCATTATCAGCCCCCGGCAAAGGCTCGTGGGCGATACCCACTGGGGGAAAGGCGGAAGCCAGGTCGACCAGGGCATCAAAAGGAGGGGGGGTGGTGACCGTTCACGAACGCGGGCTTGACAGGCTTCTAGAAGATTTCCAGGGGGGTCGGGAAAATAAAATCGTCAAGGGCTCTTAAGTACACGACATGCCACCCACCATTTCGCTATTTTCGGCACGCATCCCAGCAGATCTCCAAGCACGCAAGCAAGGAAAAGAATACATATATGGGTCTCAGCCCAGCCATCGGATCCGTCGGGCTGGTTCTGGGAAACGTCGTTGGCTGTGCTTGTGATAGGGACTTGTGTTGCAGCTCTAGCGACTGATTAGTGCGTCCGCGCCGAACCGTAGACAAAATGCGACGCCGCCAACCTTGTTCTTGTTCAAGACGAGAGAATGGCCACGCCCATCATCCCAGCCAGCCACAATTGGTGCTACGATGACCGACAAGGCTGCCCACCAAAGAGTATTGTCGCTATATCGGAGTAGAGCTCATTGATCGATCGTCTCCCCTGCGCACTAGCTTGCCTGCCCCTGGTGATGATACTTTCATGTAGTCAACGTCTCATCCAACTGGCCATCGCACGCTCAGGCAACGTTTCGTTTCTCACTACTGGTCTACTATCTTGCGCATCCCTCACATGTGCTACCAAAGGAGCGATGCCGATACAAAAGCCGACAGTGGTCGAGGCTACTCATCATTTGGTCGTCACAATCAATACTTGCTCGAGCCAAGGTTGCCTCGTGAGAGGATGCCTCGCAGCATGTTACCCCACAGAGTACCAATGTAGATCGCGCGAGCTTCAGTCCAGTACTGTAGCGGCCTGCATGATCTGCAAGGAAGCACAAGCAGTGCAGCACCCATGTTCTGTTCCACAACCGTTCAGGTCCTGCAGAGAGTACCAGAAAAGGCGTCCGTGATGAACCGCCATGACTCGCGTTGTGGCATCTTCAGCTGCCGTAGGATTGATGTACGGCTCACAACGGCCAGCAATTGGCAGGAACGCGTGCAGCAGCAGCATGACAGCTGCAATGCAATATGCATCGCGACGCCGCCGTGGCCGTGGCGTCGCATCACCCACGTCGTCAGGGAGAAGTGTGCTGAGACTAGCCGAAGCCGCAGCATACTTACGTACTCCAGGGGCAACATAACATAATGCTTTTGGCGTTTGTTTGGACGTAGCATGAGCGTCCAAAGCTGAACGGGCATCGTCTTCGTCAGGCGACACGCGTACAAAGATGCCTTCGGCGTCTCAAGCCATGACAACTACAGGCATCGTCAGACGCATATTACAAAGGGCTGACACACGTAGTCTATTTCTCTTTTGGAAAGAGGTCTATGGATAGTCGGTACCAATATCGAACTTTTTTATTATTATCGAACTTTGCTGAGAAGTAGCCAGCGTTCAGCTCGGGCTTGATTCTCGGGGCGAAACGAGCCGAGCCGACTTGATAGACTGAATGGCGCGCCCCGAAAGCGTGTTACTGCATGGACGGTTACATATAGTACTTCTACCTACTCCTATTTGGGGCTTGCTGCTTTAATATCCAACGTCTACCGCCATTGACGTTGGAGTGCGGCGCCTCTTCCATGTCTGCGGCATCTTCGCGGCCAATCAACTCCCAATGAATGCTGCATCCTTTCTTTTTTCGACACACCGCTATAAGGGGCAAGGTCTGGTAGGAGGTGCTCGGTGAATCGCACCAATCCTCACCGCGGACAGCCTCACTTTGCTCCTGCGGAGTTGCAGAGGCACTATTGGTGCTACCTGATGGATCAGTCTCACCACTTGTGTGAAAGGGTCACCGGCCCCGTGTTTGCATGGTATTGACCCCAAAATCGCCAATCGCATCATCAAATGATAGCGACGTTCGCGTACCTAGAGGCCGCACTCTCCCGTTCTTCCGCATACTCATCGATATACACGGCTGAACCACCACTCCGGATGGATGGCAGAGCCAGACTTTTCTGTTCTATAGTTGCTCGGATCATACGAGCTGTATTTGGATGTCGATCGCCTGATTTGGGATGACCCGTACCTTATTGATACCACGACAGACGACAGGTCATATTTTATAGCATGTTTCGACTTACTCACCGTTGCAGATTGCCCTTATTCGGGAATTAAAAACGGGCGAACCGTTGGGACGGCGCTATCTACAATGAAGGTATCTACTCCGTAGAGGTACTTCGAAAACAAGACTCGCCGATGTGCATGAACCCGGGATACTTTGAACAACTTGTGTACCTGATGCGCTCGCTATAAGGTGTGGTTGGGGGTCGGGGTGGGTAGAGGTATCAACAATCCCACACCCCATTCATTTCGCAATACTACGCCGTCCTCAATATAGTGTCAAGCTCACCTCACGTGGACTTATTCATTCCAGAATGGGATTCTGTACAGGCCGAAAATGGCCACATGCAGAATCGATTAGGTATATACGCTCAGCCCTACAAATGATATCCCAGCGACCCATGCACCCGGTATTATTACTCTGTTCACCTTGATCTATCCGAGAGCCGTCATTATATTAAAGCCCAGTTGTGTACGATAACCTATACCTATACCTATTACATGTTCTTGCAAAATTGAGAGTGAAAAAACGATCACGAACCCAAGGCTTGCGTCTCGAACCAATTGTGTACGCATTTTCCCCTATCCGTCCGCTTATCCAAGCGGGAGCATATACTCCGTTCGCTTGGACATACTGTAGCCAGCGCGCGCAGAGCCGCCTCCAAGTAGTCTGACTCAGCGTGCGCAGCCACAATGCCGCATTTGGCTCCTGAGCATCCAAAATTGATCATGTTATATGTATGAGGATGTGCGTGCGTGTACCTAGGTTGGCAAGCTCTGATTCGAGATGTCCGGAAATCACCGCACAATGTGGTCCAAAAGAACCGGTCTTAGGCCCGTTTTGAACTGCGGTCATGTCTATATCTGGTACGCGCTATGCTGTAGCTGTAGTCAGATCGCGCGCTCGGCTATCGTGGGTCGGCTGACCTTCAGAACGGCACTTGGCATGCCTAGGCGATGTTGATAATAGGTACGTTATATAAAACGTTAGCTGCAAGTCGATATAATCCGCAGCGACGAATGGTGTTCCACGGCAGTCATGAGGTTTCCGTATATACGGATTTGATGATATCAGCAGCCCCATTTCTTCTGCCGGCGCCCGCTCTGCATGTTGTTTATAGTGAAGCGAGCGAGCGACCGATAAGCCGAAATGTTCGAAAGCGGTAGGTCGCAATGACAAAACTATCGAAGTCTGCAACTTTCCATAATCCCGCCGCCCGCAGAAACTTGGGGACGGTATGCCAAGACAATAAAGGGGAGAAAATAAATAAATAAAAATACGAAGAAAAAAAAAAAAAAAACCTTCTGATACCTTAACCACGTATAGCATCCGGCCCGAATATCACCACATCATTAGCGGCATCCCACTCTCGTCTTACTTACCTCACATCGATCCCGGCCCTAATTAGGCCGGTTGGGAAGTAGAGCAAAATTGTTATTGCCACTGCCGTATGACAACGGCGACTTTTCTGGTCCATACTGTTGGGTGTGCACCCCCCCCCCCCCCCCCCCAAAAAAACTTGATGTTGTCTATACCCGTCCTCGTGGCACCAAGAAGCCGACGGTCTAGTATACTGTATAGTACCTACTGAAGATAAGTTATAGCCGCAAGGGGAGTGCCACCCACGAGAACCTTCGCCAGCCACAAGCGCCTACCCGGTAACCGAACTTCATGTGGAGAAGAGGCGGACGACGACGACTTGCTTGTCAATCCATAGACCTTCCCCGTCTTTGTATGACAAGGCGACGAGGCTCGCATGAAGGCGCATCAGAATGAGGCGATTTCCGTCGCTGGGTCGTTTTGTCTTGATCTCGATCATGTAGCTTAGATAATCTACATATGTCTCTGGGGTTGTTAGGCGTCGCGCTAACGTCCCACTCGACTGCATGTATTTCATGTTGTGTTTGCCTTGATAGTGCTGCTGTGCTTCTCTCTGATACCCCTGGCGGCATGAGACATACCGATTTTTCTATGCCACTATGACATGATACTAGTTTCGAATGTCGTGGAGCATAGTATACCCGTTATCGCGTCCCCTGAGTTTCTACCAGTCATGTTCCTTGAGGCTAAATCATCTACAGCGAAATCACTGCTTCGTTGTCTCACATTACCGGACCCTCCATGGTTGCTTCGTGCCATCCGGGTATCATTCCGTCCTGTCATGTCTCTCATGTCCACGGTGGAGTGGAACGTGTCTCACTAGGGCAAGCCTACAGGCCGACCTCCATATGATTCTCCTGAATCATAACGTATCACTCGAGAAGCTCTATTCCACAGAAAGATAGGGGGGTTACGCTGGTAGTAACTACCTATGTTCTTCCCCTTAAATAATGAGCGATGAACCAATTTAGTCATAATAGCAACTAAACGACTAGCTAATAGATCTATCCTAAGGATCATGGATATACCCCATGCTAGTAACTGTGACACAAAACGACGCCGTTGTTGCGGTTATGGCAACAACGGTAGATATAGCATCCTCTATGCCGCAGTAACACTGGACAACAACTAAAGGGCAACGATCCATAGGTATACTAGTATATAGACCCCAGTGTGCAGGGTGCGTAGTCCGCGAGCACTGAATAATCCATTCAACAACAACAACAACAACAACAACGAAACGGAGAATATCACGCAATCGAAGTAGCACAATGCAACCACCCGCGATACCACTGATCCTGCAATCTGCCACCCAGTCCCCCCCGTATGCACGGTCAAAACAGACGCGATGCTTGCTCCCGTCGCCTCCCCGCATATCTTGCATACGGATGGATGCCTTATATATATCTGGATTAAGGCGGACACTGGGTTGGAGGAACCCCAGACCGACGGTTTATTGTGCTTTGATGGCCGGGACCAGTAATAATGACATAATACGAAGGTGCAAGTATTTGGAAAGTCAACGATACGTAGAATCGACTTCTGGCCTCATTCCTAGTACTTGCGCCGCCAGAAACATGGGGTAGGTAAGGAGCCATGTCGGCTCTCTCCTTTTTTTTTTTTTTTTGAGGTTCCTAATAAAATCTACCATGGCGAAGGAAGATCAGAGGCAAGGGTCCGATGAAGAAGATAAGATGCCTAGAATGGGCGTGAAAAGCCCTCCCAACCGCCCAGCCTATCAGTACCATGGAGAAGGTGAGGGTCGAGCCGGATTAACGCCAACGCCAGGGTTTATTTTTCGGACTTCTGTCTTCCTTAAGTCAGATTATTGACACTCTTTCACCTGGATTTATCATCCTTTAGTCAATATTGCAACGCGCACTATTGATTGACAGCCAGGGGTATGGATTTGGAATCCTCATCTCCTACCCATGCAGGGCGCAAATAGCCTCATGTGGTGTTATATGATGCGTGCTACAGAGTGACCGACTCATTGCACTGCAGCATAGGTAGGTCGGTCTATCACAACGTATGTGTGCATCATGTTGTGGGACTCGGCCGCCTCGTTCTTTTCAGGCCTCGGCCCAGGCAAATTACATACATCTTTCGTTTCCAACATGGAGGGGAATAAGCGGTGAATGGGAACTTTGTATCAATGGATGGATGGTCCGAGGGCCAGACGTAAGAAATAGAGGGGAAAGCTACGAGGAGGGGGAGTGAAGCTATAATAGCTATTCATCATCTGTAGTTGGTAGATTTACCTGCCGAGGTCGAGACTAAGGGATGCACAACAGACCTAGCGCCTCCAATCTAAAGACATTATTGTGAGACAGAACGTTATTGTGAGAAAGGACCTAATAATAGCCTGATAAACCACGACTGGGTAGAGTCAACCAGGTCAGCGCCAATGGGCATCGAACCCCTTAACTCTTACACGGGTGACCTGGCTGTCTAAGTCGAGTGACTGGGAATCCGTACATCGACGAGGCTCATCGTTGGTGCTGGGCGGTCCGCATATCGTTTTAACTACACGCTGAGAACAAGATATGGTTATGTCGTGTCCTCGTGGCTTAGCGCATGATGCAGGACATGGAGATGTCCGACGGATGTCGGACGTTCGCTGAGGAATGTGATGGATGCATTAAGCACGAAATTAAGAAATACTGTACGATCATGTCCTAGGAAATACGCAGGAGTGAATTCAGGAATAAGATCATCAATAACCTGACCAATATCGCTCAGTCTTTCATATCTTAAGCAATGCAAGAATGAAGATCTGACTTCCCGAGACACGGGGCATATCACGCATAGCGTTCTTCAAAAGGCTTGTAAGGTTGGGATTTATCGCGAGACTAAGGCCGTACCTAATAAGAAAGAGAATCACTTCGATAACAACAAATTTCAAGCCATGTCGATAAAAACTATTAATATTAACCAGACTCGCGAGGCTAAATCATTATCTTCATCTTATAGATATACATATACTGCTCATAGGCCATCCCATAATGCCAGGTTTGCGTTGATCAATGTATAAGGTAAACAAACTCATAGCTTAAGAAGCAGCTTTCCGGCTTCTGATTCTCAATATGAACTTTACGATATCCCCTCGTCCGTAACCCTGCACTTGAACTACAAGAGCCACCCAGCTCAGGCATTTTCTCGAGAACATCAGATCATAACAAAATGGATGACCGCATATCTGGCGAGATGAGATAGTTGGTGTAGCATCTCAAGCGAGATGGTCATTATCGGGTACTTGCTATGCTGTCATTACTGCTAGCAAGATATGCTCATGGATACGGGCCTGTACGGCGTGAATGAAGAATGTTGCCGAGACAGTATGAGAAGGTAAAAGTAGCAGAGTGCGTCATAACGAATCACCAATGCATCCAAAATGGTGCTTAGGTTTCTCTATAAAACCGCTATGATAAGGTACAAGTTGTCCTAACGCCATGGCCATGCAGTTTCGTTTATCAAGTAACGAACGAGCGGTAATCCCTATAAACACATATGATCCCTACATGTACGTAAACCCCTATTCCGAAGAGAAGCGATAGTCCAAGCGATCAATCCACCCCGTCGTCTTGAGGAACATATTTCAGCGGAGTCTTGTTGACGTTTCTACTTGGCTTTCGTAACAAGCCACTGGCTCCATTCCGCGCCCATGCCCCATTCGTAACGACGTCCATAGCCCTATGCTCCGCATCTTCTTTAACTTCGTCCTCGTCATCACTGATCATATCCAGGTCGCCTCTGAAAGCACGACCGTTTCGGTCTAATGTCTTCATTGATACAGAACTCGTTGGCTCATCGACGTATAGATTGGGGTCTCGACCGAGAATGCGGTCTGCTTTGGAGGGAGTCCGCCGACCGCTGGACGATATTGGCGATGCCAAATAGTGCCTACCGGCCCCCTGGGGTTGATCTGGGTAAGAGGGAGTCACGGGTGTGTCGGGCACTCCCCATCCAGCAGCGCGTTCTCGTTGTTGCTGAGCCTGACGCTCGTTTGCAAGCCGTTCCCGGGCCGCTATCCACTTGGGACTTGGCTCCCACATCCAACCATCCCACGTCGTGTTCATTATGGGCAAGGCCCAAAGCAAAGGCACGGGGCCAAATAAGTATAATAAATTCTTTTTTGCTCCCAGATCGAAAGCGTTTGGTAGTTTCTCCGAATCTTGCTCATCCATGTACTCTTCATATCGCTTGCGCGCACGGTGTCGCTCCATTTGTTCGTAGGAGGCGTGGGCAGGCATCCGATCGTCTCTGGGCAAAGTAACTTCGCCTTCTTCTGGACGAGTGATACCTGGTAACACGTTTGCATGCATGTCCAGGAGTTGCTGCCCGTATTTCGGTAACGGTATTCCTTCACCATTGTGTTGGGCCACAAACTGGTGCTGTAGGCTCTTTCGTAGCGGACTGAGGTATCGTGTCTTTTCAAGGCATTCAATCGTGGTCTGCCCGCGGGAGGCTAACAGAATATGCCAGCCAGTGAAGGCGCCGACAACGAGGCCGATGATGCCAGAGATGACGGCAAGAAGAATGAAGTTGACGGGCATGACCGTGTTCGTGTACTGGGTCTGCGTCAACAGCTCGTCGTAGACCCATGTCCCAGACACGGCGAAGCAGTACAGGCAGAAGATGGTGGTGTATATCAGGAACAGCAAGAAGGCCTTGTGGTTTCGGAGCCCGATGCAGGTGGCCAGCCAGGGACAGTGGTGGTCCATCTTCAGCACGCAGCGCTGGCAGGTCGAGCAGTGGTGGGCGCGGTCGGGCTTCCGCGCCTGGCATTTCTTGCAGAAGCGCAGCTCGCCGTTCGACTTGACGGTGAAGGAGGACGCGCTCGGCGTGGCGACGGTTGGCAGGGTCGAGTAGCCCATGCTGTTCGTGGTGCTGCCGGGGTCGGTGAAGACGGCCGTGGTGTAGCTCCAGTTGAGCATCGCGTAGAGGACGAGGCCGCCGATAGATGAGCCCGTTCCTGTCGCCGGTCAGTCGCGCGGTCAGTGGTGCCGTCTGCGTCTGCTCCCTCTCCCCGAACGCAGCCCAGCAGACGGCCTGGGAAGGAAGGCTTACCGGTCCATGTCGTCCTCCCCTGCCCGGAAGTTGGAAAGGAACCGATATTAACGACAACCCACACGGCCCAGGTGGTGAGCCCGTAGACGAAAGCGAGTGGAAAGTATGTCAGGCAACCGCAGCAATAGCGCTCGAGCCGGCGCGCCCACCGTCGAGACATGTTGGATGCTGGGAACGAGGGCGACAAGGCTCTATCCATGGGCAGTTAGGCACATGGGCGTAAGCGTGGCATGGGAGAGCTGATTCGAGGCAAGGCAAGGCAACGCGCGAACGAATGTGAGGGCTGTTTCCGATTGTGTCGAGCCAGGAACGTTACATCATGAGCAGTCCGGTTGCGACGAGAGAGTGGTGGCCGAGGCACAAGTGAGCGTGTTGGGACGGGGCGATTGGGAGTTGTGAGAACCAATAATCAACGGGCCCCTGATCCGTCTGACAGACATCGTCGCTAGAGGACACGCGCGATACCCATGCTATCCTGGGTACCACCTAGTATAAGTCCCAGACCACGTACTAATAATGTGGCGCAGCCGCAGTTCTCCTTCCCGGCCTACCCGTCTGTGGCTCGTGCGTCCAGGCGAAACTACTCCCTGTAAAATTAAAGAATACCTAGGTACATACTACGAAACAAGAGACCAAGCATTCCACCACTGAGGAATAACGAGAATCAGGCGGGTTTCCATACTATGTAAAACACATAACTCTTGACTCAAACGAAAGTCGTCGAAGAAAAACGCTACGCAATCAACTATAGAATCCTATAGTTATATACTATTTATTTACTTTTCAATATATCCAGATGTGTCCCTTACCGGCGGCCCTTCTCCCGTCTCTCCCCCAGCACAGCATCGACATCGTCGCGAAAGCCACGCTGCCACGCCTCGTCGCCTCTGGCGGGCTTCCACCCCAGCCGCAGCGCGACCGTGGGGATGGTCTGCTCGCTGCTCGCCAGCCCCATCTCGACGAGCGTCTCATCGGCGTTTCCCAGGAACGACCGCGCGAACAGCTCCGTCGCTTCCGCCAAGCCCAGGCTATCCACCCGAGCATCGGGGAGGACCCCGGCCTCGTGGCACGCCCGCGCGACGCCGCGGGCGACGTCGCCCCAGGAATGGCGTCCCTCGCTCGCGAAGATGATGCCCCTCCTCCCCCGCGGTAGGTCCGCCCCCTTGCCGTCGAGGATCCGCAGGGCGAGGATCTCGTACAGCGCCGCGAGATCCTGCACGTGCACGTGATCCCACACGCCTTCGCCGTCGTCGATCACGACGGCGCGGCCGTGGTCCAGCGCGCCGGCTACGTATACTGGGATCTGCACGCTGCGCTTGTTGAACAGGCCCGAACCCACGCCGTAGATGGTCGGTGCCATTACGACGACTGCGATGTTATGTAAGTAAGTAGTTGCTTGACATATCGAGGTGAACGGGATTTTGTCAGTGTTTTGGGGGGAAAGTGTGAGGCTCTAAAGACATGATTCTAGCCCAAATAGAAATTTTTTATTTTTATTTTTTTACAAAAATAAGTAGTGCATTGCAACTAAGAAAACACTCACGCGTGCGCACGTCTAACTCGAGTCCCGCATCCACGACGCTCAGCTCCGTTGTGCGTTGCATGAACGGATCCACCGCATTGCGCGCAGCCTCGTAGCCGTAGACGTCGTCGGCGGCGTCATCGAAGGCGCGGCCCTTCGAGGAATCGTTGTCTAGCCACGCGCCCGAGATCGGCCGCGAGCACACGTTGGCCGTGCCCGAGGTGTGAATCAACCAGGGCTCGCTGCCGGGACGTGCGCGCTTCCGTTGCGCGAGGCCCTCCAGAAGAGCGCGCACCGAGGCCGCGTGGTAGCCGAGCGTGGTGCTGATTACCACGTCATGCTGTGCCGCGACCGCAGTTGCGGTTTCGAGGTCGTCTAGGTCTTCTGTTGATGGGAGCAGAACATGTCATAGTCAGCGAGCAACTCGAACCGAGGGATTACCACTTAGATACAATGGTCCGGAGTATCTAAGTGGGTGTTTATCATGGCACATGTGTGCGTATATCTTTATGCAGAGATGAAGAAGAGTTGAGGGGTGACGGGTATAAACTCACTATAGAGCACGGATTTCACCCGATCGCCATACGCTGCCGTGAGCTTAGCTGCACGGTCGGCGCCGCGCACCAGACAGGTGATGGGCGCCGACTGGAGACTCGGCGATGCCGAGTCCAACAGTTGCGTTAACACCGAGCCGCCGATAAACCCGGTAGCTCCTGTGAGGAGAACCCGGGGCGCAGATGGCGATGAAGTGGTGGCAGCCATGGTTCTAGGCTAGGCGGTGGGTGTCCGAACTCTAGGGTAGGCAACGTTATAAAAGGGGTCTGAGAAAATCCTAAGACTTTCCCGTTGGAATGAAACAGATCTCAACAGTCCAATGCAACTGACTTCGCATGACTTTATCGCTGTATAAATACTGGCCTAGCTTAGGGCGCAATTAAGACCGAGTTCAAGTCATCAGAGTAAATGAACCGGAGTTTAGTTTACCCCTCGCCAGGTCGCATCAAGAACCAGATGCTAAACTATCCGACCGTCTTACAACATCACGCACCGGCTCTGGGCGTGCTATGTCCGCACCACGCATTCACCGCACGTGAGATCTGACGATTTTAGCAAGGGTGGAATGGGTACGCGGGAGAACGTGCTTTCAGACGGGGTAATTCATATCCCGGCTTCAGGGGCGATTCATAATCATAGTTGGATATCGGGTAAACTATAGAGAGCTAGTGTATAAGACTCTTCATTTCACCTACTGACACCGCACTTTCATCTTGACGAAGCTGCAGGACGAGGACTGCATGTGATTGTTTCTCTCGTCCATAGTCATCGTAACTGTTGATGTAAGCTTGATTTCATATCCCCTGACATCAAGCATATCTAGCTTCGTTTCACTTTTCTTATCTTTCTAACCCTTTCCCTATGGTTTGGGAGCAGGCGGTGAAGATTTCTGATTCAACTTGGAAAACATCATGCCAATATCACTCGCCTACGAACGGTGCGTACTTTACATAGATCAGTAGAATCGAAGTATCCGAGCTGAAATTTAGTTGAGCTAGTTCACCTTGTTTCTTTAATTGGAAATGTGTGCTGCTACGTGAAATTATCATACCTGGACCTTGGATAACTTCTCATTTTTGTTCGACGCAGTATCTTTTTTTACATGACTGCTGGCTCTATTCCTGAGCTAATCTTCGAAAATCCTTCTCTCAGGTTCTTACAAGGCTGTTCCTCAACAATTACGCGAAATAGCAAGATACACAGCTAAGTTGCACTGGAATCGATGTCGTGAGCCAGCTACCAGGGAGAATCTTCAGAATCTTCCCAATACTCCAGTTGTTTCGGGGCATATGCATCGAAGTCGTTCATTTTTTTCTTTTCCAGTCCCATCAATGATTGAGAGCGAAGATCAAAAAGTTTTTGAACCGAATTTTTATCGATCACAAACATGCCTGAGCGTGTGTGAAAGTCCATGATGCCGCCAGTGATCTGGCCAAGCGCTCTTTGGAAACCGTCAGTTTCGCGAATTGGACAATTTTTTGTTGTCTCCATATGGCCAATCAGACTTGCTACAGTTGCAAAAACCTTCTTGCAACGGATACAAGGAATACGCCCTCCGCTGTGGGCCGGAGACTGAAGATGTGCAGTCAGGGTAAATGCATGGTTAAACTTTTTTCTAAGATAGTTAATGAATATTGAATACTTGTACATATTGAGTAAGTAGGGATGCGACTTACCTACAGCTCTTGTGTGGGCATACAAACTTTTCGAGAATCTCATTGTAAAACACGGCTGAGTTGTAATCGGGGTCATCCGGATCGACGATTCGCCCACTAGAAGTGGCACCGTGGGGTCTTCCTTCTGCTAGATTTGCCGGAGCTTGGACTACTCGGATATTGCTGTTTGGAACAAGTTTCTGAATGTTGTTGTTGTAGGCATTGATCGGTGAGGTGCCATAAGATGCAGGAGGAGGGACAGCATTGTAAGAAGTCGGAATGCTGTTGGAGGTTTGAGAGACGGCCGCTCTGCGATTTGACCAGACATTCCCTTTCTGCTCTCCACGGAAGCCAGGGGTTGTCGGGACCTTATGCTCAATGGGTAACACCGGGAAATCTTCGCTCCGGTAGTGTAACGGGTGGGCGTTCGCTATTGAGATAGGGACTGGTCGAGACGGGAAGTCCGGGGTCACTACTGATTCAGTGGGCGTAGTCTCTCCCTCGGAGTACGAGGCCCAAGTATCATCTCCTTTGATATGGCTTTCTTCACGCTGAATTACTTCAATATCAGAGTCAGTGATGTCTGTGTAAAAGGAATTATTTTTAGGGTTTGGAATGATGCAGAACCCCGCAGATACACTCATTCCAAATATAATGTTTCTGCTATCAGTATGGACTGGAGTGAGGAGAGGTTGGGCTCTTGGCGTCACTCACTGTCGTCTAGAGTCAATTTCCGTAGCTCAAGCTGCTTAGCGAACTCTAGATTCTTCTGTCGTAGTCTGGCTATGTCGCTGGGAAAAATGACCTTGCACCGGTTACTCTCGAAGTGTCGCCAAAATTCACCGGCACGATCGAAGTGAGAATGGCAGCCAAAACATTCGAGGTCTAGATCAGGACGATGATTCTGCACGGTTTTGGGAATTAGACACGGCCAAAGGGTAGGAACGTGATAAGTACCTTTCGCTTGTGATCCTGAAGGCCATCTTGGGTCCAGAAACACGACTTGCATTCGTTACAGACGAAATGCTTTTCAGATCCCTGGTGCGTAAGCAGTTCGTGAATATTGGGGTACTTCACATTACATTTGAGACAGAGGAGCAGCTGGAGAGACTCTTTGGTCTGAGAGCCATCGCTCCCCGTGCTCAACAAATCAGCGTCCATGGTGCAATACAGACAGAGGAGCGCTCAGTTGAGGATCGATTCGAGTTGTGCGAATTGCGTGGGTGCCGCAAGGGTATTATTATTTGGCGGCTGAATGGGAGGGGGTGTTGATGAATGATGATAGACGCGTTTTCCGATGACAAGAACGGAACCACTTGTCAGGATGCCATACGCACAAATATAAGATGGGAAGGATAATGCGTGAAGGATAGGCGTAAAGGTGTTGAAGGTGATCCGATATGCTGCTAGAGATTGCAGGGCATACTATACGGATATGGGGCGTTTGAAGAAGTATTTTGAAACAGCATACGCCTGTTGCAACATCGGCGAGTGGTTAAGCCACCGGGGTGCAGGGAAATTGAGTGGAATATATCCAGGCGTCTTGAGACAAGAAAACCGCGATGGTGAAAAAATGTAGAGCGAACTAAGGAAGGAAGGTATTGCAAAGTACCTAGGTACTCATATAGCAGGCAGGAGGTAAGTGGGTGGGGAGGTGCCTTCCTCATCACAAACAGTGAGCTCTACAAGTAACGCGGTCTTGTAGGCACATCGCCGACTTGGAGTCAAATCGGTTCTTAGATTCAAAGATATGGCTCGCATAATACATCTTAAGGAATAGGAATCTAAAGAGAGTAACGTGGGTGGTCTTTTATTGTTAGTCATTAGTCATATAGCTTAAGACAGTCCGTAACGTTATATACAATATAATAAAGTATGATAACTAGATTCCTTCCGTAATTTCTTAGAGCCTCTTCAATGTTAATCTTCAACTATGCTTCTAAAGCAAGGGTACGATTTGCAGCCTTTTCTACAAGCTTCACTTACGTATAAACTTAATATAGTCGACGATTTTAGTTAGGAAACTTGTTGCTTAGAATTCCCCATAATTAATATTAACGGAAACGAATTCCCATTTAAGGAAGAAAGTCTCCTGCTGCTACTTCGATGTTTTCGTTACGCTGAACCATAAATGTTTGCTGGTCTAAGTTGACATTGGAGGCCAACCCAACTACCCAGACCTCTAAGTCTGCTCTAGGTACTTGATGGCCCACAATGTACCCCCAACAAGAAGATACACTATGTAGGTTGGCCGTATTAACATTAACATATAGTGCGCAGGTGTTTACCGGACTTTGTTGAAACTACGAGATCCGAAGCAATGGACGTGTGTACCTATGTATCTAACGTGTGGCGGTGCGAAAACGGAACAGGTGAGGCGGTGCAAATGAGAATAGGATACCTAGGTTATGGGGGAGGATCCCCCGGCCGTAGTCTAGCTTAGTGCAGTGCGTTTCTTCGACTACCTGTTAGCTCCCGCTGTCGTTGTCCATTCACCGTCTAAGTTACCTACATGGAAGTACCTGCCAGCTTGGCCAAATCGCATATGTACTTGCACCATGCCGCTTGTATCATGAGACACCTGGGCATCCCAATGACACAGCCAGCCAGCCACCGTGACACTTCACTATTCTATCGCATTGCAGCATTAGGTACTGCCTACCTAACTCAGCGAGTAGTCTCCTTGATATAGCCATCATATCACATTTACAGATATACCCTAACTGGTCATATTTCGCCCTATCCCAAGTAACCTACTGCTCGATAAACCGCTACCCCCTGAGTGAACGTGAACGCGGGCGCCTCTTTCACACGACCTGGAGTCTTTGCGCACAATACAACACGATGGCCACCCCCAAGTTCAATACCAAGTCGCCTACTATTAAGCGCATACGTACGCCTCTCTCTCTCTCTCTCTACCCCTCCCCCCCTCTTCTATGACTGCTCTGAGCTAACCGCTGTTCATAGTGCGCGAAGCAGCTGAACTCTCCAACTCGCCGTCTCCTGAGTATACCGCAGCGCCTCTGGACTCCGACCTCTTCGAGTGGCACTTCACATTGAGGGGCCCTCCCAAGTCCGCCTTCGCCGAAGGTATCTACCACGGGCGCATCGTCCTCCCGCCGGCATATCCGTTGAGCCCGCCCTCTTTCCGCTTCACGACGCCCAGCGGTCGCTTCGAGCCGAACCGCGAGATCTGCCTCAGCATATCCGGCCACCACGAGGAGACATGGCAGCCAGCATGGGGTGTCCGTACCGCGCTTGTTGCGCTGCGCACCTTCATGGAGACCGGCGCGAGCGGACAGATCGGCGGCCTCGATACTAGCGACGTAGTACGAGCGCGGCTTGCGGCGTCGAGTCGCTCTTGGCGCTGCGGCGTATGCGCACGAACCAACGAGGAGATCATCGCCGAATGCGAGGAGCGCTGTCGCGAGGCCGGCGAATCCTCCGAGACGAAAGAGGTTGAGGTCCCCGCGGAGCTTAGAATGGTGTTCCGTGACGAGATGGAGAAGGCAAAAGCCGGCACAGAAGAGGGCGTCAAAGAAGACGCGGAAAGCGCAGAGCTGGCCGAAGGCTTCGTGCAAACTGTCCCAGAGCGGATACAGCATGCGCCTGTCGCTGCCGCGCCACCACCAGTGCCGCCTGCGCAAGTACTACCGACGCCAACGACGAGGATACCACTGCCAGATCCGATGGGACAGGCTGCCGCTTGGCCTCAGCAACCAATACACATCGATCCAAATGGTGGCGTGCCGCCATGGCTCGACTACGCTATCATGTCACTGGTGATGATGCTGGTGGCTATCATCCTCAAGATCATGCTACGGTAAACGATGGAGTGTGTGAGTCTTGATGTATCTTTTATGACACAGATGAGGACATGGGAATGCATGGAGCCTGGCGTTTTAGGATTGGCAACATAGGTATACTTTGATACATGGATTCATTAGTTGCGAACCAACTTGCGAGGTACCAATAATTGATATTGCAACCTGGGTGTTTGTGACAAGTCCTTTCCACCTCCACCTTCGGGCTTATGGTTGCGCTCTCTGCTTCCCGTGTGGCCTGTTTTTTTTTAATAAGACTGGGGTTCACAAGATTCTCAAATTGATATTTTGGCAACAGGATTCCTATAAGTCCTAGTCTCACAAAACAATCTGTCATTTCTCTAGAAGCGTAACGAGGGTAATCGTCTCGATTATTTAGCGACTAGGCCACAGGTAACGGAGTATTTACTGAGCGGAATAGGGACGGTCTAACTCGGCCGTTAGACGGGAGGAAATCTGTCCTTCCAGTCACGCTGATTCTTCCTGACCCTCTCCAACCGCAATACATTCTTGGGTATCTCTGTTTTGATGTTCGTAGCGGTCCCGGTCTTTCAGGTTTGATCCTGTGTTGTTTGTGGCTAGGTTTGTAAAGGCGTGGCAGTGAGGATTCACATGTATGGGCTTATTTTGCCACCTCAGGGACACAACACCTTGTCAGCTGGTTTTCATGAACCTCAAAGCTGGGACCGATATCGGGAAACGGCGCGATTAGAATATTGTGTCGTAGATCTGCCATCTGTACACTATCCTTAACACCTGCTTGATTGTCATTATGAACAGGACCGCGGCCCCTTTGCGATGTGTTGAAACATATGTGAGGCTTGCTAGTCTATGACATTTTTCATGACAGCTGAACACACGTGCCCAAGGGGTGTTCACCTCGAAACGTGGCGACAAACGGATAACCGAGCTGTCCCTTGCGTCGGGATACTAGTCCCCTAGTCTACCTAGGTAGTTCGGATGGACTTGTAACCACTCACTCGTAGGGTGTCGGTTCGACCAGCAGAATTCCTTGCGGTAGAGCTAGCCAAGGGGTGAATAGTACTAAAAACTGATCTTCTTATGCAAGGTATCAATCCACGCCGCCTTCTACCGAGGGTTCCAATGTTCTTTTGTTCCTCGCTAATCCCAGCCTGCCCTGTTCAGCTTCCCGAAACCATCCCTTAACAGAGTCTTCTCGGGGATTTCGATAGCCGTGCCAATTTTGCTTCCCTTTTCTTTGGCCTTCTTTCTGCTAAATAATAGCAATCTATAATCTGTGTTGTTTGCTCAACTGAACACTTGAAAAAATCACGAGTCAAAATAAATACGAATAGGTAACGTGATACTATCTCTTCGACAAAATAACTGTAACGGCAGTCTGAAACTTGGTGAATTGCTGCCGCGTTAGACAACATTCCTCTCTGTACCACCTAAACTTCGTAAGCAGTAAATATCCCTGATGACGTTCGAAGAAGTTACCCGTAAACCCCGGTCGTCGTCACAACCCCCGGCGCCGGCACGCGAAGAAGGTACAACTTGGGAAACAAAAGTACAACTGCCGGCGAAGCACGAAGTCTGTCATAGGTTCGGGTGGATTTATTCGTGCAACACGCCTCGAGCAAACAAAGCATCACTGTACGCGATCATCTGAATACAACCTGGCAATAGGCACCACGTGGTTGTCCCTGTTCACGATACTCACACGCCAATCTGTGATACGAACATGTTCACCGAGACCGAAGAGATTTCGAATATGGAGGCCGATCCGGTGCTCCCTGTCGAATCTCTATGACTTTACTGCACGTGATTGGGTAGTAGGGAATATATAATGGTATAGAGTCCTGAAGTTAAGTTTTGTGTTGGTGATAACGATCCCGTAAAACGCACGCCCCACGATGCTGATCTTGATTGTCATAACGGTTCTTATCGTACATATGCTCAGCTCTCCAAACCTCATTTACGTTATCCCGGGTTTTGGTGCTTAGAGATACTTGAAGAAGGTCAGCCACCAGTATCTTAGTCTGTAAGTTACCCGATTCTGGCGCACATCTAATAGCAACACCCATAATAACATCAGATTTCCTCGAATAATAGGGAAAAAATGTCGGGATCAGCCCTTCCAATTCCAAAAAGCGATGGCCAATACGGCGCAGAGAAGAGATGGCCGAAAAAGCGAGGAGGCTACAAAATAGAGAAACAGTGTTCTGTCTGTACATGGTGGTTCGACTCTTTCGATCCGGAGCGCAAAATGTGTCACTTATGCTTAGAAGGAAATCCACAACAGCCACCTGTACGTGTCATCTAATGGGGAATTCCATACCACCACCCATCTACGTGTATGTCTAACATGGGATCTGCCAGGTCACCGCCTCGATGCCAGATCCAACCGTACAGCAGAGCGAGGTCCCACAGGAGTTGCTCGACTCCTTGCAATTGTTTGACGTACCGGTGGTGGGGAATACGCAATTGGACAACACGCAGTACCACGCGTGTGGGCAGGGATTCGGCGCAACTTTTGTTCCAGCATATTTCCCGGAGACACTATCCAGCCTTGCTGGAGGAGGGTATAACATGCCGAGTCCAATGTGGACACCGGGATATGACATGTCACCTGGTTCGTCCGATTTTGCTGGGACCATGTCTGACCCTGCGGGAGGCTATACACAGGGCCAGACGTACGGGCAGGGATACATCACGTCGCCCACTCTATCTTTTTCTTCTACAATGTCCAACCCCCTGGGGGTGTATACGCCGAGCCAGCAATGGGGGCACGAGTACAATATGTCGTCTGATCCATCCTGCTCTTTTGGGACACTACCAGGCCCTACAGGGGGGTACACGCAGAACTACCAGGGAGACGGCTCATCATTTAGCAGCCTCCCACAACAACCTAACGAAGGGATCCAGCCAAACGAGGCCGGAGCCAGGGCTCCCAAATCAAAACCGTTAAGGCGATTGCTTCCACGAGACAAGTCCGGGGGAGACGGCGACGACGACGACGACGACGATAAAACCCCGGAAAGTGCTGCCTATCGCGCTTGGCTTAAGAGCCAAGCTGTCTATGGAGACCCGGCCAAAAAGAAGCGTGGGAGCTCGAGCAAGGGCAAATCTTCGGGGACGAGCAAACACCAATCTTCCAACTCGCACAAGTCCGGTAAGAAAAAAAAGTAACAAAGTTAGTGCGGGCGGCGCTTGGGGTAATGCTAGCTGACGAGGGGTTAGCTCTACATGTAATACGGGTATAAAAGTGTAAGGGATTTTATTTCAAGACGTTCAGAACTGGAGGACCTTAGGAAGTCAGTTGGCTTCACTTACTCCGTTGCTATTCACTTAGCTCTATATATTTACGATGAATTCAATTGCGTTGCCTTTGACCAAGGGGTCTCCCACTTGTTCCGCTGTTACTTTACTTTTCAACTTTTCTTCTGAGAGTTCTCTCCCTCTCGCCTGAGTCCATAATTTAATTCTGATTCGTTCTACCCGTATTTTCTCTCTTTTCTGTTCTTCCTGACGCGTCTGAAGTATAAGTCAGAGGAGAGAACGGGATGGGTGGGGGGCTTTCTTTAACATTAACTCATTTCACGATTGGGAATAGGTAAACGAAATCGTCTCCGTCTTAAAAGCGTCTGACCAAGTATTCTAACGTTGTAGGTGAATTTGATCATTGACTGATTGCTATACTTGGCCGATTCTACAAATATAACTGCTACACCCCTCACCCACTTCGATTCCGAGTTATTATTCAACCTGGCGTGCTCCGTATGTCAACCAAAAAACCTAAGTCGACTCGATCTACCAAGGGCTATAAAAATGGCTGGCTGTTTCAGTTGACCTCGTATCATAGAAAGCGGGAAGATTTAGATAGCCGAAAGCGATTATAGACCCACCCAAGCTAGGTACATAGTAGTTGATGGGTTATTGCAAATTGAGTTGAAGAGGATAAAGCAATCTTATGGAATTTCTGTCACCAACTGAATATGCGAGAAATTAGTAATGGGTTAGGTATATACATAGCCGTATATAGACGGCAAATATGACAGATACATATGTACATGATTACAATATAGCATCCTGCGTTCAACTCCTTTGCCCATGCAATTTTCTGGGCAACCCCTTGCATGATTCCGCGTGAACGCCATCGCAATGCTACATCAAGAGAAACGTACATGATTAGGTAGTGACTTGGGGTGCTTTGTTCTTCCCTATGCTTTTATCACTCGCCTGGACGATGTGTCCGGCAACAAGCCACCACCACTCCGCTCCCGTCACGCCACAACCCTCTACAGCTTGATTAATAAGACCAAGACTATCAAGCCAGTCTACAATTAGCTGAACCTCGAATTCTTCGATCATAGGTTTCAGTAAAGTGACGCACATCTTAGGTGTTATTGGACCCTTGATTGCCAGTGTAAAAACGACCATGCTGACATAGTCGGCCCAGCGAGCAGCATTCACTTTCTCGAAAAAGTCGACCCAGATGGGGATTTTCCCTACAGGCCCCTGAGTCGGAGATTCCATGTCTTGAGCCTGTTTGAGGAGCGCCATATCGTCGTTGAATAGATACGTCTCAGTTGGCACAAGACGGACCTTAAAGTGGTAGTAACTCTTAGGGAAAGTTCTGCCTTCGTAGTTACCAGGCTCGAAGCCAAAGGGGATGCTAGGCATATCGATTGCGTCGATGCGTATTCGACCATGAGCCTGTAGGTTTAACACAGCCATAATTGATCCATCATCGGAAGCATATGGCATCATGTATTCATCGCTTTGACGGAAGACCTCGTCGAGCTGCGTTTTGAACGCAATGGCTTGCCTGAACTTTGGCGTGGCAGCCATTTTCTCAAGCTGTTTGGAGAACATGCCATGTATCCTGAAGTTGCCACCAAGATCTTTCCCTTTGGTTCTTGTGATAACCTTTTCTCTGTTAAGCTCCGCGACTGCCTTCTCGAGTATCCGATTTGTTTCGGTCGCATCTCCGTTGCCCAACTCAAGAAGCTTGGGAACGAGCTTTTCTCTGACATTCACACCCTTTAGTGAAGTGCAACAGATTGAGCGAACCCACGTTCGAGCACGTTCTAGTACCACTTTGTCTTGTCGATCCTTAGGCGGTAGAGGGATAGACATTGTCTCACTGGCGACTGCTTCGATTCGGTTGTATATTGAAGTAGTAGCAAACCAAATTTCTCTCCAATCAGCAGCCTCATTGGCTACATCTTCGATTAGATGTTCCCGATATAGTGTCTCTCGCGATTCTGGTAGATCTACCTCTTCGTGCGTTTCAAGTTGGGTCGCCCACAATATTAGCCTTGGCCAATCGTAGTTGTCGATATTATCGTAATCAAGTGGTGGTAGCTCGCCACTCTCGTAAGCCACCAAAAAAGCCGACTGGAACTTTTCTGTCAAGGCCTGGACATAAGATTTTCGCTCCCGACTAATTCTAGGCCAGAACTTCCTGATGGCAGAGAGAGACATTCCAGGAAAGTGCTTAAGTAGTAAGCCGAAGTCCAAGTTCCTATCGAGGCCACCGAGGAGTGTTCTGAAGACTACACAAGCAGCAAGAAGCTCATCTTCTCTTTTCGAGCCCAGTTTATCATCATGTGCTGCAGGTTTATTGAAACGACCCCTGGGTTGTTTGGGTATGATAGTGAGGTCTCGCGTCTTGTATTCGATGAAGCCTTCAGGCTGTGTAGGTAATACTGAAGACTGGGGTGCGGTGGGTTGAGCCTGGTCGAAGAGTCTCCCAGGGGTTGCTTTCAGTTTCGAATGGTTGTTGTTAGTTGCCCGGTGCCCTGCTATCTTGCGCTCTGGCTTCCTGCTGTGGCGTTTCTTATCTTTGATCTTCTGACTTTCCATAATCAGGTAGGACAGGCCATAATCCTCGTCGCCTGGGGAAACATTTTTGACTTCGTCGGGTATGTTGTCCGCCGTGAATTGATTAGAGCTGAGCCACTCTGGTTTCATTGGCTTTTGGTTGGCTTTGGTTTCGTCGAGCGTAAGAGATACGTAGACGTGGTCCGGTGCCGTCATTCCATGTGTGACAGCTAGGGATCCGTCGGCCGATTGCTCCCACCTTCTAATAGTCTTGAGATTTCGTAAGAATTTGCCGTACGCCGGATCGGCCCACTTCTGAAATGAATAGACATGACGTGCGGTGTTCAGAATATCATGGACATCGCGTGGCAGGTCCTCTTTCGAAAGCCGGAAAGTGCTTGGCGTTGGCCTATTGATGGCGGGATTTGTTGCGTCCTGAGTTTCAAATGGAGAATCTCCGGTGTTCGGCCATGATTCTATGTTATTGTTGTGGAGAGTTCCTGTCGCTGAGAATCCTACCCTAGAAGTATCGGAACGAGCATTTTCATCGTCCGAGATTTCGCTACTATCGTCATACATTTCGGTATCTTCGTCGGATGCTAGACTAGCAGCTGGGAATGAAACAGAAGTGTATGCTCTGAGAGCGGGATCAATCAAACTGTCATAATCATCCTCATGAGCTATCAGAACATCATCTGGGGCAGTCGACACTTCTCGGTTGTTTTGGTTGCCATGTTGATACTCCTTATTAGTCCTGGAGTGAGCATTGATACCTCCCCATTTCCTGCGACCCTTTCGTTTCAGAGATGCATCAATATGTCTGGCACTTTTTGCGGAAGACAGGATCGTAGTTATATTACCCAGTTGGGATGGATCGGTGTCTGGCGTCCAGGACCAGGTTCCGGTCACAGGATCTTGAAGACAGGAATGATGTTGATCCCACATGGCGCCGGGCTTTTGTCTTTGGCTCCAAATATAGACAGCCAGCTTACCGCTATCCCACATTTCATGTTTGTCAGGCCGTCTACGCGGTTTTCGGGTTCTTTCGAGCGAATCCGGTTGCTCGACGTCAACGCGGGCCCTTTTTGAAGGGATTTGGGCTTCAATCTGCAATTCATCCGCTTGTCGCTTCGCGCTGCTCTTATGGATTGATATATCACCCATCACAGAGTCGTCATACCTGAGAACCTCAATGTCCTGGACCCTTTTCAGATCTTTGGGTGCTCTCAAGCTTCGCGTCTGATTGTGCTCTTTCCCTTGGGATGCAAGTTCGTCAAACAACTTAGCCTCATCTGGCGAGAGTGAAAAAGCGTCCGGGACGTAAGCTTCGGGAAACATCTCCCTTATTTTCCCCTTCACAGCTATAACACGAGGGTCATCGGTTAAGTCTATGGCTGATCCGCTCTTCTTATCAGCCTTCGCCAACACGACGCATTCCTGCATCTTGGCTTGATCATCGAAGAAGAAAAAGTGCATTTGTTTCAGTAAACCATCTCTTTCCATTTGATTGACAACATTTTGGCAAATTCTTCGGTCGGGAGGCGCGAGATCGGTGAATTCTTTAACCCACACCGAGATGATCGCCATGAACAAAGATCGAAGTCCAGGAAAGACGCCCTCATTGTGTTCCAGGAGGTACTCTATAATCTGTATAGTGCGATCCCGCCGACGGGCACCAAACGACGCTTTCGGTCTCGCCGGCCTTGCAAAAAAGGCGAGCGATTTATGTGTGGACTCCTGAGCTATGGTATTATCGGGGTAAGGTGCTAGTAGTGCAGGAACGCCAGGTTTCTTAGCTATGTTTCCAGTTGGTATTGAAAGGCTAGAAACCCCAGGCTTATTGGTAGGGAAGCTTGGAAGCGGTTTACGGACAACGGGAGGATCTGCAGATATTGCAATGGGCAAGCTGTCTTCAGATACCTTAGTGTGTCCAGCGGGGGAGCTGTCATTCGTTGTGGGAAAAGCTGGATCCTTGCTAGGAGATTCTATTTGGTCTGTGCCCGCAATAGACAACTGGCCAAGAGGGCCGCCTTGTTCCCCCGGATTATCAATGTCAACAGGGCGGGCCTGACTGCTGGGGGTGAAATAGGCGTTGAATGGTGGGTGGCTATTTGTAGAGGATGATTGAGCACCCGCCGCTGAATCAATATCGTCGTTGGCAGATGTCTCCCTATTAACACCCAACTTTCGCTGACGTCGGAGTGGTCGATGGTTAGTTGCATCATACACTTCTAGGTCTTTCAATACGATGCTGCCCGGAAGGGCTTGAGACTGAAGTGTATCCCTAATATGCGATGTGGAAGGTGTATCTTTTTCCAGCGAAGAGGTTACCGAATAAGACAGATTGTGTGAATAAGGTGATTGGGGGACCGTCCTTTTTTTGATTCGAGACTCCACTTGTCCTTTCGGAGTCGGAGGCGGCTGAAATTGCCTATTCTCTTCAGATGCTAGGCGCGGAGCAGATGGACGCTCTAATACTTGAGGCTGGGCGGATTTACGTTTTCGGTAATTAATAAGTTCTGACGAAGGCGGGACGAAATCTGGATTACAAACGGCCCTAGACTTGGTGAGATGGTATTCCAGCCCATTCGAGTTCTTCCAACTGTTTCCGCATTTTTCGCACCGAAATGATCCGTTGTTGCCGGGTTTTGGTGTCCTGTATTGTTTGCGTAAACCTTCGCTGGCAAACTTTGGCGTTGCTACTACGGCACTTGAGGTATCTATCGGGTGTGCGTCTTGAGTGTGAATTGACGGCCTCCTTGGAGTGGCTTCTGAAGCAAGCTCACGGCTTGAGGTATCTATGCTGTCCACCCCCGTTGCGACCGGGATGATCCCCAGGAATGACGGGTCTTTGAGTCTATCGGATCTGAATATGAGGACCAAAGACTTCCGTCGTCTACCCTTCTTTTTAGTAACTGGATCTAACGAATTTGGAACACCACGATAGACGCCAGGGGGTCTAGGCATTGGTTGAAACGTCTCTGGCTGTGGCTGCTGATCTGCAATGATTTGTTGTTGGGCGGTAAAGGATATATCGCCGATTTCAGAACGTAGATACTCCTCAACTAGCCTAAGCGATGGCTCATCTACTATCCGTTTTGTAGGTCGACGCCCTAGACGTCTCGGCAATTTGACTGGGGGGTGATCATCTGGCTCCTCATCTATCGACCTTTTGCGCTTCAACTTCTTCGAGGAGACTCGGGTTGATGGCTTGGTTCGCGCGAGCTTTGTGAGCGGCGAATCAGGATTCATTGTGAACCGAGTCAGGTCGGGTTGTGGAAATAGGTCATCAGTTTGGCCTGTGATTATATCGTTTGCATCGTTCGCTGTAATCAGCGTGCCTGTGTCGGCGCTGGAGATTTGCGTCTGTTCTTGACCCGGCCTATTCCCCGCAATTTCGCTGTTGGCGTAAAATGTATATGTCATAGTTTTTCCAATACGACTCAGTTGCGAGGTTGAGCTGAGATGTTTGAGGTGTAAGGGCTGGGAGTTGGTGGGCATGGAGATTGACCCGGTCATCGCTGCTGTAAGCCTACGATAATTATACCCCAGGGTTTGTCGACATATAGCCGCGTTTGAGGTACCTTTGGAACCCGCCCTTTTGACGATTTCGAACGCGGTGTTGGGTACGGGCTTCTGGGGCTGCCATGGCGGGGGAATGATACTAGCATAAGACGTAGGATCGCTTCGAGACTTTGTCGCTTGCGGCTTCTTCCCGGTAGCTTTACCTCGAGACCCGCCTAGTTGAGATGCGTGAACAGCACGAGATGCTTCCCCGCGCTTCCCAATACGACCGGATGGGACCACCATTCGAGTCTTGGGAGTGGCCCGAAAATGAGACCATTCCGCTGGAGACGGATCGCGAATGAATTTGACACAGTCTTTAAAAAGCCTGTTGCTCCCAGCAAATTTAGCACCAACGAAAGACAAGGCGCCGATGTTAGTAAGCCAACGGCACGTCTTTGCTAGAGCCCGCATTTGACGCACACGTTCCTCAACGCCCAACTTTGCGCGAGCATCGCAGTAGCGGATAAGAACCCATGCCTTAACAATAGCCACAAAGGCCTGGGCAAGAGCAAGGTAATCGATCGTCTCCCCGTTCCACTTATCGCAGAAGGGAACTGGGTGTAGATCACTGGTAAGAGCCGCTTTAGAGAGGTCGAGCTTATCGTAATCTAGGCCTTCCCGTTCTTGATGCTCTTTCGCATATTCTGAGAATTGGGCAAGCCAGAGCTTACTGGATTTTCCGCCGCGGAGCACTATAGGCTGTTTAATGATGTATCCTTTCCTTGCCAGCGCATCGGTACGGGTTGGGAGCGACCTCTTATCTTGGCCAGTGAGCCGAACAAGGTCACCTTGGAGGATCCCTTTTTCCTTGACAGAAGCAACATCGACAAGCGCTCGCCATTCGAAGAGTGGTACTCGCTTCAGGTCCGGCCCGTGGCCAGTAATCGTTCTCCATTGACGCTCTTCAGACACGAAAAGTCTCGGTCTCGCTGCCGGAGCCTCACCTTTGGATGCACGCGGATTTGGCCTAGGGCGGGGCGAGACTTGTGTGTTCGCACCAGGCTTATCTAAAGAATCGACCGCTGCTCCAGATGATGGAGGTTCCTCCTCTTCAGGCAAGGCCAATACTTCTTCTAGGGACAGGTGATTGCACACTCTGTTGACACCAATTGACACGTCTGACCTGTCGGCCAACCATTTCCATACCTTGGATGCAACTGCAGGGTCATGCTTCTCGGCAGCATGTTGAGACTTGACGTCGCCATCATAAGCCGTGGTTGCTTGAGCAAGGCCAGTGTCCTCATACTGATCTCCGACGCCTGACGATTTGTAGAAAGCGTTGATTGCAATAAGCAAGTTAGGTACCGAACAGCCTAATTTCCTGTTAGCCGCGTATTCTGAAGGCGAATCTCGATATTCAGTAGCGACCAATCATATGGCGTGGATCGCTGGCAGCTTCGCGAAATTGCAAAGAGACTCACCCCGAACGCCAGAGAAGGCGATCTCAGTCAGAAGCGACTCGATCAACTCATCGAGCCCTGCAGCCATACTGGTGAGAATTTTGAATGCATGGGTGATGATAAAAAGATGATTTTAGGATTGTCACGGGCAAGACTCGAATAGTGGTGCTTCGGTGATTGTCGGTGCGCAGCAGAATCGAGATTGCGGATGAGGAAGTAGGAAAGAAAGCTTGACTTGACCGGGCTGGTGGGGTAACGTAGTGGGGGGACTGCCCGAGAAAAAAGCTTGGGTTATGAGTACAGTGCGGGGCCCTGTTCAGGGACTGTCGTCGACGTAGATGGGGGAACAACATTGAATGCAGGTCCAGTTGTAGGTAATGCCGTACCCAAATCTGATAGCGGTTTTAACAGAACGATAGGTGTGCTACTGAGGCATGTACTATAGATTTCACGATGATGTCTGTTAGATTTGGAATGGGCTATCGTATTATCATGAAGAAGCATGGGCATCTCATCTTATCTACTAGGTATCATAGGACCTCATAACCGCCAAATGCTTTATTTCAAGGGTATCACTAAATAGGGCAGCTATTGGATAGTTTCCACAATCCATCCCCAATCAAAGCACGTGCAGGGACGGTCGCTTTTCGCCCATCTTCTTTCGATAAGCTGCAATGATGTCATTCCTGGCCGCCTGTAATTCTTCTCTCCGCTTTAGACTGCCTGCTGATTTTGGAATGTCACTGACCTGCACTGCTGCACCCCGGACAAACAGTTGCTTCGACGGTTTTGCTGTCAGCTCAGGCGGTGCCATAGCGACATCGCGGAGGCCGGGGCGAGTCTCTCCACGCTTCTTCCTCAGGATTTCCCACGGATCCTCATCGTCTTTGGCCTTCTTCTTGCCCTTGCCCGATCCGTGAGTTTCGATATTTAGCTTCCAGGAGACGCCACTCTCTTCCTCTTCGAGCTCCCTTTCTGCCTCTAGCTCCAGCTCATCCTCACGCTTCTCTTTGATCTTGCGTTCTTCTTCCCGCCACTCATCGTACAATTTGTGCATCTTTTTTTCTTTATGGGTCCGCCATACTTTTAATCCCAAGGGGTCCTTATTTCCTTGCATGGACTTGTTGACCAGGCCCGCAAGAGGTAAAGCAGCGTCAACTCGGGCCGAGAACTCGGACATACGTTCTCCGGGACGGATTGTAGGTATGGCAGCACTGGCTGGCTTCGTTTCAGCCTTGGCTTCGGCTCCGGCAGGCTTCGGTTCCTGGGCCGCATTTCGCTTTTTGCTCTTGGCGCCTCGTGGCTCATCGCCATTATCCAGACCAGACCGTGGCTTCTTGCCCCCAGCATAAGCCATCAGCCTCCTGAACGCCCGGGGTGCATCGTCCTTTGGCCCGGTTGCACGTTTCCTCTTTAGATTGTTGGCTGGCTGCGCGGGCGCCCCCTTCCCCTTCCCCTTCGCACCGCGTTGACCATTATCCTTGGGTCCAGATTGCTTCACTGGTAGCGATTTGGCAATCTGCGTTGGAGGTAGATCGAATCTGTTGATGTAAGCACTATATTAGCGCATTTATTATAGCTCAGGAATGAAGGCAGGAGTTAACTTACGTTGATCCATCATGCTGTCTGCGTGTGTGTTTGTGCGGCATACTGCCAAACTGTTCGTCAGTTGTACCGAAGCTCAGAGGGCCGCTGGAAGGTCCGTGATTCCTAATGTTCGTATGTTGGATAGCCGACTTTGCCCAATCTCTTGCTGCGCAACTAGTTTGCAGTTCACAGTTGGATATACGTTCTGCGAAAGTCGGGACTCCGACCACGAATACGAATGGATCGACAGTGGAATAATTTGCATGGTAAAGGAAGTACTGAATGCCTAGCTGGGTAGGCGGTCAAACTCCATGCGAGTTGTGCTGACTTCGAAGGTGCTAGGTGGGGTGTGTGGGGTAATAATGTAGCCCATTAATTAGTCCTATTACTACCTAGTCTTGCAGTAGTCGGCTTTTCCTCGCGTAAATTCACTGGTGACTTTAATTTTAGACTTGGTCTTTTGCTGCCCTCAAAAGACTTACTGAAATAGAGGTATCTACAATGTCAACAAAGTCCTACAGTAAACTACCTGGAGATCGACCGCATTAAAAATAGCCGGTGGCATTTGGGGTCATAAAAATTAAAGATGTCGAGTCCTAGCTTACCTAAATGCAGAGCTAAATGTATCGGGATGCCCTGTTGTTATCTGGACTGCAGTACCTACTGTACACCCTGAACTGCGAAGCGGCTGGTCACATATGCAGAGAGACGCCTGCATCTGCATCCGACGTATCAGGCCCCGGGCGGGCCGACTCCGGGTAATAGCCGCACCGCTCAAAAGGCAGCGTGTTCGTGTCGCTGACGGTGATTGACGTGATTACAGATCCACCAAGTGATCTGTCAAACTCCCACAGCTTCCTGCAGGGACCTGCCAAGTCTGCACGATCTAGGCCTCTCGTGCGATTTCCACTGCGACGCCGGCCGCCGAACCCCCGCAACTGGCCAATAAGCGCCCCAGCGGCTTTCACGGGTTTGCAACGCACGCTGTCAGTGTCGGTACCGCTATTAGCAACCGGTGATAAGGGTGTCTGTCTTAGGTGCTTACTGCCGCAGGTCTGGACGGGTTCGCTTGTCAGGTAGATAGTAACTAGACCACATAATGCTCGTTCGATACCTACTGTAGTCAGCACCAGACCATTGTCTCGCTGGATTAGTAACACACGCTTTGGTCATAAGATCGCGATGCAGTTCATGCATCAAATCAATTTTCCCTGCCATATATACTCGGAAACCCATCGAAATGCCTTGCTTGTTGATAAAACTTCCCTTCCCTCCCTGACCATTACTTCGGAACCCCCTTAACACAAAAAATCGTCAGCCAGCCCTTAGTTTACTCTCGTGGTTTCCATCCCTAGTGACTTACGGCGCCAAAAGCGATCATCTCACCTACCTACGAAGTAGGTATAAATTCCAAGCGATTCCGCATCCTCTTGAATGCTCGACGGCGCTTAAGATCAGCCGTAGACAGTCCGGTTGGAGTGAAGATCTGGCTTCCATTATATATATATTTGCCGGTTACCACCTACCGCCTTTGTGTCGTAAACTCGGCAACCTTAAAAACAAGATGTGGCTTATGGGGAGCACTCGCAATCGCCCATCCATTGATGAGTCGGAAGATTGCTATGACTCATTTCTCGTAGCCAAGGAACTGGAGAAAGCAGAGGAAAGGGCTTTCCGCATACCGCGGAGTGGCAGTCATTTCACTAGATACCTCTCTTGCAGCACATTATGGAGCTCGACAATTCTGTGAGTGCCCATGTTTCTAGGCGATGTGCTGTTTCTTACCGGCTAACCCGGGCTTCTAGAGCTGCATTATTACTTACGAGTATGGCGCTATCTATTGCGAGGAGTATTTGGGGTATAGAAGACGATCCCGACAACATATTCACCGATTGGGGCAAACCCGGTACCGGAACGGAGAGGCTGGCTTGGTACCCTACGGATTTCCTCCGTGACGTGATACCAGTGCCATGCCACTCACATAACGACTATTGGCGCAAAGTCCCAGTTTTTTCAGCCCTCCACGCGGGTTGTACCGGAGTCGAAGCAGACGTATGGTTATTCGACAACGACTCGGAACTTTATGTCGGACATGACAGAGCGGCTTTAACGCCGTACCGCACTTTTCAATCTCTCTACGTAAACCCCCTCGTGGAGATTCTAACGCAAAATAACCCTCAAACGCCATTATATAACGAAACTCGCCGCGGCGTATTTGACACCGACCCCGACCAGGCCATAGTCCTATTAGTTGATTTGAAGACGGATGGAGCCAAGACGCTTTCAAAGGTTGAGGCTCAACTAGAGCCCCTCCGAGCCGGAAACTGGCTGTCATATGTGGAAGACGGCGTTGTCTACAAGCGCCAGATCACTGTGGTGGGCACTGGCCGCACACCATTCGATATACTCGTGCGGAACACGACATACCGAGACATGTTTTTCGATGCCCCGTTGGGCGAATTTTATGAAGATCCCGATATCCCCGACACGCTCGACGAAAGCGGGCCATTCGTCTACAACGACACCAACTCATTCTATGCTAGTGTGAATTTCAGGCGGTCCATAGGGACCGTCTGGTCCAGCCTCGACGAGAGGCAACTTCGGCTCATCCGGGGACAGATAAAGGGCGCACACAAGAGAGGACTGAAGGTCAGGTACTGGAACACGCCGGCATGGCCGGTTAGCCTAAGAAACAGGATCTGGCGCACCCTGGTCGCAGAAGGGGCCGACATTTTGAACGTGGACGACCTGAGAGCCGCCACCAGAAAACGATGGTAGATGAATGAATAGGATATGAAAAAATTTCCAAAGTCTCGGCTCGCTTTGTTTCAGTCGTACAACCAGTTAGTTCTGTTGCGATGCGCGGGTTATGCAGCTCGGTGTTGGCAGCCTTTGGGCTCAAACCGGTAGCGCACTGATCTACAGGCGCCGCGGCTCAGCACCGGCTTTTGCAAGCTTAGGATGTTCCCGTTCAGGCCCCACCATCCGAGCTGGACCCCTCCTCTGCTCCCTACGTCACAAGTTCAACCTGGGTCGAATCCAGGCAGAAGTCTTCTTTTCACCGCGAACTTTAGTCGCTACCGGTCCTATTCCCAACAGGCTGCTGCGCACTAAAATATGCCGACAAAGAAGGCACTTGTCACCGGTGCGACCGGCCTGCTCGGCAGACAGGTCGTGAAGGCGTTTGAGAGGGCGGATTGGAACGTCAAAGGCACGGGGCATTCTCGCGCAGACGGCTTGACCATCCTCAAGGTCGACTTGGCCAAGCCAGATGAAGTTGAAGTCGCACTGGGCAGAGTCGAGTTCGTTGCACCACCTCATCTACGCGCGAAACGCGATTGTCGGGGCTCGACAAGCTAACTCAGCTATGCCAGGCCCAACGTTGTTGTTCATTGTGAGAATGACCACTGCTGAAATGCGTAGTGGCCGGTGCACCGCGCTCAACTAACACCGGCTGGGCATAGGCGCCGCGAATCGATTCCCGGACAAGTGCGACAAAGACCCTGAAGGTACTCGAGCTTTAAACGTCACAGCTACCGAGAGCCTCGCATCCCTTTGCGCCGCACGCGACATCCTCCTCATCTACATCTCGACTGATTACGTCTTCCCTGGGAAGCCAGGCGATGCTCCATACGAAGCAGATGCGACTCCTCAGCCGACGAACCTCTACGGACAAACGAAACTAGACGGCGAGCGTGCTGTGTTGCGCGTGTTTGAAAGAGAGAACAAGCCCGGACTTGGCGTCGTGCTTAGAGTTCCGGTTCTCTACGGCGACGCGGAAGTGCCTGCCGAGAGCGCGGTCAATGTCCTCATGGATAGTGTCTGGAAGGCCCAAGAACCGGACGTCAAGATCAAGATGGATCACTGGGCGCTTCGGTACCCGACGAACACTGAGGATGTAGGGCGAGTGTGTCACGGTATTTGGCTCCGAGCTCACAGCTGTCGTCCTCAAATTTGCTGACGTCTCTAAAGATGTGGCCGTGAAATATCTCGGCACCCAAGACCGCTCTGCGCTGCCGCAGACCCTCCAGTTCTCCTCCGAAGACAAATTCACAAAGTACGAGATTTGCCAGACTTTCAGTGAGATCATGGGTTTACCAATCACGGCTATCGAGCCCAACACCGAGGGGAATGATCCGAATGCCGCGGTTCAAAGGCCCTATGATTGTCATCTTAGCACGGCAGCTTTGAAGCAAATAAGCATCGACGTCTCAACACAGGATTTCGTGGCGTGGTGGAGATGGCATGTTCGTGCTTTCAGGAAATAGAGCGGGATACCCTTCGAAGGGCGTTCCGTACCGTGGCTTGAGACACAGCAACCATTTGCGACGCGTTAATGACTGTTGAGCGTTGGCTCCCTACGTGAGTTACCGCAGTAGTGCAAATTGGGGCAGCATAAACTCATTCTATAATGATATGGAATTGAATAGCAAAGCATTGTGTGCACAGATTATGGGGGAGAAGAGACAAACAGTTAATAAGAGCCCAATAACCAACCGGGTCGTAGTACAAGATCGACCTGTGAGGCGACATCCTGCATATGTATCATCATGTCTACTGTCTGCTCTCAGCCCTAGGACAACGTGTGACGACACGTGGAACTAATCCTGGTATGCAGTCCCGAGTATTGATGCCTTATATAATATTATTCTCTGCCTACCTTAAGTGCAACTTAACTCGTGAGATAGCTACGTACCTATAAGCCCCACCCAGTCTGAGGGCTCCGAATCCACCGCGGCTGAGACCGCTACGCTACGGCTTATTCCGTCGTCAGCCGTTAAAGTTTGGGGGTTTGATCGTCCCCCCAGGCTACATGTTCCCCTGATAACCTGGCTTGCGATGTTTGTGACTAGGTCTCAAATTGGGGCCAAATGAGGCATAACGATACTGGCATGCTATTTTTGACGCAGAGTGCTACTATAGGTATTGCGGTTGGTGGGCTGGTCTAAACTTCGGGGCCCCTCTGGCTTACGGCGTAATGTTCGCTACCTAGTTTAGGATTCTACCTAAGACAAGCTGAATGCTTCCTGGAGGATCAAGATAAGCTGTGATAGGTTAAACATACTGCATCTTGTTCAATTGAGGTAACGCTATCATTTCAGCAAAAACAAGGGGTCTGACGCGAACATGTGGCACAAGTTGCTGCGTCGAGAATATGAATGCGACAACCCCCAATTTCAAGGAGACTTCGTAAGGCAGGATCCTCAAGATTCTCCGGCTGTATATACCCCGAGACAGGGTGATCTTTCTCGTCACTGTCTCTTTCTTCTCTGTGTGTTGACTCACGGCATTCATATCACTAACGCCACACAACCCAAGCTTATAAGCCCTATATAGGCTACCCAGGGAGTTGAAAAAATGAACAATGGAGGGGGGGACGCAGTACTGACGAACCTGGGGCCGCTTCCGACAAACTTTGCGGTGAACTCGAATTGCGAGAGAGATCTGGACGATGTCTACAAGTACTACACCACGTCGGAGGGCTGGTATTTCTTGCTCCAGGGCCCCGTCGAGCAGACGAGCTGCTACCCGAGCGGCTACACCGCCGATTCGAGACAGTACTACTCCCCGGCGCGCTGTCCGACAGGCTTCACGTCAGCGTGTGAATCTCACAACATCGCAGGAACGATCGAGGAGACGGTCGTGAGGTGTTGTCCGACGTACGTACCGAGTTTATCAATAGATAGATAGATGGGATGGGGCATCGTGACGAAAGCCGGCTGCAGACCACCCACATGTCGCTGCTAGATTAGGTCCCCCTCCCATGTCATTGCCGAGGAATAAATATTCTTCTCTGCCGGGGCTAAGATGGGGCGGGCGGGCAGACGGAAATTTTTGCTAACACGGGTATTGTGATGCGATCCCAGACAATCGAATTTCATATGTCAGACAACAGCTTCTTATAGCTGGGAACAGACCCTCGGCTGCGTCAACAAGCAAGTCTCGGCGACGACGACGGCGTGGACCGTTAGCCAGGTGTCGGATGGGCTGACGGCGCTCACGACGTACACGAATGTCATCGGTGGTGTGAACGCGTACCAGATACAAGTCGGGTTCCAATCGACGGATTTTGCGTCGAGCACGAGCACCTCTTCAAAAACCGTGAGCAATACCTATCTGCTTTCCGTCTTCTACGGGATTTCAATTTTATTTTTATACCCGTCGAGTCAAATATCGTCTCGACTTTTCATACATATCCTTTCACCAATTCCCGGCGTGCATAAACCGGGGACGAGCACTTACAAGATGAGCAGACCAAATCAACCACGAAGTCTCAGACACGCCCGACGACGCATAGTACTACAACAAAGGCATCATCAGGCAGTTCATCGAACCACGGTGGCAGCAGCAGCAGCAGCAGCAGCAGTGCCAAGCACAAGCAAAAGATTAGTAGCGGTGCTACCGCGGGGATTGTCATCGGCGCCTTGGCGGGGTTGCTGCTTGTTGTAGCGCTGGTCTGGCTAACGGTACGGAACAGACGGAGGCGACAAGCGGAGGACGGCGCCGATGCGGAGAAACCTAATGTTGCTAATGAGATGGGTACACATGAGAATGCTGTCGAGTTGGATGCCGGTGAAACTCAGCCCAATACGAATATCCGTCAGCAGTCGTTACCCTAATACCTAAATGAGCGAGTCAAGTTTCGGTGGACGAAAGATGAAGTAGAAGGATTGTTCCATGAGAGGCCTTGATATAGCACGTTGACTGCAGATTCAACACTACCAATAACATCTATCCAACGACCCCGAGTGTTTGTACTGTCAAGTTGAAAAAAACGCAACCCAAACTCTCATTCTATCTTACAAGTCTTTCTTGGATCAGCCAATTAAGTTGAACGGTCCCATGATGTATATCGTCAAATCATAACCAAAAAACATGACAAAATACGCCCAAATATAGATATAGCAAAACGTTTATTTGTTTTCCCCAAAATCGCATGAGTTTCCCACATCGCTCACCTATCGTGTTCCATATCTAAGGACCGCAGACGAAATTGCTAAAGCCACAAAAGGGAATGACGAATGATCCAATAACTTCTGACAATCGAAATCCTGCCGTTATGATCGTTAGGTCGTGAGCGGTCCTGAAACCGTTTATAGTTGTTTTGAATGGAATGTGCCTGACTTCCCGATAACGCAGTAACGCCCAACCCAAGTTAAACATGAGTAGAGGGGTCATGATACTTTAGCGAATAGTCGCAACTCCCCAACGGAATTGAAGCTAAAGTTGTTTAGGATACGGCCGCTCGCTCAGTATTACTAGCTAATTAGGCTGTTGTGCTGATGGCTTGAGATCAAACGACCTTGAGTGTGCCCGTACGGCCAGGCACGGCATTATAAGCTGCCTCCCTTTCCCGATAATCGCGATCACGTTGTTCCCGTTCGCGCTCTCTGTATCTCGCCTTTTCTTGCTCTCTTTCTTTGTGCCTCACGGCTTCTCGACGCTCTACCGTGCCGTCGCGGGCGACAGGCGCGCCGGCTGGTCTCCTACCATTGGCATCGTTCTCGAGGCCAAGTCGCGATGGCAAGATTGGCACAGGTGGAATATCGTCTAACAACGGTCTCCCGGACGATATCGCCGCGCTCATACTCCGCGTTCGTCCCAGCGAGGCTGATCCTGATGTAGTGGGCCGACGTATTATACTACGATTAGAGGCGATGTCTGTTCCATTTCCAACAGAGATGAAATCGACGAGGTGACCAAGACCTTCCGGTGGTTTGACTCCATGGCCTTTCTTGTCTTTCGACCACTGAGGTGGTTCCTGGAATCTGGGCGTGAGGTCAACCAGGGGTTTGGAAGATGCATTGCGGTCGGAATGGGGCAAACCGGTAGGTTGTGATCCGAGAGGGTTAGGGTGAGGTTGTGCGTGTGTGCGCGAGTACGGATGCTGCGAGGTGTGTTGAGTAGCTGACCGGGCGGCTGATGAAACAAGTCCGGCTGGTCGGTGAGTTGCTGCATTTAGAGAGAAATGGCGCCCATTGGCAACATTACCAGAAGTAGGAGGTCGGACGGCGGTAGTCTGATGATTGGTACGCTCTTTAGCGGTGTGTTCTTGTGCAGAAGGAAACCATGAGGGTGATTCAGGCTTCTCTGTTACCAATTCCGGGTCTTGCTGACTGTTCAGTAACGACGATCCTTCAATTAATGTTAACTCCTGGGGTCGTTTCTTTGTCTCCAAGTCGGTGAGTGCTTGCTTTCGATTGTCGTATTCTTCTCCAAGTAGGCCACCAGTAAAACCCTCCTCACTTTCTCGCTTGAAGGCCTGGGGTTGTTTGTTATCGGGCTTCTCCCTTTTAGAAAGGCGCCGGCGGATTTTCTGGTCAGTGATTTGTTTTGAAGGAGGCTTTGATTGTGGTGGTGGAAATTCTTTGCCAAATTGTGACAATCGCTTGTCAAAACGCTTCATATCGATCAGCGGCTCAAACTGCCCGATAGAATAGGGCGACTCGTCTATAGATACTCGCAAGCGCTGTCCATCCACAGCAGCTACGCTGTCTGATTTGTTTGACGTATATTTAGAAGGTGGTGACCCTAAAGCAGTGTCGTCTTCTGTTCTTGCCCCCAAGCTAGTTTGCTTCTTCCGGGCTACCGGATTACGGTCAACTAAATACCAACTCCGCCAGCTATTAGCTTTCTGCTTAAACTCGCGTGCTACTGAGGGATCCTCGGTACTAAAATACTGCACATAATTGTCCGTGTTTAGGAACAGTGTCGTCTTATGCTGAGATTTGATCGCAAAACAGAAGCGCTTGGGCGGTTTTATATGCCTCCTCATTTGTGACTCGGTTGGTGTGTAAATGTCATAGTCAGAGAGATGACATAAGCTGGTTGTGTCTTTATCCGTCGTTTTTGTATTTGGCTTCTTCGCACAAACAATCTGGCCGCTTTGAAGAAGTGTGATCCATCTCTTATTCCATTTCCCGGGGCGGTTCGAGTGGTACATATATAGCTGACATCCCGAGGGGGGGTCTTCGCCCTCAGTAACCGCGCTAACATGGAGATCTTCATCATGAGTTTCGTGCGGATCTGGCAATACAATTGCCAGCTGGTTTTGTGCATCACTATCCCACGAATTCATGACATCTCGAATGCGTTCGTAACGGCGTAATCGACGCTCAAGTCCTAGTATGGTATACTGTTCAACCACGAGACACTTCTCAGGGTTGATCTCGTTGTATCCCATTTTGCTCGAAGTCTGTGTAGTGATATCAACAACCGTAGTTTCGGGGTTAACGTGTAAGTTGATGGTATGATGTCGGTAACGGACCACCACGTTCTGTACCCACAATCAGCTGTCAGATTTCATGACAAATTGCCTGATGTACACTACTCACGCGATCTCCAGCATTAATAGCCGACGTTGGAGCATCCTTCTGGGGCACAATACCTTTCCCTCCAGGTTCAATGTGGGTTGGCGGGGTTTTCACGGGTTCCTGGCCAGATCTCCGGGTGCTGGATCTGGCAGAAGTTGTCATCGGAGATGCAGGTGACATCCCATCCTTACTACTCTTGCTTCCCCTCGCCAGAGCCACAAATTTCTCAACAACCGGGCTTCTGAGTTTATGCGACTGGGCCTTGACTCTCTGGCTGCTTTCGAGTTCCTCCTCCAATCTCTGTAAATCCTTCCTCTTCTGCTCCTCAAGTAGGCGATCCCTTTCCTCCTCCCAGCTGACGTCGCGTGACGCAAGCGACCCGTTTTGTATGCTTTGGCTAGACATGATCGTTTGGCCGCGATTGCCATCGTATGTTACCTTGGAGTTATTGCCGCGTTCGTCAGTTGCTTGGCCTATAGTCCTCCGTTGTGTTTCGGTGTGTGGCAATTGACACTGCGCGGAAGATTTGACCATGTGCTCAGTGTGGCCGCCGGTCATGGCAGACTTCAACGAGGGTGGGATGGCTGGCACCGGGGGGGTGTTATTAAGACCAGAGTTCATTGATTGGGCTACATGATTGCCCGTGTCAGCAGTAACGCTGGCAGCGCGACGTCGATAGCGAGACATGGATCGCGATATAGAGGTCGGCGCTATATTTCCATATTGTTGATCGGGATCTTGATTGCCGCTAGGAGTCCTCATAGCGTTGGGAGGACCGGACGCGGGGATGGTCTGTTTTCGCAAGCTGCGATATCTTGAAGGCCTTGAGGCCTGCTCATCTTCAGACATGTCCACGACCCAAACCCCGGTACTATTTCCACAGGGTCTAGCGACGTATTGATCAAGGAAGAGAACACGAGCTATGCGACGGGCTCATACACAGATATCCTCCCTCATGTAGGTTTGGCTAGGCTCTGCCGATGATTATCATCAATGAGACCGAGTGCTCGCTGAATCAGAACCTGAATGAGAACCGGTGGATGTTTTACGGACAATCTCCACCTGAAATAGATGTGAGTATGGAAGTAGCCGAAGAACTTGGAAGGTAATATAGGCGCTGTGAAAGTCTAATCCAGATAGAGTCCGCCGAGTCTGTCTAGATGGTCCAATTGTTAACGAATATTACGCCAATCTTGCTACAGCCTGCACTGAAGAATCTGATCGACGGCGACCATTCAACCGGTCTCGAAAAGTAAAATAAAGGGCGCTGCAAGGGGCATTCCAGAAATCTAGGGGCGTAGGCATTGTGGCGCTCGTCCTCCTGTAGGTACATTTCAGCTTTCTGGAAGATCGTACGGTGGCACCTCTACATAGTAGGTTAGGTACCTATCTAGGTAGTGATGCAGTGGACACTGCAGTGGAGACGGCTGCATGGCGCTACTCAAGGTACTGTACCTAGGTACCCAGACTAGTGCATGCCATAGCAGAGGTGCCCCGCATCGTAGACGCGGAGGACCTATAAACTTGCCTAAATGCGCGGGCCGCGGCGAATCTCAGGTTGGAATTCCCCTTGGCCAATAATACCGAAACCCCTTAAATTTAAGCACTGAACGACCCAGCATGTCTTACAGTCATTTCCATTCCAACCTATCCTATCTAGGCGCGTTGTAGGAAGATAGGCTAGGCAGTAGATCGCGTGACTTGGCAACGTCCGCGTACCATACTAAGAGGTATCTTTACCATACCTCTCCGGCTACTTTAGGTACGTACCAGTATCATTAATGATCCCTCGCCAATCGAGGCAGCCAACCCAAATCTCTTATCCGGGTGCATTTTACTGTACTACCTACCTAATGAGCAACAGCGCCATCACAAGCATCTTGCCGGTGCTTCTGGATCTAGGTACTCTTTAACTAGGTACGGGTACTGACTACAGCTTCATCTTCAAACATAGTGATCCTTCCGAGGTATGAGTCTCACCATTAGCGGCGGCTCCCTCCACATCATATACATTTCGGCATCACCGAGCCAGTCGCCGTGATCTCGTGCGAACTCCAAGTCGTAGGTATAGATAAGCTTCGCAAGCGCGATGCGGATTTCGAGCCACTGGAACGCCCAGAGTCAGTCATCACCATTTTGAGCGTGCTTTGTGAAGGGACCAGGAGCTTTGAGACATGATCTTATCTGAAAAAGAAAAGAAAAAAGGTTTGATACTCTTAACGCCGCCAAGACAAGGAAGAAAATGACTCCGAGGATTACTTACCGCCTGCCCAATACCGAGACAAGCCCTGGGTCCCGTGCTGAAAGCGAGATTTCTGGGCTGAGGCACGCCACCCTCCGCCAGCCAGCGCTCGGGTCGGAACGTGTACGGATCCTGCCACTCGGTCTCGTTGTGGTTGACGGCCCAGTGTGGTGCGGACACCGTGATCCCTACCGGCACAAAGTGGCTGTCAACGTAATCACCTGGCGACACGCGCGGTAGTCCGAACGCGATTGGCGGGAACACGCGCAGCGTCTCCTCGATTACCGCGTTAAGGTATCGGAGGGACGCAAGTCGGGCGCCTGTCAGCTCGTCATAGTTTCCAAGCCCGCGGATCTCGTCACGCAGCGCCTTCAAGCACCCCGGATTCGCGCATAAGAAGTACGTCGCGCCCGTCAATACATGTGAGACGGTGTCAGCACCGGCGATGACCATGGCCTGGGCGAGAGACACGAGCGAGGCCCAGTCCAGCTTCCCGCTTGCGATGACGGGACCGAAAAGATCCGCTGTCTCCCTGCTGGGGTCCTCTTCCTGGAGCCGCACACGCTTGCGAACTGTCTCTTCGGTGTACGCATAATGCTTCACACGGTTCTCGATCGCGGACTTCGAGACTAGGTACGGCATGACAGAACGCAGGAGCGGCATCCGCTGTGCTAGTGCAGGAAGCATTGCTGCATGAGCCCCATCACGAAGCAGCGAAATCCAGAAGTGTGCCTTGCTGGCTTCGACCGCACCGAAGGACTCACTAAATGTCATCTCCCCTATCTTGTGTTAGCACTTATCTTTCAGCCTTTTTTTCTCGTTTCTATACTGCACAAGCCGAGAGGGTAGCATCGCAAAGCATCGGAAACGGGGCAGTGACGAAAAATAGCGACAGACCCATGATATCAAATCCTAGCCATAGCATTGCCTCCACAATGTTGACACCAACTTCATGCGACGTGGCAGACAGCTTCCCTATTTTCTGCACGAACAAATCTACAAATCGGTGAACTAGGTGTTCCTGGTCACGCATAGCCCCGGCACTAAATCCTATCGCGAGAAGCTTGCGTTGCCATGCATGCTCGGTTGCGTCGATCTCGTAGAACAGTACTCTTACAGGATCACCGTTGTTGTAGAAAGTGGGATCTTTGATGAATAGCTTCTTTTTTCGAGACGGTGTCGAGTAGATGTCGCGGTGCGCTTGGATTGTGTTAAAGCTTAGCTCATTCGGCGCTACTCGGACAACTTTGCCTGACATTATGTCAATGATAACAATAACTATCAAGTGAACAAGGAAAGGCTAACCGTATTTCCGGTGAGCATCCTGTATAATGGTTGGATAGCGTCCGCCGAGCCAGACCCAGGCGAACCAGACCTAAGAATACAGAGTTAGCAAGTTGTCTGGGCTAGGAAATGCATGAATATACTGACTTGTGATATAGCGGCGAGCTTGGGGCCCGGATACCTCGCTAGTGGATGGAAATAGAGGCTATACACGCACCAGCCGAAGGAGTAACATAGAAGTCCCTTGCTGATGTTAGCTATACCTCCAAACATATGAATACGCAGTGCTACTTGCTATAACGAAGAGACACGCCAACAAGGCAGCGGTGGATAGCATCAAGACCCCTTCAACCAGCGCCATGGCAAACAGGTAGGTTCTTAATAGATACGTATAGGGAATATAGTATGAAACAAGTGTCGATAGATGTGTCCAAGTAGGTATGTTGAGTACAATAGTTGCCCCTTCGTGCTGCACAATAATACCCTAATGCTATTATTTACGCAGTGAAAAGCTTGGGAGGCGGTTGCTCCTTTATATTCACCAAAGTAACCACTCTAAACCGCGACTTCGAAGCCAATGACGTTCACACCAGTATTATCACACATCCTCGAGCTCTGAATCCAGGTTCGTACTAGAGCGAATAAGGGTAGTATGATTGCAAGCCACTATTGAAGCCCTTGAAATTGACACAACTAGGAGCTAACGAGTCTTTTTCACCGAACCTATAAGGAATCATAATCAACCTCTCCAAGTGGGAGCCACAGCTAAGGGAACTTCTACGGTCCGATGCAAAGCGGCGTCAGAAGACGCTGTGAGTGCTTATACCGGCTTCAGTACGAATGACGAGGTAAAGTTATGGCCAACTGACCCAGTAATCGCACACCCTCCCGTCTAAGTGTTGTGGTGTTTCGCATTTTCTATTGGCCGATGTCGTTAAAATTTGCCATCACCTTGAACAGTCCCTTGCTGCCAGGCAGACACAACGCTGCCCGACTGACGATGCAGTAACTGGGAGCTGGGCATCGCGCATCTTGACGGGGATCTAAGCAGATAGGTATATCTCTATTAGAAAACAGCATACCAGCCAGTTCCTTACGAATAATCTTCGGGTCGAGTTAGGTTCACACTGGCCTTCGAGTCAAGATTCCTTCTTGGTGGTGGTTTTCGGATCATCAGATCATAACGCAAGGCAGACTCCGCGGGGTCCTAGTGTGGATATCGTGAGCTACCTACTCTGCTCTACCAACCAGCCGGGACGGACCTGTTTCCCGGTTCAGCAACGCCGCCGCTGTGCTTCGGTGAGGTAACCTTGCAACCCCCCGACTAAAAATACATACACTTCAATTCACAAATCGGGAACCTAAGGTCCTATGCCCGCCTAAGACTATATGCTGGAGGGGAGGGCGTACTGTTCGGTACGCGTCATGCGACAAGCGGTGCGGATCACATGCCCAAGCGAATCGCAAATACGCAAGATTTCACTGCGAACAGGACTTCCTCCGAGGCAACACCATGGCTCTACACTAGGCGATAGGGCTGTATTCAGTTTGTTTCTTAGAGACCAGTCGGTGGTGAATGAAGCGAATGTTGCAGAAAGATCGGACAGAAGTGGACCAGGGCACATTTTAGTACCAACAATAGGACGCTGTCAGCCAATAAACTAGCCTTTCTAGGTACCGAATAGGGACTTGCGCAGAATATAATGCCCTGTTGGATGCATGTCTGTTGTTAGACTCTACCGGTACAATCTCAGCTTACTTGTGATGAGATATCATCACAATATAGTGTAACACGCGCCGAAGCCCGACAGTGGTGCGACAACATGGGCGGTTCTTTCGGACTGAAACATGCGTCTACTTAACTGACGACACGTAAACGTATACTCCATTCCAATTGAAATCTGCGACACGCGGGAATCGCGGGCGTTTACAACAACCTCACTATACATCAGGGTCCGAATTTCATTCACACCAGTAGGGTCGACACATGCGGGAACATATAAACAATTCTTAAGCACTCATGATGTACGAAGAAGCACGTCCTGGCCCACTGATACTATGAGATAGGAGCCTCTCAAGTTCCCGACTCTACAGCACCATAGACGAGTAAATATCCCACCGAACATATACATGGATCTATTCTAATCTCATTAACAAGTACCTCGGCAAAGCGGGTGGGTATACATGATGCAAGCTACCATCCGATCCCAGATAGTCGAATGGACGGCTCGCCTACATCCACAAGGGTGCCACGTGGTAACAATGACTGGGGGGATGATCGTTTATACTTGACCCTCAAGGCGTGCGCCGTTAACTAATTGTCAGCGGCGGTCATGGGGTATTCCCAAGATTCAGCTACATCTTGATGCACCGCAACTCCCCTTACGAGCGTATCAAGAGCCGAAATGATCGAAAGTGACATGCAATCCAACTGTCATTTTATATATTCTATGATATATTCGGCAATTGTAAGTACGCCATAGATGACCCAACTAAGTCAAGGTAGCCTTAAAATGAGCTAGTCAGATGCGCGTTACCCTTCACTAAGTGAGAGTATTTCGATAATGCATGTTGCGACAGAGAAAGTTAAGTCGTCTATTCATCCCCTTCTCAACACCTGCGGATTGGTTGTGTCTACAAAAATCGGTAAGGGATTTCCCGCGGGGGTTGTTCCCCCTTCGCATACTCGGACTTGGGCTTGCCCGCGTTCCGCCCGTGTCGCCAATGTTTTTCGCCACTTACTTACTAGTTGCACACGCGTGACGCACTCGGCGTTCCAAAAACAAGTGGTCGCACTCCGCACATGCGAAGTTCGCGTATCAATAGCTTCGGCTGTGGCCTCGCAACTCTAATCCATCATTCGTTAGAAGGGCGCGCGAGAGTCACATCTACAACCCCCCCGTATGGGACTTCGCTGAGCGAGAAATAGGTAGGTCATCTTGTATCATAGCTTCGATTGGAAACGAGAAGGGCGATAGATTCTCAAGCTATATCATGTACGAAATGTGACAGCTTCTTATCAGCTGCCGAGACTTACTAGAGAACGATCGCCGATGCTTGCAGTCAGGCGCTTAGAAGTTTTCCGTGAGCTTCTAGATATGGATGTGACGTGTAGTTCGTGGCATCGGCCCCAAATGAGTCCGCGCGGACAAATACCCCAGGACAAGATTTATCGCTATTATAAACCGTATTTATTATCTGAGCCGGAGCAAAATACTTTTCTGTTTAAAATGTCTCGTGTCTAATGATGATGTTCCAGCGAAGAGTAGCACTATAAACTTTCTTAGAACTGCCTTCGACCGGATCATCACAACACCCCTCGAGACACCAGAATATTTCCGTTTCTCTTGTCGACTCTATTAACAATATGGGCCATATTGGAAACTTCTCATAGTCCTTTGTAGGGACTGTTGTAGATCGCTCTTTGCATTTCACTACAAGCGATCTGCGCTATTTGGCGAAATCTTGACAGACTCGAAACTAAGACATAGTTTTCCTCTAGATAAACGAATCATAGGTTACCATTCGTTGCGGTCGCAGGCGATACGAAAAAATAGCCCAGCAGCGCTTCACGGCCAGCTTCTACGCAACCAGCTTTTCAGCTAGACAAAGCACCTAATTCAGCGTCTTCATATCTCAGTTGCCTGTTAGACCTCTCGAGGGCAAGCTGGGCTATCGCAGCTAATGTATTATATAAATAGGCAGCACTGCGGTTAATGCTCATTGTGACACGGATCAACCCGCTGGTTACTATCAACTAAGGTAATAGTTTGTGTCACAAGGCACACACACACAACAAAAAGACCTCTGTATATATTCAGAATAGCTCCTCGAGTTTGTTTTCGAGACCTTCATGCAACAACAAGTGTCTATTGCCTACCTCAATGTCAGGGGTTTATGCTCCAGAGTGAAGTTAGGTCACAGGTAGGTCACTGATAGGGAGGAATATGGGGGTAAGGACTCAATACTATTGATTCCTGAGTCCTTTCCAACAAGTTGGGAAGGCCCCAGGCCTTTATATAACTAAATCATACTCTATACCCACCCTAGGGGGTACCTTCTACCCTGCGGTGACCCAAGTGCCTGACACTCAAGTACAGGGAGCCTAACACGTATTCCTCCCCACCCGGCGGACATACAATACAGGGTGCGTATAAGCATGGTATAAGTCTAACATACAAATTATATCAAGTTAAGCTCAAAATACTGTATATGACCAACACTTGGGTTCAACTTCATCGAGTAATTATACCTTGTGAGAGGACATCCATGCCCTGAGGATAAACAAACCGGCCTATCGTTATTTCCAAGACAACAGCCAGCAGCCCCTGTAACTATCCGTGACTATTATAAAGCCATACGTATTAAGAGTACTCATCATACGCATTTTAACGAGAAGGCTAAGTTTCTTGGGAAAGAATCCGTGAAAATTCACAAGAATAAAATCTTCGCCTACTCAACAGAGGACGGCAAATGATTTTTCACTTGGGCAGGGCGCGTGGTCTGATCTGAACCAGCCCAGCTCGGCGAGGGGTGTCAAGTGTTTCGAATCATATTATATATAACTTATGTCTCTTTGGTTTTATACGCAACTTATGGCCCAAGACGCTAGTTCTGAGCATTGTTTCAACGATGTTTCCCCCGAAGATGTCGCATGCTTTCGACAGCTGAGGGGTGAGTGTCCAAGCTTGCCATAGAAGGGAAAAGCATTAGCGATTATGGATAAGAAATTGATTCTTGAGATCAAGAAACCAAACTCAAGGATGAAAATACGTTGGCCAAATAACGATGATCATGGATAATATCATGATATTTGCCTTCCGAATCCGTCTTCTCTTCCTCCTTGAGCTCGATACCTTATTGTCACACGTCAAGACCTGTTAAGACCTGTCAAGCCATATGTTTCAGCCTCGACCCAGCTATTGGTCGGCGACTATCACAGCCTCTGCAATGAAGCCTAGAATCCGAGCCCAACAGAAGAGGGGTAATAGAGGGCTAGAAGCGAGGTTACATTGGGATCGGAAAAAGGAAACATAGACTCCTTTATACCAGAAGAGAATTATTAGTTGATTTTGAACCATTGTCCCAAGCCCTCGAGATCAAGCCCTTGTCACACTTATGGTATACAAGACTTAATTGAGAAGTTTAATATCGCTCTGGTGGGTACGAAGAAACATCTAGCTGGCCGTCCTAATAAGAGCTGGCATAGAGGGATATAATTGTCGTTTCTCGCTACAGTTCCCATTCTACCAGTTTTTGACAAACGGTGAAACTGTAGTATTGAGCACCGGGACGGTAGGCTCATGTTTTCATTGTCCGAAATTCACAGGAACATATCACTGGGGCAAATGTCAAGTACCTAACACCTACTTGCTAGTGGTATAATGGTATATGAATGTCTTCTCAGTTCCAATTAATTCCCGGGGAAAGAGTTTAGCACGTAATTAGATGAGGGTATATCCATAATATATAGACTCTTCTAGCTGTCGGTTTATAGGACTCATTTCAATGCCATTTTACCAGCGCCGTACGTATCTATTTGTTTGACTGTTTCATACCTCTCATCTCCGAAAACCGAAACCGAGTGTATCCCTTAAGATGCTTGCCATTTGCAACCACGAAGTCCTGAAGCCCCTTTTTCCAAAGCTTACCGCTATAATCCATTACTTGCTTCGCTTGTAGATCTTGGAAAGGAAGACGTCGAATATTTCCTTCTTCATACCCTCGCTCTCGTCAACTTGATTGATCTTTGTCTTGAGGTCGCCGACGACCCTCTCTTCGTAGTCTTGGTACAACTGCTCGAGCTTCATATCGTTGTACAACTTCTTGATCTCGGCCTCGTGCGCTTTGTCCTTCCGGCCATAGTGGTCCTCGAGGATCTTGCGCTGCTCGGGGGTGGCAATCTTGAGGGCTTGGTTCACTAACCACGAGCACTTGTTGTCCATGATATCTGTGCCGATCTTGCCGATGTGCTCGGGAAGACCATAGTTGTCGAGGTAGTCGTCCTGGATCTGGAAGTACTCACCCATGGGAATGAGAATGTCCTCGGCTTGCTTGAGGTTCTTGGGGGTGGCGATGTTTAGCATCTGTAGGGCAAGCGCGACGGGAAGGTAGAAGCTGTAGTAGGCGGTCTTGTAGATAACAATGAAGCTGTGCTTCTCAACGCTGAAGTTGTCTAGGTTTACGACGTCCTCAGGGGCTGTGAGCAGGTCGCACAGCTGCCCGAGCTCAGTTTGTAACGTAACCTCGTGGAACAACTCAATCATGTCAACGTAGCTGGGGTGAGACCTGAAGTGCTTCTTGAGAAGGGTGTAGATGGCCGACTCCAGCATGAATGCGTCGTTGATGGCAATCATGCCGACACCCTCCTGACGGTACCAGCAGGGCTTGCCACGGCGGGTGATGCTGCTGTCCATGATGTCATCAGACACCAGGAAGAAAGCTTGCAGAAGCTCGATCATCCAGCCGAGAGCGGCGGCTTGGAAGTACTCCTGCTCGGTTAGGGCCCTGTTGAGAAGAAGGGACACCGAGTCCGGAACGGACATGCCGCGGTTGCATTTTCCGCCCACCGTGTTTTCTTCAAGCGACTGAGACACATTGTTAATACGTAGGCTGCGGTGAAGGTCTTGGGGGAGGGGTATGAGTTGAGTGAGTTCATGCTGCCGAGGAAGACATGTAGCAAAACAATAGCTATAGCAGGGGCATAGTAGGTGGCTCGTAGGGTGTGTCCATGTCCTACGAGATTTACATGTGTGGAATTACAGTGGCGATGGAAAATGCGTCTCACCTTCTTGTACCATTCCAGATACTGTTGAGGCAAGTTATATTGCTTGGCCCAGTTAAGTAGATCTTCCTCGAGCTTCGGGAAGACGGACTCGAACTCCTTCAATGTGGTTTTGGTCGCCATGTTTCTCTGAAACGGTGCGAATTTGGCGTCAGACTGGATCTTCTTGAACTGGGAAGCACAGGAACACGCCGCTGGTGGGAAATGAGAGAGGTAAGACGAGAATTGTTGGGGAGAAGTGGACGTTCGAAAAGCAACAGCGTTGGTGTTGAGGGGCAGCAACGCTTTTGGGGCCCATGCTTCCAAGGGTCCACTGGGCTCATGTATTCGTTGTAAGATCCGATCCAAATGCGGTAGGGCCGGTTTTCGGTTGGTGTATTTTGGCCCTGTAAGTACTAAGTGTGTGTAGTGTAATGTGATTTATCGTCCGTACAACTTAAATACCCCCTCGCATCTAAGTACCCAGAGAGCTAAAAAGGGGACGCTAGGCGGGGCTGGTGTCGCTCTTAGTGGCGGCAAGAAGCAGGTGGCCAGCTGGTGCGACAAATCTGACGGGAGCTGACTGTTCCAAGACAATCCTGCCGGTGAGGGCCAGAGTAGGAAATCTCCGGCAGTTGCCGTTCCTTTATCGCCGCACTCTACTATTATGTACTGTATGTATTCCATATCTCCCTTGTGTGCTTAGTATTAGTTACCTATACCACCTGGGCACCCTAAAAATGTGGTATTCGTCAGATGCCGGCAGTGCGATGACGGGGGACCTTAGTGGAAACTTGATATTATTATTATCGATAGCCCTTATCTTTCGCCTTATCGTTATCGCATTTACATATTCTTATCGATTGCCGGCATGTTGTTTCATTGCCGCGATTTGTTTGGAACCTGGCTGGCTAGGTAGGTACCATATGTACCTTACTTCAATTATGGTGGGGTAGTCGCGGTCTCCTGGGGGTGCGACCAGGCTTCCGGAAACTACCAACATGCACGGTTAGGAATCTGGGTACCTATCGTGAGCGAAGCCAGGGTCGTGCTATAACCATTCTTCTGGACCTCGAATAAAAGGGTTTGCGCTCTATTTACTAGTTACGTCTAGGAACGCCGACAGCTGCGGCTAAGTAAGTCGACCGGCGTACACCCGTCCCTCTCTCGTCTCGACTCGTCGTCGGTTCGGCGACTGCAACGCTGATTGCACACTGTTAACGCTTGATTCTCATTCTCATCTCACTACCACCGGCCGTCACGTTTATGCATCTATGGGGTAGCACGCTACGATGTCTTTAAACGACCGAGAGAGATCACAACTGCGGAGTGCATTGCAGGAGGCTGTAGTAAAGTGCTCTGAGCGATGCCTGTACCAGTCGTCGAAATGGTATGTCGTCTTTCTCAACAAGCGCCATTGCAGCCATGGGCAATATGGCTGATTGTCCCCTGACGTCGACTAGGGCCGCTGAACTTCTCGCCGCCATCCCTGAGGCGGAGATATCGCTTGACGACTCACGCCTATCAGATGCCTCGAGCGGATACGCGTCAACTGTGATAGCCCCAAATACGGATCCGGAGGAGGCTATTTTGGAGGGGAAAGAGATCGGCAACTACCTGCTCGCTAAGTCTTTTTTCGACTGTAGAGAGTACGACCGATGCGCTGCTGTCTTCTTACCCGAGTCCACTCTCACGGGTATCGTCTCCCCCAAGGAAACTGGTTCCACCCCAAAGGGTAAGGGCAAGGGAAAGGCTGCTGTTGGTAGTTCCAGGCCAATCAGCAGCCAGGCCATCCCCAACATCAGTCAACGCAGTTTGTTCCTCTCCCTCTACGCCAAATTCTTGTCTGGCGAGAAGCGGAAGGACGAAGACGCCGAAATGGTCATGGGTCCTCAAGATCTTGGGACTTGTAAGAACAAGCAATTAATCACCGTCAGCCGCGTGCTTGAAGCATGGTTCGAGAGCCGTAAGACGGAAGATGGTGAGATCACGGGGGGCCAGGGCTGGTTAGAGTATCTGTCGGTCTCATGATACTGGAATCTTGTCCCAAGTACTAACCAATTCCCAGCTATGGCATGATCCTTGCTAAGGAGAAGAACGAGGAACTTGCCTTATACTGGCTTGTTCGTAGTGTGCATCTGTTTCCCATGAACTGGGGCTGTTGGTTAGAGATGGCATCCCTTATAACACGTGTAGACGATGTGAGTTGACAAGTTATACTTCGAAGCTGCTGCTGACTATAATAGTTGAACCGAGTTATGTCCCGCCTACCGCAAAATATTATGTCGTTCATGTTTCATATATATACGTCTCTTGAGCTTTATCAACACGATGCTAATCTCGCCAACTCATTGGAGCAACTTCTTAATATTTTCCCGTCTTCTTCATTTTTAATGACATGCAACGCCCTTCTCTCATACCATGCAAAAGATTTGGTGGCTGCGGAGCAAAACTTTAGTCATTTACTCTCGGTTCACCCATATCGCCTGGACTCACTCGACCATTACTCCAATATCCTTTATGTCATGAATTCGAGGCCGAAATTAGCGTTCTTGGCCCATCTCTGCAGCAATGTCGATAAATTTCGCCCCGAATCATGCGTTGTCATCGGCAACTACTACTCATTACTGTCTCTCCACGAAAAGGCAGTCCAATACTTCCGCCGAGCTTTAACCTTGGACCGTGCCTGCCTCTCGGCTTGGACTCTTATGGGCCACGAGTATGTTGAACTAAAAAACACTCATGCGGCTATCGAATCGTACAGACGAGCAGTAGACGTCAACCGTAGAGACTACCGCGCGTGGTATGGGCTAGGTCAGACTTATGAAGTATTGGAGATGCATGCATATGCCCTTTGGTACTACAAAAAAGCAGCGGGATTGAGACCCTGGGACGGGAAGATGTGGATGGCAGTCGGTTCCTGTCTTCAGCGAATGGGCAGAAACCAGGATGGTATTAAAGCTCTCAAACGCGCTTTGCTTGCCGACAACTACTATGAAGCGGGTAGCAGTTTTGAGAGCGCTTCCGATAGCATGCGCGGCGATCCGGAGATATTACTCCAAATCGCCGGCATGTACGACACTCTGGGTGAAATCGAGGATGCTAAGGCATATATGGAGATGTGTGTGGCGCAGGAGGTCGGCCCGGCAGGCGAGAGTCAAGGTGAAAGTATTGCTATACACCATGATTCGCCTGGCGGAGGTTCGGATGAAGGCGGAGATGGAGGAGGCCGTGGGGCGGGCACCGAAGGAACGGGAGTCACAGCCGCCACCAGTAAGGCGAGGATGTGGCTTGCGCGGTTTGCCATGAGAACTGAAGACTACCCTACGGCAAGCCGTCTGGCGAATGAGTTATGCCAAGATGGCGTTGAAGTTGAGGAGGCTAAAGCACTTATCCGGGAAATAAGGTCTCGGATACACTCTGTAGGCGAGGAGAGCGCCTTGAGGGGGCGGACGCCGGGCGTGTCTTAATTGATATCAAGGAATTTGCTCATTAACTTTGGGAACTATGACCCACGCCAATCACAACCCCTCAGCTTAAAGCGTCGCCGTGGGTTACTTGGGCCAACATGTGACGATGTCAACACTATATTTTACGATTACTGTGACTGAGTTGCCCGACAACAGACTCATCATAAAAATATCAATGAGAGATGCAAAAGATAAGGAAAAGATAGCGAGAAAAGGCGTATAGCTAAAATCTTGGTTGCGCCTTTATTAACGACATCGAAATCACGTCTACACCTTCTTCATCTGGACACAGTTCCCCATTCTTCTCAGCCGCAAGCTAACGCTGGATCCGGGTCGCAGGTTTCGAAACAGAATGCGGGGAGATCGTGTCTTGGCATGCCTTTGTTTGAAACACCGCGGCAATGTTGGGCACGATTTTCGGCGCTTATTGCTCCTCGTCGCCCATTGTTAGCTTTGTAAGTTCCACAAGCTTTTAGATGAAGGAGAGGCTATAAACGCCCCCAGCCTGTGAGATGCGATGAACATGCCGTATTGGGGTCGCATCAGGAACTCCTGCCAAGCCGCCCCATGGTCGCATCCTGTTTTCCCATCTCTGGTTCGATAGGATGTCGTGTGAATAGGACTTAAGACCTTACCGGCCTGCTCTTGCGGCCCTCGAGATGTTGTAACTTCTTCTCTTCGTACCTCTTTTGGCCGGCCGTCTTTCTCTTCTGCTTTGAAGCTTCTGCTCTACTACGAGCATTACATTCCTTTCTGGTACTTCTTGAAGACCTCGCACCCGCAAAGAGGGGCTTTTTAACCTTTCTCATCACATTCTTTTTCGGCTTCAGGTTGAGCCGTCAATTCGTTCCTCACTGGCCGTTGCACGATCGAATCGTACCTTTTTTACTTCGTGACAATCGTTGTCTGTTCGAAACGACTTCCACCTTTTTAGACCCTCCAAATTGCTCGCATTCGATCTCGACCATGAAGTCATTTTCCATCCTCGGTCTGGCAGCTTCTCTGCTCACTGTGGCGCAAGCTCATAGTTTATTCACCTCTCTGTATATCAACGATGTGAAGCAAGGGCAAGGCGACGGAACGTGCGTCCGACAAAACACTGACCTGCCACATTCAAACTCGCCTGTCCGCGACATGACTAGTGATGATATGGCCTGCGGCGTGGATGGCACCACCCCCGTAAACTTCACTTGCCCGGCGCCGGCCGGGGCCAAGCTAACTTTCGAGTATCGGCTTAACCCTAGTAAGGCAGGCGAGGGCTTCATCGACGAAAGTCATAAGGGGCCGGTTGCTGTGTATGCTAAGCGGCTCTCAAGTCCTGAAGCAGACGCCACAGGGCCCGGGTGGTTCAAGCTCTGGGGCGAAGGTTACGACATGGAAGCCGATAAGTGGGCAACAGAGAAAATCATTGACACCAATGGTTTAATTTCGATACAAATCCCCACCGCTCTGCCGGCGGGAAACTACCTGTTCAGGCCAGAAGTTGTGGCCATGCATAACGTCACGCCGCAAGTCGAGCCACAGTTTTATATTGGGTGCGCCCAGGTGTTCGTCGAGAGCTCGGTGACGGGCGACCTTAGCGTACCATCTGAGAAGAGCGTCAGTATCCCTGGATACTTGCAAGCGGACGACCCTTCGGTGACCTACAATATCTACAAGGATGAAGAATATTCGGACCCCAAGAAGCCGTATCCAATGATGGGACCTGAGCCATTCATCCCCGCCGCCAACTTGAAAGCATCCAGTGGCAAAGTGGTGCATCAAACCGAGGGCGAAATCCCTGATTCTTGCCTACTGGTGAACGCGAATTGGTGTGGTGTCGAAGTACCTTCATATAACGACATAACAGGCTGCTGGAATGCCGTCAAAAACTGCTGGAGCCAGGTTAGTTAACTGAAGTCCCTCATCTCCCTTTTGGTGCGCCTCAGAGCCGCGAACTGTATCAGCTTCTACAAGCTCGCAAAACTCTTAGGCAAAAAAACTATTGTTACATGTGGCCATTACTGACTCCGATTTACAAAAAGGCGGACGCGTGTTGGGCACAGCAGATGCCGTCAGGAGGGCGCAATTGCGAGGTATGGGGAGATAAATGCAAGGACCTTGACGCGCACTGTTCCGCGAAGGACTTCAGTGGCCCGCCGGCCTACAGGCTCAAGAGCAACGATTACCCAGCACCTGGACCGATCCCCGCCGCCCTGAATGCGGAAGATGTGCCGCAGGATACGTCGTCGTCGTCGTCGTCTGAAGCCCCGAGCACGACCCGCGTTGTGGTGACCAGCTCGGCAGCGGTTACCGTGACCGTAATCCCTACACCGTCGTCATCGCCCACGTCGATTGAAACTATCCCGGACTTTACGCCGCGGCCTACGAGCACCGCGCAGCCTTCGCAGACTTCGAAGCCGAAGCCCCATTGCGGCGGGCGGAGACGCAGACGGGCTCGTCGGGAGTAGGGGTAAAGTACGGGCTATTTATACGAAAGTATGGGGCAATATATCACTTCGAAACTTCTTTGACACTTTAACTTGTGGGTAAACTCCGAGCGACGCTGTCCTGAATCGACTCGATGTTAACTACGAAGTCGCATGGATGGGGGCTATGGACTCACCAAACGACGAGATGACTTCACTTCTTGTATGTATATTTAGCTCCTCTTTATGGGGTTTCCAACGTTCTGCACTTGAAGCCCAAATGTAGCTGAGCTACGGCCGGCTTGGCTGTTAGGGGATTATGCTCGTGTTATATATATTATTATCAAAACACACTATTATATTGTTGAGTCCGATCCCTTATCGCTAGAGCCGTACCTACGTCGCAACGTCTTTGTAGTTGAGGGCCGGTATTTTAACCGTCTTGGCTTGTATTTAAACTTTGTCAACTTCCAGGTGAGCGCCGAGTCTGAGCGCCGGGTCCGAGACGAGGCGCTGTTCTGTATCGTGGCGGACTACAGCATATTTCCTGTCCAGTTCTTAAGGACCGAAACGGCATCAAAAACTGAGAGGAGGAACCGATAGGTAGATAAGTATGCAGCCAGGGTAAGTAGTCTGTCTTCCTACACTCGGGAATAAAGCAATCCAAGCGATGTAATGGTTTTACTAAAGCATTGAGGTAATCGCTCAATGGGGAAGATGATACATAATGGTCACCAAGCTTGGCTCACATATGTGATACCGACTCCTTGTCCGCTACCTTACTAACCTAGGTAATACCATGATCTTACGTGAGGTAGCTAGAACGCAACTTGCCCTAATTTCAATTTTCGGTTTTATCATCAGCTGATGCATCACTGTGTTGTGTGTGATATAAAAGAGATATGAGCTTATTCTCGATATCTATTCGGTGCACGTGTTGAGTACGGAAGGATGTCTTTCTCACTGCTCCGCGGAGCGGTTCCCAGGGCACCCACTAGCGCCGAGGGGAGACGATCACCGAGACGGCCACCAACTTAGTGACTGTCATATATTTTGCAATTATATTTTGTATATCCAAGACAATAGTAGCGATAGTCTTATACGAAGCTTTTTTTTTTTCTTTAAAAAATACTTAATTTGATATAGTTTTTAAATTTAACATGGTCTCGAAAACCAGAAAACGGTTACAGCGTCCAAAGACCGTCGCGGGTTTAAGACCATTTCGGCTACCTAACAAGAAGCGGTCTACAATTACAACTGCACCTTCAACCACCACCTGCAACTGCTCTTTCTACAAGAACAATAGCCTTATAATATCAATTGCGGTACTTAACTTTACGCGTAACGACCCTCGTAGTTCAACCGTAATGCTCCGTAATCGTAATCTGTGAACTTGTAACCCGTATACGTACTTCAAATCTAGCCATAACCACACTGTAACCTCATAACCGTTGACTGTAGCCAAGTAACATATGCAAGTAATAAATAAAAACCCGCGACCGGGTAAAAGAATATTTATTTTGCGGGTTGTACTAAGCCTTGGTAAGGGGCCGTCTTACAATTTAAAGACCGTTTTTAAACAAGAAATCGTTTTGGTAATAAGACGTTCAAGAGAATATCATACAACGGAGACCATTTTTGCAATCCGTGACGTCTCGGTGATCGCCCCCCTCGCGATCGTCCCTTTGTGGGCTAGATTAGCTAGGCAGATACATGTTGTTCTTAGGTCATTCTTAGTGTGTTGACCCATCTATCTACGAGGATCATCCGTTCAAAATCTCCATCGTATAAGTCTGTCGCTAACCGCTCCCGGGGAGGATTCCACAGTTCAGCATATGCAGGAGGCAAGCCGTGAAATCCCTCTGGCTGCTCTCCTACGCCGGGCGCGATCCTTCTGAAATAGCGGGATGCCATGTGACATTCTGCAAGGCACTGTAGAAGAGCTTTTTTCTCCCTGGGATTCACGTCCAGTAATCTAATGATCCACTGGTCTGGTGAATACTCAATTCCGTCCCTGTCCGTGTATAGGTACTTTTCGTCGCGCTCTGGATCGTGATGGGTATCTAGAGCGTCTATTATGGCCTTAGTAGTCTCAACTCCGTTCTCTAGGGCAAAATGAAGAACGGTCCTGCCTCTGGCCTTCCATCTTAGATTCGTGCCGGGAACCAGAAGGTGCATTGTCTCCCTCTGCCTAGTATACCAGTCCGCTTCGCTGTTAGCGATCTTGCACGAAGGATGAGGGTTTGAAGTGCACACAATAGCCAGCGGTATCATGTTGTCGAACTCTTCTAACTTGTCGTTTGGATCGTGCGTCTCCAGAAGCAGATCGACGAACTTGGGAAGCGCAAAAGACGCGGCAGTATGAAGCATGCCATCGTCTGGCATTCCCTCGGAATTCATGAGGCGGAAAGCGTCGAAATTTCCCAGGAAAAGAGAGGCCATGTGCAGAGAGAACCTGTCCGGAAAAACCAATTCCACCCCAGATACGTTCGGGTATGCACCAAGGTAAGCTAAAGAAGCCCCAGGAATCTCCGAGTTCATTATTGTATCTCTATCCATATCAAGTAGCGCTTCCAGAATAGGAGTACGTGTTTTATCCAACAGGCAGCCAAAAGCTGCGGATACTTTTGTCAGAGGTGTCGAGTATAGTTGAAGGACTGCACGTGAATACTTAATATCGAAAACCTTGAGTTATGAAGAACATAAGACTAACCTGAATTTCCTCCCAGCCGTAAGAGTGCGAGGAGCACGTCATTTTCAATCCTTGGCTTCGAAAAGAGCGCCCAAATCATGGCTGTACATAGCTCAGGCTTCCAACCGGGGCAGAGACAATAAGTCGTTTGAGCTGAAGCAGACCCCCCGCCGCCAAGAATAAGCTCCAAGAGAGCTGTCCCCCTTGGAAATCTACTCATGCAGTCAAACACTAGGTCATCCTGATCAATCCTTGCTTGATATGACTGCTCCTCAAGGCACATCTTCAGCCACCAAACAACTTGCCATTCCTCTTGAAAGTGTTTCAGTAATGCCCTGAGAACCGTTCCTACCTCGGCGTATTTGCTGAGAGCTCTAAACTCAGGCTCCAGCCCCATTTTGGAAGCCAATAAGAAACAATGAGCATCATCCTCGTTTGGATTCGCGCCCTTGGCGAGGAGTAACTGCACGACGGAAACGTCGGAAGACCCACTGTTGAAATTGTCCACGAGGGCATTATAAACGGACAAGTTACTAATATTCCATTGCAGAAAGCACTGATAGGCGCCAATGCGTACGTTCGGGCTGAGGCAACCAGCTTTCCGCGCAATTTCAAATGCAACCCCGGCCATACCGTCGTCAACAATGTACTGGTTTAGAAGCTTTACAGCTTCGAGGGAATTTGCACCGAGAGCTAGAGAGATAGCTGCGCAGTTTTCGTAACCTACAGTGGCACCATGCTAGAGAAGCAATTTCAGAAGAGGCAAATTGCCAGGGTTATTAGATCTTAGGGAGTTGAGAAGAGCCTCAGAGACATCATCGCTCGGAATACCTCTTCCTAGCAAAGACTAATATATCCACTAACCAGGCTTACTAGTCCGTTGCTGAACGAGCAAGGCTCTCGCTGTATCACCACTACTTGGATCATAGGACTGAAAATCGAGAGCAGGAAGCTCGGCCAATCTCGGAATCAACTCCGGCGGAGAAAGATCAACCTTGCCTAGGAAGACTGCAACTTGATCGTGAACATTGGCCTTGGTTGAACCCAACGGACTCCAGGGCCCGATTCTGCATTCAATTTCATCCTTGGTTCTCATCTGAACGCTTCAGAAAACTCCTTTTCCCATCGGAGATGTGATGGACTTATTAGAGCGGGGAAAAAGTTATCTGGCAAGGAGAGCAGGCCTTCCCCTTCTGGATTTCGTGGCCTCTCGTTTTGCTACCATTCCCTAAGAACAGGAGTCAGCACGATCACACATGAGAATCCTACCTAAGCCACCCATGATGGAGGGAAGTGTAGCAAAAGTGCACTTTTTCAGACCTCGAAATAGCGCCACTTACAGCAGCCCCCACGTTATGGCAGACCGATGATTGGCAGAAGGACGGAGCGGTTGCCGTGAAGCATTAATACCATATGGCACTGCAGCCGGTAAATACAACCCAAGCCCCTGAAAGATGGCTTCGGCGCTTGGAACGAAAAACGATAAATAATTTCTCCGAGAATCTTCTTGGATCTTCTTACCTGGAATTTCTACAGGCTACGCGGATTGTCGATTTAGCCTTATAAACCCCTAAAGCTTGTAATGTTCGTACGATTTGAGCTGCGTCTGCATCGGTGACTATTCAGCATGGCCTCACCCCCGTCATCTTACGCTTTGTCTGCTTCGGTATCCCGATCGAAGACTCCACAGGATGAAATCCGATCGTTGGATTACTCTATGCTCCGAGCTTCAGTAACACGTAGTGCCTCATCGGTGTCCTCGGTACCCACTACTCCATCTGCCTATACGTCGCTGGCGTCTGTATCCCGCTCACATACTTTACAAGACGAGCTTGGTTCCATGGCAGACTCGATGTTACGGGCTTCATCAACCCGTAACACCTAGCCACGCACACCGGCAGTCGGAGGACATCTTGATCGTGGCCGACAGAGTATGTTCTTCGACCTAGGCTCAGATACAAGGTTTGGATGATACCATCGGCATGGCAGGTTAATGTGCGAAGAACAACATTAACGCCTGTGTGCCTTTCAATAGAATATAAACCAATCGTCGCAGCCTTAACCCCGCCGAAATACTAAAAATATAAATCTAGTTATAGAAAAAGCGTTGCGCACTTGAACTAGATCATATCGCTGCTGCTACGGTTTATAGCTCCCGTGCAAAGCTATTCCCCTAACTTCCTGGGAGGGAAAAGAAGGAAAAGGTAGAAGATGTCACGGATAAGTGGGTCTATACAGACCCCTACACTATATGGAGCGGATTAACCCTACTCCAGATGATCACACATATAAATAGCTACACTGAAAACCCTTTTCTAGTGATCTGAACCTAGGGAGTTAGATCTTCTGAATATACATCTGGTGATCGCTTCTGGAGAGTGCACTTGTCCACTTCCTACATATGATCGCTACCCCACATCTCCGCGAGAGAAGAGCTTTCACTCGCAGATGCCTAGGTAATAAAGACTTCTAAACCACCTGGCTGGCCCTAAGAGTGGGATATAGGTACCGAAGGATATGTGGGTCAAAAAGAGTCAGCAGACCCTTTCGTACTGCGTGTTCGATATTACGGCTTCTGCTAAACCCTACATAACGTGGTGAGAATACGCATAGCTTGCGTCCCGGGACTTGCTGAGATCGACCGCAGACGCAACTCGACCACTTGCCCAAATACAAGCCCTGATTCGGTAGTTAAAAGCCTATTAAGCCGAAGGGGACAGGGAGACGAACAGTGCACCCACAGAGAATACCACCGAGAGTCCAGTCTTCTGTTTTTTTTTTCTTGTGAGGGCTAGTATTCAAATAACAGTTTGTGGTAGGAGTAGCATGAAAATATTGAACGCGTCGAGATTGATACAAGTTCTGGAAGATACGGTCGTCAGAGCCGTTCTCGTGGGGTACAAGCGAATGTAATGACTAAGATGGTCGCAATATACAACGTAGTATTAGCTGTAATCATTCCATAGCATACCCAGTAGAATTTACTGCGATAAGGTCTTACAACAAAGATACGACTAAATTCTATAAGAATCGTCGCTTTTGCTAGGAAAAAAGTAACACAGTTAAGTATCGTTAAAAAGAACATAATACTTTTTCTAGTAAGCAGTTAAATACTAACCGTAGAACTTAATGCATACTAACATGAATAAACCATTCCAAGCTTTTAGCTTGAAGATTCCACTAGTGAACGAATAACCTAGCCTCTTGAGGTATTTTGCACAACGCCCAGGTTGCCACAAAAAAACGGCTAGTTATTATAACAAGGCCTTAGAATCTTCAAATTGTAATAATTGTTTAGAGTGATAAGGGGAGCTATAAAGGTTTTGTCTCCTTTCTAGCTAGCTAGAAAATCTAAGGTCTTTACGTCCGAATAGCCTCGTATATAGTTACCAACCCTCGTTAATAGTTGTCGACCGGAATCGCCGACCCGTCTCGTATTTAGGTCTCGGCTAGGTTATATGTTTGATCCGCAAACGCGGGTAAAGGCCTTAACGCGGTCTCCTGCTCATATGATTATATACATGATATGCAGACCTCAGTCTTAGGTCGGATCCAGTCTATCGGGTCTATATAACAAGCATAATGATTCCTTTCCGAGCCAAAACCATATCCCAGAGTATGCCCAAATTTGCGAAACATTTATGGAACGCAATCGAAATGGTGTGAACTGATCCCGAGCATTGCAGTGGCATACCTGGAGGCCAGCCTCGTCATATCCAAGACACTTTGGCTGTTCGAGTTTGAGCAGCCGCCAAATGACGTAAGACAATTGGGGGAATCTACCTATTAGAAGAAAGGAGGCAGAGAAGACAGAGTCAATGAATACCAAACGGAAGATATTTTCGGGGTTGCTCATGATGGATCATACTTGGTTTTTAAGCCACGAGCGGGAGGTATCATAAATGATGTCTAAGGAGCGGTTGGTTGATCACAAATACTGCGGCTTTCATGTTCGAGTAAGCTAAGGTTAAGTACCTTTGGTTGCAGTCTATAGTACCACTACAACTACAGATCCTACCAGCGTACAGTATTCCTTAGATCAATATAGCCATATTAGGCGCATCGCCGCGGCAGACTTGTTCATGGGAAACCCTCAGCTTCACCGGTCCCATGTAATCAACGTCTCACAACCGCGTCCTGTAGTAAGAGGCAGGGCCTTAAATACTCCAGTTTGGGAATGCACCATCCGCTACTGGACAACATGATATGCCATAGGAATCTATCCGGTCGTCTTCGGGATCCCTTGCGGATATGATCTTTTTATAGATCATAACCTTTGATTCCTTATTGATCTGCAAGACGATAGGACAAACCATATAAGCGTACGCTATGTCATGTACCAGTTCTGGTTTGCCCCCTAGATCCTGGATGTAGCTCTCCAATTTGTATTTGAATACTCGTAGGATCTTCGGGGCCTCTTGTGCAGGTTGACGACGACGAGACTTGCCTTTACTTGACCTATGACCCTGGTCAGAAGCCTCGTCTACTTGGTGGGGGTTAATCGAGTCACTTGAATCCTCTCGACTGGGGTCGACTAGGCGATCGAGACTATGTGGGCGAATTATTATGGCCACCCCGCTGGCCAGTTTGGCGAAAGTCAAAGCGAAGCGATACCCAGACGGGTTGGAATATATCAGCGCGAAGATTACTTCTTCGCGCTCACTTATGTTGAGCAACCACCTAGTACTCGCGTCATAAGTCGTAGGTGGAACTACAGCGATTGTTTGAAGCTGGAACCCATATGGAAGCTCCAGGAGCTTCTTGCTGATCCTTAGCTCCATCCGAGTCGCCGGATCCAACGAAGGCCACTCCTTAATACATATTGTCTTGGTATGAGACTTTAAATAGTCCAAATCTGGCACTGGGATGCGAACAGCAATAGCATCGTCCTGTCGATTCCTACAGTAGAGATTATCTCCCCAGCGGCGTAAAATCAGGCCAAGAGTATCGCGGCCCCAATTTCGCCGGCGAAAGCCGAAGAGCGCCAAAACTACGGGCTCTTCTAACTTAGCCTTGTAGGAAAATGCAGAAGATGCGAGTTCTATAACAGGCACCGTCACGCGAAGCGTTCCGTTCTGGAACGTAGGAGCATTGTCGGCCAAATTAGGCCAGTCTGGGTTGATCTCGAGATCTCACCCCCGATCAAATTCGCCAGCCTCCAGGGCCAAGAACTCCGATGATTTTCCCAATTTGTTTATAGGGCCATCAAGCGGCAATGAGGCGATTCTATCATCCCTTAGAAGGCCACCGAAAATCGTAGGATCATATCTTTTGCTGAGGATCTCTTGTTGAAGCCGAATAAATGCTCCCTCTCCTCTTTCGCCGTAGAGCAATGGCATGTTTACGCCGAAAATGCCTAGAAGGCAGTATGCGCCATCTTCTTCTCGAGTCGTCTTCCGGCGCCCTGCCCAGCTCATTTTCTCCGCCACAGTCGCGTTACTCAACGGCAAGGTTGTGTCGATATACTTCGAGTAAATGCGGGTAATACTTCCAAGGGTAGAGGAAAGATCAAATTTATTCCCGATTACGTTCCAGTGGGAGTCGTAAAAAACCATATCGCGAGGTGCCAGAAGTTCTTGGAGTGTCCAACCACGAGTAACCCATCGGCATGTCAGAAATAGTTGCGGTTCTGAGACAGCATCTGCAAGTACTACATCGGCAAGGTATGTGTAGCAGACCGTGGCACTTTCGTACCAATGAAACATGGAGTTAATAGCCTCGGATAGTTCTGCGCTGCTCTTTTTGTCGATGCAACAACTAATAGCTCAGTAAGTTAGCTGTTAAAGAAGTGTCGCAGTACAAGGTCACGGCAGCATCTTACGTATCAACCCATGCCCAGTCTATATTGTCCTTTATAGCTTGTTCGCAAGTCATCCGAATCTTGCGGTATCCCTTCTTGTTCTGCCCTTCCCCCATTGACATTTCCTGAAATGTCACTTCCTCTTCGTCCCATGTATGGGAAAGAATAGCATAAGAAGGCGTATTTCCTATGAACTCTTTAAGATGGAGAGATCTGACATTGATAAGCCACATCTTAGGCAATTTTCAGCCGAATGAGGGAGATCTACGAAGAAAAGAAATGGGTGTCTGCTGAAGTTCGATCTTCTCATCAGCAGAAGCAGGTATTAAGTACTGGGGTTCAGATGTTCTCTTAGTAACATTATAGTAGCAGTATAGAGGCAGTATACAGAATACCCCTCTTTTTCAATTTGGTCTGCATACAGTAATCTGCTGAGTATCTAAGTAGCTATGTGAGCTACTAACATTATTCTAAATCAGGTGCTAGCTCGTCTGTGTTCCTCTAGGTGATTCTCATTTACCTATTTTTTGCTTGACAGTAGGGTAAGCTAATTACGAGAAGACCGACGAAGTCTACACTAGAATACGTGGTTCCTTTCGTGGGTAGATTTCTTGGATGGCGCCAACTAGTATACACCTATCTTAGACATCTTGATGCGGGGGGCCTTTTCACTTGGCACGTGCCTACAGAATGTCGTTCTCTCGCGGTCTGAGAGTGCCATCAATATATCAGCGGCTACTATGTAATTGAAGCTAGGATCGGGGAAGATTTGAGGAAGTAAAGCCAATGCAATTCAGAACTCAGAACAGTCGATTAACCATCCCAGCGAGAGCGTATCGAACCCAAGCAAGCAGGGTGGGCCAGGTGTCACACCCACACGGTTGCAATATACTGGTACAGTACTCACTCGTTCTCGGCAGAAACCCGAGGAGCTGGTAAGACACCCCTATATACCCAGATTAGAGCCCGGATACTGTTAGTGAGCGGGCAGCGTGCCCTTAACACTTCGTTGTTTTTGTTACGGTTCGGTCCAAGCGCACATATAGCACACAGGACCCGGGGGAAAGTATCAATGCACGAACCCAAAGCAATTTGTCCTTGGGTGGCCCCGGAGTTGAGCGATGTACTTGACTACGGCCTATGAACGATTTGGCAAACTAAGGATAGGACATTCATCCTCAGCTACCATCCTACCTGTCCGCTTTACCTTCATGTTGTCAACCCAGCATTCGTTAACTACTCTGTACATATTAGGCTTTCAGTATTCTTCTCGAAATATATCGCGCCATTGCTGCCAAAGCTGTAGACGGGCGGGAGCATAACCAACCCCTAACTATGCGGGAAACGCTACTCGTTTACCAGGGTTCTGGTGGCATATTCAATTGGGAACATTTTTTGCGACCACAGATTGCTAGATTAGGGATTTCCAACCCCTCATTGCCAGATCCGGAGCATACTCAAGGCACCCTTCCACAATCGTATATAGCAGGGTATGATTTCCGAGTACGACCATGTCTACTAGTTTAGAGTGTCGTGGCCGGCGACGAACACTGGGTCTTATGCAGAGAACGCGCATTACCAACATCCAATCACATAATGTCGCGCAAAGTGATATCATATACTCAATACCACGTATAGTATTAATGCTATGCACGCAGCAGGTAATGTCCATATAGGACTATCTGAGTCAGCTGAATGTACTATACATTGATGGTCGAGGCTAGACCTCGAAGGAAACGAACGATCTGACGGGTCCAATATACGGACCGGCGCAATGCTGGAGGTCGGACCAATCAATCTCGCATGATGCTCGGGTAAGAACCGTTGCCTTAGCGACGTTACGGGGATGCTACACTGATACTTGTAAGTGAATGAATGGTTGGCGAGGTTGATAACAGACAGCCAGGCAGACCCTTTTGCTTATTGTTTGTGGTGATAAGCGCCACGCAGTGAGGCAGATACTTAACCAGTAGAATGTAGACATACAGCAGGCCGGTCTCGCACGTCACAGTATACTGTCTCAAATGATTCTGCGTGACTTCAGGTATTGGTAACACGCGGTGTTCATGCGGGAGCACAACAGGCACGCACCATGATATCCAGCCTTCGACATTAATCACGGCACTCGGCAACGACTGTCGTGGTCACTGTTACCGTCTCAACTTCTCCTCTCTTGGTACCTGTACCTGCAGCCGGTCATCCAAGCGAAAAATTTTTGGGATTCTGATTTTGATCAAGCGTGATGCGAATCCACGAGTGAGAGATCGTCATCGCAAACCATTTCCCTTCATGGGTGCCAAGCCTCGTGATCTACATTACTTACATGCATACATACCAACCCCCTCCCGTCACTCCTCGCCTAGTCTTACCCGACCTAACTTGCGCAAAACTTTTACTCTCTTAGATACATACAGTAGTATATGCTCACTCTTTAAACGAGTCGTAGTGTAGATAGGAAAGTGGAACAGCAGCCGCTCGACGGGACCCAATAAGCGGATGGCGTGTGATGGTAAATACGAGATACTAAATCTCTTGGCGAGAGCCAACATGTTCCGACCAAATGGCACAATTGGCAGGGTTCAATTCGCAACGTAGCATACCAACGGCGTGAAAAGGTGAGGGATAATTCAAGTTTATTCTATCTGATGAAATCAGTCTTGCGACTGCAACTACCTGGTATCGTCACTGGAAAGGAGCGCGCTATTTGTCATGACCACCAGCCGATGAATCGAAAAAAACGCCCGCCTGCCCGTTAGATCCCCCCGGTAGTCCCCCGGCATTAACATGTATGAGTTTTTCGTCCCAATGAAGTGCAAGCGTCGTTGAATTCGTATCAGAGTCTTCCAGATTAGAAGAGCTCTTTAAAATGAGTGACCAGAAATTCCATTAAATCCTCCCACTAATAACAATCGATTGCGAAAATCCCGTTAACGGACCTTCGTATTCTCCATTACCATCACCCCTCTTTCTCCCGATCTCGCCGTAAGTCTTCACAATCCACTTAGAGCGCCAAGGCAACAATAGCGGCAACAATCAAGGCGCCCACCGGACCCACCTTGGCAGCCGCGCCTGTAGGGACGGTGACGGGGCCGGTGGTGCTGGGAGTAGCGCCGGGAGTGGTGCTCGGGCCCGGGTATGAAGAGCTGGTCGGGGGGATTGTGACGAAAGTCGTCGAGTTGTTAACGGGGTAGGTAGGTGTGTAGGTAGGGTATGTCACAGGGTAAGTAGGCGTGGAAAAGGAAGTGGGATAAGTAGGGGTTTCGGTTGGGTAAGTGGGAGTCTCCGTTGGGTAGGTGGGAGTCTCAGTGGGATAGGTTGGCGTTTCCGTAGGATAGGTTGGCGTTTCCGTAGGATAGGTGGGAGTCTCCGTAGGGTAGGTAGGAGTTTCAGTGGGATAAGTAGGTGTGTAAGTAGGGTAGGTGGGTGTCTCAGTAGGGTAAGTAGGAGTCTCAGTGGGATAAGTAGGAGTCTCGGTAGGATAAGTTGGCGTCTCCGTGGGATAGGTAGGAGTCTCCGTGGGATAGGTAGGCGTTTCCGTGGGATAAGTTGGCGTTTCCGTAGGATAAGTGGGAGTCTCCGTGGGATAGGTAGGCGTCTCAGTAGGGTAGGTGGGAGTCTCAGTAGGGTAAGTGGGAGTCTCAGTGGGATAGGTAGGAGTCTCCGTAGGATAGGTAGGTGTCTCCGTGGGATAAGTTGGCGTCTCCGTGGGATAGGTAACAGGATATTCGGGCGAGGAAACGGGGTATCCCCCGGCGTTGACGTTTGCAAACAGCGCAACGGCTGGGGCCAAAGTCTGAGTGAACTTCATGGCGATAGACTCCTGAGGACGATTAAGATTAAGAGTAAGAGGTAGTTGTGCTTTCCAAGCGAGGACCGAAGCGAGTGGTTGGATTGGTTTGAACGATTGCGATGTCGACGAACTACGACAGACGATTTATATAGCGACTGTGAGGAGCAATTATATGCTGGATAAGAAGTGAGATCTGTTTCCAAACACGAGTTCCTGCCCGGCGACCTATATACCTATTTATTTTCAAGAGGGGCTGGCAACCAACCTGGTGGGATGTGGCGAGATAGCCATCCTGGCTTAGATCTACGACTAATCCCTGACCACCCTCTTTGTTTCTAGGGCAATGGTGCATGCAGCCGAGACAGATCAACAAAGGCCACACCCCGGTAACCTCAACTCACTACTACGATCACGGTAGCATCGTATGTGGCGGTTCGTTCAGATCAAGCCAAGAAACCGAAAACGCCCGCTCCCACCACCAGCTTTGGCTAAACGCGGCATACTGTGTAGAAGCATTACCATCTTGGGGGTTTTCAGGATACCTGGCGCTGACCGGAGTACCGATGAAGTGAGTGTACTGTAGGGACTGTGAGAGGTGCCAACCACCTCAGCCAACGTTGCATCAAGAGTGAATCCCTAACCTAACAGTAGTATACTATGTAGGAGCGAATGGCGGGCCGATGAGGGAAAGCGGCCCATCGTTATGGCTCCATGGTAATACGAGGTCACGGCTTACCGAACTGTTCATCCCGGGAGGTTGGGTTGGCGAGGTACCTGCTACACGGGCGCTCTTGGGAGTCTTGGGAGACGGACGATGATGTTGCGGGGCAGGCAATCGCTGGTAACATGTTGGCAGGGCTGCAACAGGGAGGGACGGGCGATGGGCTTTGTTGGCGTCAGCTGCATGGGCGAAGTCCACGATGCAGCCAACATGGGCGACAAAGGCGGCACCGCAGAGTTGGATACGTCATATTAGGCTATCGACTTTCGGTTTTGGGTCTAGGGCGTGAGCTGACAGGCAGAGGATTCTGTGCTGTTCTGTGCTGGCCAAAGGCCCTTGGCCGCTTTCGGGGCCAGATACGACGCCGCTACCGAAAGTGCCGAGTCACAAACCTCGTGTTGCCCTGGCGATGTCTTGGCCCCGAAAAAGTATTGGCGCCGTGGCCGATCTGTTCGAGTGCGTCATTGGATGGGCCGATTCGCCAGACGACGGCCCTCGCACAGGCCAATCAATACTTAGGTACTCGACGCCAACGCCATATTGCGCCCGCCGGAAGTAGCTGGAAGAAGCTGGTTGAGAGGCGCATGCGCCATTGTCTCAGTGAGCAGCATATTGCGCTGAGTACCGGCGGACAACATGGCAATAGACAATGTGGCACCTCCGAATCCGCGGGGCTGAGTCGGGTGTTCTCGAACTGGCCGCGCAATGCTTACATACATACATAGTATAAGTACGTACCTACCTAGGTACCTCTTGCGGGCCCCCGGCGTGCGTCATGTATGCAAATATGTATTTACACATTACGATGCATTTATGCCGTTTGAACATTGAACAGCCCCGAGGCCCAGCCCTGGGACAACCCCAGAACCTTGCCCGGAACAACGATCTTAACAATGAGACCTAGGTAAGTTCTGTAGACCAACTACTGAATCCGTATATACGATATCTAATTTTAACCACATTTTGACCTCAGCCCATGAACCCGCTCGTAGCTGTCTCGTATAGGTGTGTTAGTCTGTCACATGCCGCAAGTGACTAACATTCCGCTAAAATGATATGATTTTTTTATTTACGGCTTTCGCTAGAATTCTGGTATTCCGCAGGTCCTAACTCTTACTTTACGTTCGATCGTAAACTTATAGGTGCATTGAATTTCGTTTGGCTCCTGACTACGAGTTGGGAAGCATTGTCGGCTTCGAAGTTGCGTTTAAATCACCAGATCAGACGTTGCCGCGCGCAGAACAACCCGCGACTACTTCATTGAAACAGCTCATACTCATGAACCCTTCCTATTACTTCCTAGATCGGTTTCTTGTATGAGATGTGATCGCAGTTGGACCGCATCTACTTGTCCACATAGCACTCTCTGTCTGAGCGTTGCCCAAGCATTGTCTTCGCCGCCTTTGAAGACCACCGGTCGTTTTAATGGACACCTTTTGGGTTGAAACGCTTTCTCATTGCCAGCCCGACCCTCTCTGCTAAACCGGCCCATTACACGCACTTATTCACTTGGCTTTTTCCTCTTGGGGAATTTTCTTTGTCTACTGCATGTTTACGAGAACGGTGGGCTATCCCTATCAGCCATTGGCATTCTATCTCTCATGACAGCTCGTTGTTTGGGCGCCGGGTTGTGCAACTATACCCGATATGTGGCTTCCCTAATATTCAGCGCGCAGGGATATACCTAGGTAGCCACACAACCTTCGCCACATACATGAGCCACTGTAAGTGCGCAAGCCACCACCTAACAGAGCCAAACCAGCCACCGGGGCAGCGTTTCTGTTACAACTCCCTCGACGACGATAACACCAGCAAAAAGTACGAATAAGATCAGCAGCACCAAACTTTGGCTGCACCACAAACTTGAAAAGTGCCGTTATATTCCGGCATATATTAACTAGAGAGATGTGATGCTGTCATATGTACGACCAGCAAATTGCATTGCCTCCCCAGGATCAAAGATGTACGGGATTCTGTAGGAGGGAGGGAGACCGCCAATGCAACTTGTCTTAGATAAGCAGCGTACTATGTAGATAAGTATCACAGAACTAAAAGAGGTTTCCACGCTCTCCGATCTCTCTACTTATTTCTCAACGTAAGCAATATGAGTCATTTTAGGTAATTTGCCACCAATCAGATGAGTTTGATATCAGAGCAGCAGCGACCGACGCGTTCGGCAGTGTCGAAAAAGCCCATCTAAAAAGAATCGCACTTCATATGTCAAAAGCTAACAGTGGAGAAAAAAAGGTCTGTCTAATAGGAGCCGGTTACTGTCAAAAGTGGTCAGAAAGAACTTGCAAAGTTGTCACTTTTCTCGTACGGTAGCCAGTGCACACACCGAGGCAGAACCGAGGACACAAACCACTGATAACCAGCCGAGGTTGACAGACCGGTGTTGGCCTCTACCAATAACAACAACAACCTCCTTCCCGACATTCAATACATGATACCACTATGCTCACTGTTATCAGTTCCGAAATTTTAATGTGCCAACCGCAAGCCCCGTGCATTCAGCAAGACAGCGCAAGAGCTCAGGTTTTACCCATCAGCTGTAGTATAATCTTTCTAAATCGTGCGTGGCGGCCATTGGGGGTTCATTGTCGCCAAGATGCCATGGAGGCAGTACTACTTACCGTACTTACAGTACAGGCAATACTGCCCCACCGAAAGATGCTGTTAGTCTATCTACCTACTGTAGGTACAGTAGTTAGTTGGTACCCAAAATCTGGCAACACTTCCAACCGTTTATCATTGCGTGGTCGGTCGCCTTCACCTCCGATTATTCTCCGCGCAGTTAAGTACAGGGGTCTTAGCCGTATGGCCCGCAACTCTGCCACGATCTGCGTACTGCAAAGCTGCAGAGTGCAAGACGGAAGAGAAGAGAAAGTTTTCTTCCTCTGTGACGTCGCTTGGCTATTCTCCTACGGCCTATTCCGTTGGACGACAGATCTAGCGAAGCCGCAGCTGAGGGAACCACCCTCGCTGATTGTCCGTCTCTTCGTTGCAGTTCCGAATGCAGCGAAGGCTTCCGATTCAGCTGCATAGGAATCCTCTTTATTGGGGCTGCTAGCGGAGATGCCAATTATAGAGAGCTCAGACACTCATACTGGTCCTCTCAAGCCACAAGTGAAGTCGATGACAAAGTCCATGGGCGGCTGCGTGGCTTGTCTAGACTACCTATGAACTCTAGAACACCTTATTACCACTCAAGTTATCAATCACACGTGTCTGCTAAGGCATGTGCGACTCGATCCAGCCCAGCGGCTTTATTCCGATCACTGAAGTCGGTGGCGACACAAATCTGCAAGGCACCGAGGTCTAGACAATGAGACAATGGATCTAATCGCACTGCCGAACTTTGGTTGGCTGGAGCTGTCCCGTCCTGTCAGGAACCAGGCACAGGAACAAAATAACCGCAACGCTGGCCAATCGGCGTATACAATATTACCAAGCCGCATCAACAACCTAGACCCTTGTTTTTAAGAGAGGAACAAAAGCCTTTCCCCCGACACGCTTTGCACCCCACCTCTTCGATGGCCCTTGTGCGGTGTCTCTTCCTTCCCCTCAGCGTGTACCTATTTAGCACACCCGAATAGGTTGGGCCAAAAAAAAAATCTTGATCTTACTAAATCCTTCCCGCGCCTCCGGCCCTGGCTGATCGCGTCAGCCTTACACGTACACTATTATTGCTAATGCCAAGAGCACCTTTGAGCTCAATCCCTGAACAGTGAACCGCCCTATTTGCACAAAGGCCAACGTATCGATTTTTAGAAACAGTTGTATTCATCCCTTTGATTAGGGCGATGGAGTCTAGAAGACCATGTATCCCTCTACTAAGTACAACCCTTTGTTTTATAGATGAGCTTACAATACGGATGGAAAAACCAGAATGGTGTGTGGGGAGCCGCTCCATACAGGTGTGCTTTTGTTAGTGTCCCAGCCAGGGGAGTTGGTAGCGGCCTTGTTTGCGTGTCAAAACTATCTAACTTAGGCCCCGACGTAGGCCATCTTGTGTATGGCATCCTCGACCAATGAGTCCTCAGGGCAGGCTCGCTCACCCTGGATGGCTTACATCCACAACGCCCCTTCTGGGCTTAGCAGATAGATCGGGGCATATTGTCCTTTGCAAGATTTAGCACTCGGCAGGTACCTGCGTCTCAACTCACATGGTGTTGGCACCACCGATGTGGCACCGTCACATCCCGTCCGTCCCCGGCATTCTTTTCCCCTGTGAGCCATCATATAAGAGCTCGTTGTCCTCGCATGGCATCTTGTAGGTTTCACAATACCTCTCCCTTACAGGTAGTACACAGTTGACTTACGATTCATTCCTTTGGCTATTTGTAGCTATCATTCCTTCTCTTCGACAGCGATATACACTCCTTGATTACTAGGCCTCGCTATTGATCTAGCTGTAGCCGTGCTCTCCTTCAACACAAGAATACCATACAACAATACAACGCCTTATCACCAAGGAACAACAGCACATACCACCTACTACCATTCTATCATTCTATACCACTTACGATCACCATGCGTTTCTCTCAACAGTTGACCGCTTTTGCTGCTACTGCTGCCACCTTGGCCAGCGCCAACTCCATTACCTTCGTTAACCAAGATGCTTCTCAACGCACCATTGTTTTCACTCCCAGCGCCGGACTCCCACAGATCCAGTCTGTTGTCATTGCCGGGCTCGACCAGGCCAAGGTCGACTTCCCCCAGGGCTGGATCGGCAATGCCTACTCCATCTCAGAGGGTGCGCCCAATGTTGTAGGCATGCTCGCCGAGTAAGTCATATCATTGCTGCTTATTCGTGACCTAGGCTAACCTCCTACAAGGGTTACGTTCCAAGGCTGGCAAGGGATGACCTACTTCGACGTGTCCGCCATTGTGAACCCCAATGACCACGATGGTATTAAGGAACTATACCCAAACATCGAACAGGACGTCAAGGAGAAGCAGTCGGTTTCTGGTTGTACCATATTTCCCTGCTCTAAGGCATACTACCATCCTGACGACGTCCAAACCGTCACCACCACAGAGGAGGATCTCATCTGCACCCTTGGCAACCCTCCCAATAACGCGGTCGCTCGTGATGTCGAGGTAGAGCTCGTCGCCCGCAAATTCGTCTTGGGTAAATTTTAAAGACGGAGCAAGCACTCCCCATTTGCTATCTAGCATTTAGACGAATCTATCGCGCTGGGCGCTCAGTACGATGAACGACAGACATGACGAGATACCCCACACTCATTCCCTTTTTCTTCGGCCTTTGCGGTGCTCACACGTTGTAGCTCGTAATGGCAGCGTTTACGCCCGTTCAGTATATAGAATTCTCTTACGTGGACATGGACCCGGGATAAGGTGACGGGCAGAGGAACCTGTTATCCCCCATTTGGTGGTCGCGATGCGATCTGCTGCCGCCACGGTCATGCTCGATTTTGACAATCGTGCTCGGAACAGCGAAATCATGGTCACCAAGGCTTCATACCGTCCTCCCCCATCCCCGTTGGCATGCACCACTTTACTTCTTACATTCGCTTGCTCGAACTATCCAACGCTTCATTTCATGTACATATTTAGGAGGAGGTCGGGGCGCTTGAGGGATTATCTTTACAGGTATCATCAGCTTGCCTTTTTCCAGAATAGCAAACGAAATCACCTTATCGTCGTACGACATCATGACCGCGACTGAATGTCCAAGCGTGCAGTGCATTTCAAACCGGTCTTGCTTCGGCTAGCTTTACACGATGATCACAAGTTGGGCGGCTGAGTAGACTCGATAATTCTTCAAAATCCTGCTTGCCATCCTTCTCTAACCCTACAATTTGCTCCTCGTCGCTAGAGTTTCGGACCCCGGCCGCCACGCACGAAGTCGTCGTGCGGCCCCTCCTGCCTGTTGCTACCCGCCGCTAAGCTGTCTTGGCTCTCGGATCCCACGATGCGATGCAAGACACGCATGCATTGTCGGCGAAAATAGCAACCCCTCCCTTCCATCCCCACTCCTGTCTTGGTGCTGGGAATACCCGTCGGTACTGCACCACGCACAATTAGTACTGTAGATCTACTCGACCCCATTTCCCATTCGAGACACATAATTCAATTATATTTACAGTAAACTTGCTAGTCGCGATTCTACACTACACTATCAGGTATCCATGTGTGCGTAAGCCGTCAGGACTGGATTTACCAACATATCTCAAAAAGCAGCCCCCAGTAGCGCCAAGGCGCAGAAAAAGTAAGTACCTAGCGTAACGCAACCCACAGCCAACTTTCCGCCCCGAGCCCAGCCACGTAGGACACGCGCGTCCCACGACAACTTCGGGGGGGTTTTTTTTTTGAAACGTGTAAAAAGCAGAAGCAATCAATCAATCAATCCACCAATCCGCAACACCAGCCTGGCGACTGGCGCATACAAATTATCTTTATCGGAAACAGCCCAACGCGCACTTGAACACCAATAACACGCACGTCCCGCCGCAGGGAAGAAAATGTATTGGTTACGCGAAGTATATATACACACGTCACGAAGTTGTTCGTCGGATGTGACGCGCCACAAGGAGGGGGCGACGGGGTTTGACCTTCAGCCAGGTGAAAGTCGATGATGCCTACCTATAGTTTTACCTTGCTATGTAAGTGATTGAATGCCTGATAGGTAAGTAGGTAGGTAGGTAGGTAGGTAGGTAGGCAGAGACGTACTGTAAGTATATCAATACTCGGCCCGATTCGACGAACCCGGGGAAAAGGCACGGATGAAGGCGAACGTCATCTATTCGTCCCCCCTTCTTGCGGTGCTGGCAGCCGTTTGCCGTTTGCCGTTCATCGTATTACCATTGATGCGATCTATCTGGCTGTGGGTAGGCCGGAATTATGGTTCGCGGCGGTTCCCAGTGATGGTTGGTTCGGTTCGGTTCGGTTCGGCCCGGGCTGGATAAATCCACACCAAACGAGATGAAGAGCGAGAATGGGAGGGGGGAAGTTTATAAGTAGGTACAATAGTTCCTTTCATACTACTTACGTACAGATAAGGTAAGTTTCGAGAAGGATAAAGCGACCACCGATTTCGAAAGCGCAGCATGCACTCACTCGTCGCTTGTCATTGGTCACAATATCCCTTGGATAAACCAGGAGTTCATCCGGTGCTGCCCTCAATCCATGTTTTAGCCTTTGGGATATATGATGTGCAGAATATCATGCCGGGACGAATCTTGCTGTGGGTGTTATTAGTGTTATTATAAAGATCGGCCAGATCCGGACATCTGGCGATCCAGGCACGCGAATGCCACGTGCCGTCTGGAGCGACGAGAATAGGACCGATCAAAGGCATTGACAATGCAGATCATTGCCAGAATCTTCCACACGTTGAGAGGCGTATAAACAGCAAGTTCAGCACGATGGTAGATGAATTCTCTACGAGCGATCGTAATTAAACACTCAATTGGGGCCATATTACCGAGGTGCTGAAAATGCGCTCGAACGATTCTTCCAAAATCAGGCTCGAGCTCTTAGGTCCTTTATTCTCCGACTCCCGCGACATTGACTGACACTACTTTTACTAAAGACACTGTGCTTCGGCCCGTCGCGAGGCAGGATATTCGCCTCCCGGCGTTAGACTCGCCGTGTCTTAGACACTCTACCACAAGCCTCTGGTGCTTATCTAGACGTGCGAGCAACGTGGCTTAAAAGTTGCTATCGTAGTTCATTAAGCAGAACGAAAACTAAGTGCGCAAGGATCCAGTCACAGTTATGGATTGCCCTAGAAAAGAAGTATACGTGCCTAAAGGGTAACTTGCCATCGCCATATACATTTGATGCTGGAGGGGCTTTGGTGAATCCAAGTAGATGCCGCTTTGTTAGAACATCCGGAGCCTGCGTGGAGTACGTCCAACTCTCTACATACAGGTGCTTGGTTACAATTGCCATGGTTGTTTGTGTAGGTTGCTATATGCAGGGTAGCAAGAGAAAAGTTGTACTTAGTCTTAGTATTGACAAGGTGTTGTTAAACTAGGGGCAAGACCATGTATAGCTAAAGTGTCCTTAGGCAGTTCTATTAACTAAAATCTAAAGAGAGCAAGGAATGCTGTGTAAATCTTTTCAAGATTAGGTTGGCTCCTATAAGGGCTATGTAAAGAGATTGCAATCTGGTTATTAAAAACATGAATGAAAACAAACGAAAACAAAAAAAGATGGGCTCTTGCTTGGTCGGTTAAAGGACCGAACTCACCGCCCTACCCGTTCCTCCTGGGCGCGTTGTCTTATGTTCGCAACGCGTTCCTCCCAGGATTCCGAGGTAACTTCGGACTTATAGTTGCCGGTACGGGATTGTTGTCACGCTCTAACCAACTCGACCATTAAGGCCGTTGCTTAGGGGTTGCTGCGTTTGGTTTAACTTATCTGTTTTGTCTTTGGAAGGTAGGTGGGGGTAGGGGTACAAAGACACCTAATCTGGATTGTTGTTTATTCGGGTTGTTTATTACGGTTGTTTCTAGGGATATCTCTTATTTTCTGTTAAGGCTAGCAACCTAGTCTAACTCTCGAAGCAAATAGTTAGGCCGTCGAGCTCGAAGTCCTTCCTTAGGTGATAACTAAGATACGTCACCAGGCTAAATGCACTCGCTAGCTAGACAGGCTACCTGAGCTCAAGGCCCTCTGGACTGAGTTCGAAAAAAAATTTTGGGTTAGAGGTAGAGGCTCAGAAGCCACACCGTAGAGTATAGAGCTCGCTAGAGGATTGAGCAATGGGTAGATGTGGTGTAGCTAAGCTGGATCGACTAAGGGCTAAGACCAAAAAGCAGGCGTGTAAAGTTAAGGGAGCTCTATTATCTAGGGGTTCTTTGGATAATGCTTGGACACCTAGCCTTAGTTAGCTAAATAGCGTAGCCCGCGTTGTGAAGAGGTATATTTGAAATATAAACGAGTGGTAAAGAGTTGTCAAAGCACTAATAGGTTACCCGTCGATTAGATTAAATAAAATGAAATAGTCCGTTCAAGTCACATGTTAATACAATTCCCCATTAATTTCTAAAGCACGGTCCAGTCTTATTTAAAATATTGAAATATCGTGCGACTCGGGCACGGGTCATGGTACTCAACGTACTCAACGAAACTTGCAAAGGGAGGGGCATGGATGTCTTGATATAAGATATGAATATTCGGCGCATCTACTGTATACATGGATGCCGGCCATACACTGCCCCGGGCGGTGCTAAGAATGCAGTGAAGCCGGCTGACACGGGACACGACTCCCGGGCGACGCTAAAAATGCAGTGAATTTACGCACGGGTTTGCAGAAGGATCAAAGCCTCCTGGGCGCGCCTAAAAGTGCATTCAACGGATAGAGCAGAATATGTCCGCAGAGCCTCCATCTTCTCTCAGGCGGTACTCAAGATATAATAAACGGATAACATCGTAAGTGAAGGGATTAAAAGATCGCCGTAGAACTTTTGTTTCTTTTTAGGCGGTGCAGGAATTGTAGTCAACGGACAAGACCTACCTCAAGCATAGAAATTAAAGATTGCCGCAAAAGCCCCCATCTCCTAGGCGAGGCTAAAAATGCAGTGCATCCTGCATCTACGCCCAACTTCAGCGGCATCAAGCAGCGCCCCAATCTATATATATGCTCTTTCAAAAAAGAAATTGATAGGAAGTACTATGCATCAATCCCCCAGTAAAGCCCCCATCTCCTAGGCGAGGCTAAAAATGCAGTGCAATCACGCCCAACTTCAGCGACATTAAGCAGCGCCCCAATCTGTGTATGTGCTCTTTCAAGAAAGAAATTGATGGGAAGTACCATGCATCAATCTCCCAGTTTTAGAGTCGTATGCAGTTTAACCCAGCGTTGTGTGGATCTCTTCAACTCTGAAAGATGAATTTAAGCTTTAAGAGAATTGATTCCATCATACCTCAAGCGATACCCAACAGTACAGCTAACTGGTCACGGAAGCACCAAGGTGCTCCACGTTTCTCATCGCATTCGCTGGTTGTTGCATCTAAGCGCATTGCGTCGTAGGGAGTCAACGAGAGCCGACCAAAAGATCAAACCGCAGTAATTCTATACGCGTGGCACTAAGCACTAATAGTGGGTTGCTCGAGGTCAAGATTGGATATCGAGGGTCGACTTTGAGTTCACGATGTCAATATAATATTATCGGATGAGTTCACGAGTTGCCCCTTTTCGTAGACCCTCGAGGTAGTCCCCATACACTGGTGGAGCTGGATCGTGACTGGACTAAAGTTACGGATTCATGGTAAATGGCGTACATATACATAGCATAGTCATCTAATTGACTAGGATAGAGCAACCGTTTCTGTCTAAAACGCCAGCTCCACTGCTGACCCCTGCACCCAAAATAAGTTTGAGTTTCGATTGCTTAATTCGAAGAGTTATTATCCGTTGACGCCTTTCGAGCGTTATCATCGGCCGTGGCATCCGGTTTTGGACCTTGGCTGTCCTTCCTCTCGAGTTGCGTTTCCGAGCTACTCTTAGCAGCAGCAGTAGCTTGTTCTGACTTCTTAGATTTCACGATGTTGAGTAGGTAATCGCCGGTGTCCCCAAAGCCGTCGATCTTACCAAGTCGTGCAATAAGATAATTGATGTCAGACTCCATCCTGTTACGCACGGTTAGGGTTACGATTACTTCCAAAGCAGAAACTTCATCGCGCCACTTACCGATTAGTGGAAATCTCGTTCTTCGCTTCAAGGGCCTCCAAGGTCTTTCCGATTTGACTCTTATAACTTTCAAACACAGGAGTCATAATAAATCGCACTGTGCTCTCGGGTAGGTGTTTAGTGAGGACTCGATGCAAAGTCACCGTCTCTTTCACAAGTGTTTCCATGTACACGTTTACTGTCGACTCGGTTTCCTGCTCCCAGGGTATTCCCTTAATTGTCTTAGCATGTATAGCAGCTCGGCCGCTCATAATCTCAACAAGCTTGTCGTATATGTTGTTCTGATGTTCCTGGAACAGGCGCTTAACCTTGTCAAATTCGCCCATCAGAGCGGCGACACTCGCGTTGTTGACATGGGGGCCTGATCCAGCGTGCCGTCGTACAAACTCCCGAACATGTGGAATGAGTGTGGATATGAATGCCAATGCTTGGGAAGCAAGAGCGAGATGCCTGGTTGTGATGTTTTTTAAGCCAGCAGACCGCGTCGCACCAGCTCCGAGGATGAGCTGAGTACACCTCGAATTGAAAAGCTGGAGATAAGCAATGAGGGAGGCAGAGATATCGGATGCCATTGAGGGAATACCAGTGATGAGATGTAAGAAATGTGTCATGCCTTCAAGACATAAAATGGCAGAGTTGGGTAATATGAAAGGCTCCGAATCTATGACGGCGCTTCTGACCTTCTCTTTTGTCGTTCCGTTGGACTCCGCCCTGGGTCGTCCATTGAGTTTGGCATCTTCATCATTCTCAGACTCAGAAAGCGGAATCCATATTTGACTGCCTTCGGTCCAGGATTTACTATCTTTTGTGCTGCATTCTAGGATGTCACTGAGTAAGACATTGTGTCTTTCGCTAAAATCCTTGGCGCTCCATTGATCAGACTCCATGGCTTGAGCAAGTTTTTGCTTTTCCGCATCGCCATGGGACTGGATGAAATCTTTGATATGGGCATTGACTACCGTCTTCAAAGACGTACCGCTCCTGCCAGAAATAGATTCGCATTCATTAGCAAAATAGAGGTTGAGAGTAAAGTATCTCAAGAACAATACGAGCGGTAACCGAGTGCTCTGCTCTGATCGCACGCGAAGAACCTTAACAATCTTGTCCTGGGAAACATCAACGGCTTGGCCCAGAAGATTTACCATGTCCATAGCCATATGTATATCTTCTTGGATATCACGATTGGCACTATTGAGAGGCGGCGATTTAAGCTGAGAGGGTGAGCGGTCGCTCGCTGGTGTCGGTGTTTCTCCAATCGAGCTCGCAGCATCGAATAACACTTTGACCTGAGTGGTGAGTCTCCGTAATGTTTCTGTAACACTGACGTACATCTTCGTAAATAATTCTTCCGCGTCTTGTTCGTCTAATGCTCGCAGGTTGCGTGCAAGGATGCTCGACTTCTCCTGCTGCGACAAGCGCTTAGAGTTTACTGTAGAGGCAGATACCATCGACTCGTTATCATCATCATGCGAGGTTGGTAGTGGGCGCTTAACAAGATTTCGGATTTCCCGTAACACAACCTCCCGGTACGAGGCAATGGCGATGGAGAGATGCTTCGATCGATGCAAACCAACCAATGCGGACATCAGCTGAGAGCGAAGATCCTCGGTTTGGGCCAAATAAGCCGGGAATACCGACGGATCTCTACTATGGCTACCTCGGGATCGCATTGCGGCGCTGCTCCAGCGTAATAACACTTCCTGAGTGGAAAGCTCATCTATATGCCGTCTTAAGTCTCCTAAGAGAATTTCGAGGAACCGTGATTCAAACGCTTTGCCAACACGGAAACGCAACGTAGCAAGGTCATCATTGACTCCTTGGAGCGCTACTGCGTCTCTCAGATCGTGCAGTCGTGGGCTTAGATCATCTCTATCTGTCGAATTGGTTGTGCCTCGGCCGGCAATCAGATTCTCCACGTTATCGATGTTGTCCAGTGCCCTTTGGAGATCTCCAGCCTCTACTAGGTTCTCGCATGTTGCTACAGACTCCAAAATGTTTTTCAATTGTCTCACGGCATCATTCAACTGCTGCAGATTTTCGCGGCGCCGTTGTTTTTGTACGATTTCCAATCCGCTAGTGGCAATCTCGTGGTCAAGAGATTGCAGTTCTTTCCGTAGTGTCTTGATCTGTTCAACAGAGCCTGAGGCTTCCGAGTGAAGCTCTTTCAAGGATCCTAGAGCAGTGAAAAATGTGGTAGACGCCGTGGATATCGAGGATATGAGATGCATCTCCACGGTATCCATATACCAGGAGAGCTTCTCTTGTAATATTGCGTTCGTAGCTAGCGCCTTGCGAGGCACTGGGGTATTGCCGTTTGCTAACTTTTTGTCCGCAGCGGGACCAGGAGCTGGCGGGACGACCTCGGATTTCTCACTCACAATATCAAACGTTCGGGGGTTCTCAAGATGGAATTCTTCGTCGAAGTAGACGTTTGGAATGGTAGACAGGGGGGGTGGTCCGTGGGCGTGTTTACGACTGTATCCCGAACTGGATCTTCTGCGTATCGGGGCCCTCGATGGGGGAGAATCGATTGGCGACATTGACCGGGTAGAAGCAGATGACGTCGGCCGCGTGGAAGACGACGGTCTACCTCCTGGTCGTAGATGGCCATCGTCCTTGAGCCCTGCAGGTTCATCGGCTCTGCCACGGCGAAACACTTGATCGTTCACGTCGTCGTCACTCTCTCGCATGCGCCGTAGCTGGTCGTAGAGGGCGCCGACTTCGGTGAGGTAGGGCGTGAACTCGGAAGCGTCAACATGTGGCACGTTGGTCAGGGTGACGGGCGGTATGTCCTTCGCGGTGGGCGGTTTGTGCGTGCTGGATGCCGGAGCTGCGGTATGGGGTTGCAAGCCGGTCCGAACGATAGGTGGCTGGAGCAGAGTAGATATAGCGTTCTGGCCCGTCTCCAGGACGGCATGGGACCAGGTACCGGAGGACGTGTCGAGCTGGCCGCCGATGGAATGTATGGAGCTCGCGGTCGAGCCTCGGCGAATCTTGGGGTGGGAGGTCACGGGTTGGCGGTGGAAGGCAAACTCGGTGGGGGATGTCGGGGGCCAGGGCGAGAGGCTGTCAACAGACTTGCGGGCTGCGGCGTTGGAGAACATGGCGCGTGGACGTGCGGCGCCGGCGTCGCAGCAGGGCAAGCAGGGGCGAGCAGGGTGGGAGAGGCCGATCGGCTGATCGAGAAGGATCGCGGAGGGCTACCGAGGAAGCATAGCGGCGCGGGAGGCGACTGACTGCAGAATGCCCCGGCGCGCAAGAGCAGTGTTATCCGGGTCGATGGACGAAGGCTGAGCACGAGCAGTCTGGAGGTTCGCTAACCGAGGAGTCGGGGAAGGAGACAGCCTGTAACTACCTAGCTTGCAGCCTGTAAGCCGGGGTGTGGGTACCACTGGCCGAGTTGTGTAAAGGCGGGCAGTCGGGCGGTGATTATAAGCTTGGTTCAAGGGCGAATTGATCAACTTTGTAGCTGGGCGTGCTGTACAAAAGTTGGCTATTGGTGTTGTTGCTGTGCATGGACATCTGTCGCAAAGGATCGCCCGGGCTACGCACGCCTTGTCTACAGTGCACTGCAGGTACCTCTGAGATAGGTTTTACCATCCCGAATCGGAATGGGAAGCCAACCTGAGCCACGCCGCTTTTAGCCTGAGCCCTATCCTGAGCAGCCCGATATGAACAATTCTCTAATACGCATTTCACCACAATTGCACAAAAGCAAATACCGTTTATTGTAAAACGGATCTTGTATGCATTACAAGATGGTCCGTTCAAGTGATCCGTTTAAGCGACTTCCTAGGAAGTCGCTCAAACACAACCGCAAGCCTTCCTCCACCTACGCTGACAACGCCACCCGCATCTCATACACCAACAGCGATGTAAGCGGCCCATCGTTGCCCCCCTCAACTCGGCGTCTTTTAGCTAGCATGCATTATAATTTGGTGTCACTAACGCTGGTTAGCTAACTCCGGGATTGGTCAAACCATATTATCGTAAGAACTCACTTCTCGTCATTATCCATACAGGAACTGCTATTATCGGTTAGGCTATAGCCAGCATCCAAAGAATGATGAGCTGCAGCCGGCGTGTTATCCCGCGAGAGTTGTAGTAGAGATTTAGCCGCCTCTTCGAATTCGCTTCTCTCTTCAATCACCGATCCTCCGGGGCAGTTAAAACTCTTGTCATCTGAGGTCGTGCTGCCTGAATCCCAGATGTCGAGGCCAGCAGGACTTTATGGTTGTGTGTGTCACGATCGGGTTGTCAGCTACTATAGCTTGATTGATACTATGAACTAATATTCCAAGCTAAAGGAAAAGAAGAGAAAGTTACCTAGGCCCAAGGTCTGCAGGCTTTGGTCGCTAGACGTCGAGTCTCACTATTTTCGTCTTATCTCCGTTACCTCCGTCTAGAGTGCCCATTTGGCTGGCTACGTGTGTCACAGTATGGAAGGCACGGCTAGCTGTAAAAGGTAGCATACTGCGGGTCCCAAGCCCTCCGCTAGAACCCTCCTTTCTACCATATAATCAGTTGGCTGACCGTTTGCTCTCGCTTTAAAACCTACCTTAGTATCTTTCATACTATCTAGTACGTACTAATACCTACTTCAATTTTTTAAACGTTCTAAAACTGAGAGCGGTATACTTACTGTAAATCTACCGTTAAGCTTACCCCTACAATCCGCCAAGTTTCTTTCGTTGAACCTGCATAGTGCTCGACATCTTTCCTTTTCCTCTTCTAAAAGGAGAATTACCACGACCCGAGTCACCCATCATCTTCTTTGGCTGACTGTTTACAAGCTATGTTTCGACAGAAGCCATCCGGGTTGGAAGCATTGCTCCACCGCCCACGTCCATCTGTCTTGCAACTCTTCTTACAAAACCCTTGTACCTTTCTATCTAGCAGGCTATATTCCCGGCGGCGCCCAGCTATCGCAGACACCTCGAGATGATCTCGTGTCCGTGGTATGCATTTCAGACACGCACAATACCCGGTGCTCCATTCCGCGAGGCGACATTCTCATCCACGCCGGTGACTTTACCCAATCAGGCACCCTTGCAGAGCTCCAGGCTGCCATCACATGGTTGAGGCAACAGCCGCACCCTATCAAAATCGCCATTGCTGGCAATCACGATCTTATACTGGACGTTGACAAGGACAAACAAAGTGGCAATACCCCGGCCATACGTGAGCAGATCGACTGGGGAGACATCTTGTATCTCCAGGACGCCTCGGCAACTATCACGTGCCCAAATGGCCGCCGCCTCAACGTCTTCGGTAGCCCTCGGTCAAGACGTCACGGCAACTGGGCATTTCAATACCCCAGGGAGGCAGATGTCTGGAAGGGCCTGGTGCCCGACAACACCGATATTCTTATTACTCACGGACCCCCACGCGCCCATCTGGATCTGACAACACTCGGTTGCAATTACCTGCTTCGAGAATTATGGCGCGTACATCCTTCCTTGCACGTCTTCGGTCATGTTCATGAGGGGTACGGGCATGAATGGGCGCACTTCGACGAGCTTCAGTACGCCTACGAAAGAGCTATTTTGGATGGTGGTGGTATTTGGAATCTATTCTGTGTGCTTGGTGCCGTCATCCGCACCCTGTTCCGTTTAACTCCAACCCTTGCTTGCCAGCTGGTGAACGCTAGTATAGTTGGAGGACTACGCGACGACGCCCGCCGTAGGCCTATTAGAATCTACATCTAACGTGCTCCCTTCATATTCTCAGGTCATGGCCGTGCTGCCCATTTTTCTGTACCTGTCAATCCGTACATGCGAGCGGCCGATCCGACCTTAAGTTAAACAAAGAGGATATGGGGCTCCTCGTAGACAATATTCTTGGCCAGAAATTGTTCACTCCACGTCTCTCTCGCGGGCTCACCACCGTCCAGCCCCGGTAATATAAGCCTCTCGACCAATGCTGGGACTTTAGTGGCCCATTCTGGCTCTGTCTCTAAGACAACAGGCCTCGAGCGCAGCTCATCTAGCTCCCTAGGGCCAATGATAACTGGACTGCCTCGGGGCAATCCACGTTCTATCAATCTGTTGAAGGCTTTACAGAGATAGAACGGTAAGACGGATAGGATTGCGTAACGTTGGGGATCTGGGTCTTCCGGATCTGGGATTGCGGATACCGGCCATGACGGGCCTTGGTTAAAGAAGAATTCAATCTCAGTCCTCAACCCCACCGTGAAACCGACCACGATATATTCGTACATGCGATAAAGGGATGCCGTGGGAGACCGGCCACGAGTCAGAGCGATTGCCTCTTCGCGTTCTTTAAGGTGATCCAGTAGCCAGTGGACAGTCGGTGGTCGCTCCACCTGGGTTGAGAGGCTAGTGCGGAGCCAGTTCAGCAAGCGCTGATATGATGCGGATATTTGGAGCATGCCGTGCAGAATGTGGTGTTGCTTGATTCTGATGTTTAGATGGTGTAGATTAGACTTAGATTTGGTTCGCGTAAGAATTCAAGAGGTATACCGAACCAACGTTTGCCGGCCTTTTCACAGTGTTTGATACTGTATGCCAATTTCGATGTTGGTCCTAACAGGGCCTTATTCAACATGATACTGTATAGCTGTAAGCGCTGTACTAGTACGGTCTCGGACTAGCACGGGCTTAGAACAGAGGTACGAATAGGACCCCCGTACTAGTACAACGGTACCAGTACGGAGTCCTGAGCTGTACTGGTCCAGCGGCGTACTAGTACAGTTTAAGGGCTGGAACCGTTTAACAGCTAGAACCGTTTTAAGCTTTATTTCTTTCTGCATAAAATAATGCATAAAGGCACCAGGGCAGTTGCATAGTCACGTGACTCAGAACAGGGTGAGCCGAGCCTGAGCATAAACGGCGATTGCGCTAAGCCTAATCCATCACTCTCTTGGCAATTGGTAAAATGTAGAACCCCTTGATACACCCGATTGTTAGCAGAGCTACCCGGGAGTGGAGGCACATGCTTGACACTACATAGCTAACAGGCTAACAGCAGACTCGACAGGTATCTAGCACGTGACAGCCCATCCATAGTAGTTTCAGGGTCCCTTTCGATAAGGCCTAGCGCAATGCAACCACTAAACGCGCTGGTTGGATAACGCGTCCCCGTCGCGTGTTTCTGGTCCAACACGCGCCATCGTCAATTAAATCTTATCCACCGACCAACAGCCCCCCGATCCCTCGTCCTAGACTGACTTAAATCCGCCTCCACCTCCACCAAGTCTGCGTCTGCCGAGATTCCCGACAATCGCTCCCTGCCACCATTCCCTCATAGCGAGACACCGGCAAGATGGATCGCCAATCCGCCTACTCAGTCTCCGTGTTCCAAAACAGCTCGGGTCCGAACGAGGACAGCCGGCTCCAGCTACAAGAGCAGCTGATCAACTTCATCCTGCAGTTCAGACACGACAACATCTTCGTCTACAGAGACCAGCTGCGCGAAAACGCCTTGTTAAAGAAATTCTATTGCGATGTCAACATAACCGACCTCATCAAATACAATGAAGAGCTGGCGCATCGTCTGGTGACAGAGCCGGCAGAGATCATCCCTCTGGTGCGTCAAACACCCACTCCCCTCTACAGTGCAGGGCGTGCGTCGCTGACCACTAGCAGTTCGAGAACGCGCTGAGGAAATGCACTCACAGAATCGTCTTCCCTCACAACCCCACCGCCGAGATCCCAGAACACCAACTCCTCCTTCACAGCACCGCCGAAGATGTTTCGATACGGAACCTGGACTCGGAGACCATCGCGCGCCTGGTTAGGGTGTCGGGCATCGTGATTGGCGCTTCCGTCATGTCCTCCAAGGCCACCGAGCTGCACATCCAATGTCGAAGCTGCTTACACACCCAGGCGGTCCCCATTCTCGGCGGCTTCACCGGCGTCACTCTGCCGCGCCAGTGCGGCCGGCAGCGTGCTCCAAACGACCCCGCCGAGAAGTGTCCCCTCGACCCTTATTTCGTCGTTCACGAAAAGTCCCGATTCGTCGACCAACAGATCATCAAGCTCCAGGAGGCGCCCGATCAGGTACCCGTCGGAGAGCTGCCGAGGCACGTCCTGATCTCTGCAGACCGTTACTTAACCAACCGAGTTGTTCCCGGCTCAAGGTGTACTGTTATGGGTATCTTTTCCATATACCAGAGTAAAGGGTCGAGGAACTCTTCGACGGGGGGGGCCGTAGCGATTCGAACCCCTTACCTCCGAGCTGTCGGGATCCAGACTGATGTAGACTCAACCGCGAAGGGCAATGCGGTTTTCTCAGAAGAGGAAGAGCAAGAGTTTCTCGAGCTCAGCAGACGACCTGACCTCTACAACGTAATGGCCGATTGTATCGCCCCCTCCATCTATGGAAGTAGGGATATCAAGAAAGCTATTCTATGTTTACTTCTGGGCGGGTCGAAGAAAATCCTCCCCGACGGCATGAAACTCAGAGGCGATATCAACGTTCTGCTCCTCGGTGATCCAGGCACGGCAAAATCACAATTGTTAAAGTTCGTGGAGAAAGCAGCGCCCATTTCTATCTACACCTCAGGCAAAGGTTCGTCAGCAGCTGGTTTAACCGCCTCGGTTCAGCGTGACCATTCGACGAGAGAATTCTATCTGGAAGGCGGCGCTATGGTGCTTGCCGACGGCGGTGTCGTGTGTATCGACGAATTCGACAAGATGCGGGACGAAGATCGAGTAGCAATTCACGAAGCCATGGAGCAGCAAACGATCTCGATCGCCAAAGCGGGTATCACCACGATCCTCAATGCGCGAACATCAGTTCTGGCGGCCGCCAACCCCATCTTTGGCCGCTACGACGACATGAAGACGCCCGGCGAGAACATCGATTTCCAGACAACTATCTTGTCGCGTTTCGATATGATCTTCATAGTCAAGGACGAGCATACACGCGATAAAGACGAGCGGATCGCGAAACACGTCATTGGTATCCATATGGGCGGGCGCGGTATCGAAGAGCAGGTCGAGGGCGAGGTGCCGGTTGAGAAGATGCGGCGGTACCTGTCATACTGCAAGTCGTAAGTCGACACAAATTCCCTCTGCGACGAATTAACCAAAAAAAAACCCCCCCAAAAAAAAAACACTAACAAGAGAACCCAGACGCTGCGCCCCCCGCCTCTCGCCCGAAGCAGCCGAGAAACTATCCTCGCACTTCGTGTCGATCCGCAAACAGGTTCACGCCTCCGAAATCGAAGCGAACAGCCGGTCCAGCATCCCGATTACAGTGCGACAGCTGGAAGCCATCGTACGGATCACGGAGGCGCTGGCGAAACTCACGCTCTCCCCGGTCGTGACGGAGCAGCACGTCGACGAGGCGATCCGGCTGTTCCTGTGCAGCACCATGGACGCGGTGAACCAGGGCTCAAACCAGGGCAGCCGCGAGCTGAACGAGGAGGCCTCGCGCGTCGAGGCCGAGCTCAGGCGGCGTCTGCCCATCGGCTGGAGCACCAGCGTCGCGTCGCTCCGCCGCGAGATGGTCGAGGGCAAGGGCTTCAGCGAGCAGAGCCTCAATCGCGCCCTCATGGTCCTCCAGAGGAAAGACACGATTATGTTCAGGAATCAGGGTGCGCAGGTTTATCGGAATGGCGCTTAGATGAATCGGTGCGGGGAAGGGGGGGGATGAATGTCTATGTGCAATGAGTGAGTGAGTGGGCTTGTTCTGAGAAAAAAACTATGATTTATGAATTGAGTGGGCGTCCATGGTGTTTAACGGTTTGGACGATTTTATTATGTATACCTACCTACCTACCTGGTGGGCACGCACATGGCATGAGCATGAGGAGTACAGCATGCCACATGGATTTGACTGGATCCAACTGGTTCAGTACATAAGACGGTAATTACCTAGATATAAGGGAATGGAACCTGGTGGGACGGGAGGAGTGTGCAGAGGCACTATATTAGCATATCGCACAGCGCTCACCCAAATCTTGGTGACGAATGCAGGCATAAACTTAAGCTCAAGCAAGCCCAACACAAACATACAAGTAGTGAGAGGCAGGGCTTCAATCCGTGGAGAAGAACTAGAAAGCTGGTCTATATCATTGTAAAGTATGAACATGGCTATCTACCTATAGGAAAGTCTGGCAGAATCCATTCATATCAGTCGCATCAATCATACTCCCAACTATTCTCCCGTTTGGTATCCGGCAACATAATCACTTACTATCTATCTATCACCTCAATGAAAGGAGAATCACATCCGTTTCCGGGTTTACAAATGGAGATTTAGACAACGGCAATCGTATTATCGTCCCGAATCGTAGCCACCAAACCTAGTGCGGCCTCCCCACCCACGATGGCTGGGCCCCGGACGACAACACCACCAGTGTAATTGTCGTCCGTAATCTTGTGAGAGCCGCTATCGTGCAGCAGTATCTCAGTGCTGCTGACAGGCGGGCCAAAATGCGAGCCCTTTCCATCCCCTGAGACGCGGTAGTCGTGGAATTGGGTCTGCGCGACAGCGCCGGCGCATGGTGCTGCGGCGAGGGCGTAAATCACGCGTGCGCCGGTGAAGATACGAAGATCCGAGAGCGTGAGTTCAGACAGTAGTGGTGTACTGCTGCTGTTGGCGGGGTGTGCGACGTAGATCAGCCGAAGCTTGCCAGGCTTGGTTCCGAGACGCGGACGTAGGGTGTCATTGTACGATGCGAGGAACGATGCTACAGGCATAACGCCATTTTGCACAAGGCTGCGGGTCTGGACCCAGTGGGACAGCGAGGCGAGGGCAGATGTGATCTTGCCCTTAGTCTCGGCATGGGTATTTGATAGCGTCTCAGGAGTTGCGACGATGACGGTCGGAGCTACACCTTGAGTAGCAAGAGCTAAATCTGGCGATGTGCCTGCGACCGAGTTGAAGGCAACGGAAGCGTTGCTGTAGATCGCCACGAGGGTTAAAACAAGTGTGTACGAGGAAGATAGTGATGCCGCAGGGAGGAAGAGATCTGCTGGAGAGAAACGCTCCTTCGTAGGAATGGCGACAAGCTGGGCCGAGACGGCGGATACGAGGTTGCCCTGAGTAAAACGTGCCATCTCCTCCACTGAGTCGGACTTGGATGTCCAGAAAGTAATGACGTCGGGAGCAGCAGCCTGGTTATCAGAGGAGGGAAGCTCCGCTCCAACAGTTTGCGGGTTATCATTCAAGATGTCCTGCCATGTAGATACATTCACCTCGCCACCCATGCCTTTAGGAACCTCATTCCAATCAAGATGCTTGCTGCCCTCGTCGACGACCCAGATTAACTGGCGTAGAGCCGGGTAGCTCTTCACGACGCCGTCAAAAGGAAATGTGCCCGGGCACGTGACGACGGTGTCAGCACCGGATTGCTGAAGCATAGAGATGACGGACGCATCTGACTGATCGTATGGCAACAGAATAGCAGTCACGTTGTAGAAGCTACAAGCAAAGAGTGTAGCTATATACTCGACAGAGTTGGGCAGGTAGATGGCCACCTTGCTTCCGCCCTGAGATGAGATGTACTGGCCAATCAAATTGATCTGCCGAGTGATATCATCTGTATGTTGTTAGCCAGAGTGAAAAGGCACCAGTATGGGTTGAGTTTACCAAGCTTGTACTCAACAACCTTCTCGGTGCCCAAGACGGTAAAGAAACGGCCTTTGCCCTTCGCGCCCTCGCTCTCAGACAAGCCCGACACAGCCTTGCGCCAAATGTCTCTCAAATCTCCATCACGGCCCTGTGCCCACTTAGAAGCGCCAGGCTCCTTGACATTCAGGCCGCTATTGAGGGGCATGCTGTGAGGCGCGGCGTTTGAGCGGTAGATGGGGGACTCCCCCTCCTGGCGAACTGGCGAGCCATGACCCTGGCGGGCCAGGAGCATGGGATGGATCTCAGGTTCCACGCGGCTCGTGATCGAGTATGTGGTGAGCAGCACCAGGAGGGTCACGACGGCAGTGGAATAGGCATTCCATTGGCCGATGAGGGAGCTCAGCCCGTCATCGAGCTGCGCAAGAAAGCTGCTGAAACTCATGATGACGACGGTCGCAGGTCTCTTGCTGCAGAGCTATAGACGCTTAGTTGCGGGAGGAATACGGCATCAAAAGGGACATCAGGCGTCTGCGGCGTCAAGCATCGGGAGGGAGCGAATGTGCGATGCCTCTGGGCGCGTCTGTGATATAGAAGCACAAGGAATCGACCAGAGGTTCGGTGCTGACATGGATTGGATTCATTCGACCCTTGGATCCGAGGGTACAGCTGTCTTAGGGTAGCATTATTTGGTGGGGCTTGCGCAGGATGAGAGCGGGTAGCAGGCAGAGGAGGGGCAGCGGCACTGCCGGATCTCGCTGATCTGTGCTACCTACGGAAGGTTAGTGGGTACCGCACCCTAGTACTTAGTAGATCAAGCCACGCAGATCCCGGGTGAGCCACAGGACGTCGTCACTAAGTAGGTACCTGGGTACTTGCATGCACTCGGGACATATCTGTGGCTGGCCTATTGGATTTAGTGGGTCTCTTTTCCGCGACCTGGAAACCGTCGCAGCCTCTCCAAAGAAAACAAAGACTCCCCCCAGCATAACATAACAGCCTGGTCGAGCAACGAAAGCTGCTTTTGCAGCACCACGACACGACTCTTACTAACCCATAGGTACAAAAGCTGTAAGAAGAGCCAGCACGGTAGTCCACCCCGGTATTCCACCCCGATAATTGTCTTCCAAGTTGCGGCATAAATCGGGAACCGAGCAACAGCTTCGTTCTAGTCCCTCGCTTCAAGTCAACAAACAACAGCTCCTGCAACAGCTCACCACCCTCTGACATCCCCGGCCCTTATTCGCCACAGCCTCAGCCGTCGGGCACACGCTCCCGAGCTTGCCTAGATGGCCCCAACCACCGCGCAAACGGCACTGTCCACTCCCACCAAAACACCTGCGACACCAGCCACGGAGAGTCCCGGGACATGGCGACATCCTCGCCTTAGAGAGATCACAAAGCGACAGGAAGCATCTACCTTCACTGACAAGAACATCACGCGCATACTCGTCAATCTCTCGCTCTTGGTCGTCTTAGTCGTCTTGCATTCCTTCGCCAAGAAGGCCCTACCCACGAAGCGCTCAGCTCCGCAGTATGTCTAATGCGACGTAGATTCTAAACAGCTCTGCTAACCGCCTGGATGCAGCGTGTGGACTTATTTTAAATACACATACTACGCCCTACTCGCAGTGCCTCTCTGCAACATCGCCATAAATCTCTGGCCATTGTTTCGAAGCAAGGATGATATTTCCGATATCCCTCTGACACCTGGCCAACGAAGACTGCTTGGCCTGCCGCCATCATCGGCACCGCCAACCCCTGGTTCCACGTATAGTACACCACCCCGATACACGCGTACACCATCCGGCTCCGGCTCGGCGACACGACGCAGCTTCTCGAGTTCGCCCATATTGAACCGCAGTCCATCAAATCAGGGGAGCCCTACACCGGCAGGAAATGGATCGAGTGTCACGTCACCAAGTCACCAACTGCTCCACAGGGCCATGTTCGGGGCGCGTCGTTCTTCAATCGGTTCGCCAAGCCCCCTTGGAGTCAGCATATCGACAGGGGCATCGGTATTTGGTAATGGTCCCGAAAGTCCGAGCCCGAGCCCGGCTGGCAAGCGGAGTTCCGTAGGGCTAAACAGCAAGTGGCGTTATGATAAAGGCATGTATGAGAGAGCTAAGGGGTTCAGAGACCTGGACTCCGAATCCATGTATACATAATGAAGGGATAAGAACTATGATAGACGACTCGTTACAGATTAGTAGATGAAGCTACCTGTAAATCCAGAGCGATTGTAATAACTAGGGTACCTGGGAATAACACCCAATCAATCAATCTACGGGCTCGATACAATCAAGAACCGCGATGTTTCTAAATAACAACCGTGACCATGTAATAAGAGTTATGAAGAAAAGGAAGCGGGAGAAAGGAAAAGAGATTCAGCAAAACATATAGCTGAACTTTTAGGGTCTAATCCCAACCACCTAGTACGAAGTTTTGCCAAAGAGCTATGAGGCTGAGAACAGACCCGAGTAACTATATTCTATAACTGGGTTGGCTAATATTAGACCTCTTAGGAAAATGACCCCATAATCAAAGAGAATACACCTCATTATTCTTTCTTTCCAGCCAAAAAGATTCAGAAGAGTCTTTATCTTCGGAAAATAGCTTTAAAGCAGTAAATACAAAAGCCATACCCCTCCAGCTTATAGGCTGAAGCCTCAAGCATGCTTTCGAACCCGAACATAACATTCCAGTATGACATTTTAATTGAGGCCCTTGGATTTCCTTCGTTTTCTAGGTTCCTGAGCTCCTGCAGCTATCCACGGAGTCGTAGTAGTGAACATGCTGTAGAGGTAAGATATTTCGAGATCGTTTTTAGCTACCTACTCCGGGTAAGGAAATCATATGATCCTGTCTACATTGCGATGGTATAACACATTACTCTTCTAACTAATATGAACGTAGAGCCTTAATCTAGTCTAATCCCTGTTATACAGAGTGGGTGAGAGGGTCGGCTACATAATTAAATATAAGAAATTCTGAATTCGTTTCTGTGTCAATATTTCAATGACAAATCCGTGAGCCACACGTAGTTTCTGATAAAGCTACGTTTTACCGTCATTGAGTTCAAGTTATCCAGTTTATCACGTGAAACGAGCTTGAATACATATATATGTAGTTCATTCCTCTAGCTGGATTATTGCAACAAGGGCTTGGAAGGGTGTTCGGATTGTGAATAATCTTCTAGGGCGTCAAGGTGGCCATGAAGGTCTTGTCCCCTCTCCAGCCAGACTAGGGTATATACATGGTATGCAGGTCTCCAGTCTCTCGGTGGTTGTGACAATCATACTACTCGCGATACAATGTAATCTATTCAATACTAGTAGTGTAACAATTGATGAATTGTAGATCACCCCTTCTTCTAGAGGCTATTTTCGAATCATTCTTGTTCTTTTTCTTCTCTTGGGGGAGGGGAGAATTAGGTTTTGTACTAAGTCGGTTGCCTGACTAGAAAATTGACATGCCCGAGCTCATTGAGATAGAGTGTAGATTCCTTGTGAATAGAGAAAATCAGACAATTTACACATTAATTCTCCTTCTGAGCTTGTAGAAATATCAGTTTTTCTTTGTATGTTGACATTAGTTGCTGCCATCTCCCCCAGACCGCTGCCATTGCGATATCCATTGATACGGGGGTATTACCGAATCACGTTTCTTGAAACCTGGTCAATACGACATTAAACAGACTCCATATCCCCTTTCACTATCCATTACACATTCCCGTCTTCTTGCAGACACGTCGTACAAAGTTTGATGGATTTCCGTCAAAGCAGTCTCGATCGGGACAGTCGATCGCTAATATTGGTTGGGGGACTTGTGGAGGTGCGCGCTATTCACGTAATTATTAGCATCAAGTACGAGTCAACGTTCATTCACTAAGTATGGAACGTGTATATGCGGAATCTCTGACCTTTAATCTTACTCGCCCCCATCGCCCTGAGCACAGTGACCGGCCTTGCAACCCTCACAGAGCTTGCTCTCGTGCGGCCCTTTGCTATTTCCTGAGTGAAGACGCTGTTCCGAACGGATCCCACACCACTTCTTGATTCGATATGCGACCCGGTCTGCGTACGAATCGTCTAATATGGGCTTGCTCAGGAAGCCACAGCTTTTGCACCGCTGATGCCATACTCTCGCATTGTACTCTCGTCGGGGGTACATGCGAATAGTGATGGATATCTTTTTACTGCTCCATCCATTCTTCCCGCACTTCGGGTTATAGCACCTGAATCGGCCCATGATACTGGTGTCGTACGTCTTGGTACATCCGCTATCGTCATCATCGTCGTGAAATGTAAAATGAAGGTTATCCTCCTCTAGAAGCTGAGACACCTCGGGGTGTTTTAATGGATGCATGGATGACGTCTCCGGGGACCTGTTTTGTCTTTTCCCCATAATGATAATTGGTTGCGATCGGGCTGAATTAAAAGTTTGAGTATCGTTACGGCGAATACGATATTCCTCTGCTGAGAAAGCTAGGTAGTAAGCATATGTGTATGAATGTCCCCCTATTGTCACGAACCTGATGTAAGCCCTGAACACCCACTGTTGCGCGACGACCTTCGAAACACCTCCGTGGATGAGGCTGGGCTATATACAGAATGCCCTTTGTTCCGCAGCTTCAGGCCTTGTGACAATGTCAGTCGAATATTCAGGAGAAGTAGAGAGAAGCGTTGATGGTGTCGCCGTTATCATATCGTAATCTCAGACATGCGGAGAAACGACAAATCACAAGCTTTCGGATGCATGCATCCTGGTTTGAGGGGCTTGAGGTATCAATCTTGTTATATTCCGGTACTCAATACATTTTTGTAGGTCATTGGCAGAGCCCACACACCTATTGATAGTAACCATCATTTCAGCCAATACTACGGTCTCTCGTGGCCTATCCAGAAGAATAACTGTACGAAAGACGCTATCTTGGCGATACTCTTCACAGTACGCCCTCACAATGGTGGTTATTTCCCCTCTAAGTGGCCCATTCGGATGCTAGCATGCTGTTGGTTGCAAGGCGCAGGTTGCAGAGGTACCTGACAAGGGCAATGATCCACTAGAAAGTAAATAATTTAGTTGGTCAATGGTAATACAGATATTCACATACGCGATGATGTCCGAGCAGTATGACTCATGATAAAAAGGGGTGCGCACAACCATACCAGATAACTCGAGCTAATGACAGCTCACCCACACTACCGCTACAGGCCATTGTAAACGGTGGCTATTCTGAGCCTTGTCGTATAGCTTTACGTGTCTCCATAATTTTTGGAAGGTACTATTAGGAACCCCGTACCTTAGGTAGGACATAGACACGTGTTGTTGCGTGAAGGCCTCTAAAACCAGTTTCGGGGCTAATCTGGCTATATACGTACAGAATGCTCTTTGTTGTGGTAGGTGTACCTCGCGACAGGTATTATCCGGGTTCACATGTATGCAATTGTTTTATATGCTCAAAAAGAGAAAGAGATTGTATGTACCGTCTGGCAATCTTTATCAGCATTCAGCTCCCTGAACATGGTGTCACTGGGTCTGAGAGAAGGAGGTCTATGGCTAGGCAGCAGGAGTTGTCCAAGCTTTTGGTAGCGGCACGTTGATGGCGTGCTGTTTTTAGCGCAACCACATTCTTTCAGTATATGTCTTCTTTTCTTTTGAGCGTTTCGACGGCGTTTTACAAATGACGACGCGACATCTGTCCGCTGTCCGTTGTAGGCGCTCCACAGCTTAACATCGTGTCAATTTCCGTCTCCCAATGCCCCGAACATGGGAAGGTTTGATTGAAAGCCCTGGAGCAGGCCCCGGAACCTGTACGGTAATACCAATTTTCTATTGGTTGTGTGAGTCGGGCTCAGTGAGGCTTTCTAGCTCAACTGATTGGTCGATCCGTATCGATATTAAGGCTTGCGCAGCTCTGACCTTCAAATTCACGTGTCTTTCGATGATATCTGGAACTGGCTACTCTGGTTTAGTTGGAACGCCTTCTCCGTTACAAAAGATCGGATTTTTGATAGCCTTTAGTGCCCACTCCGCCTTCTCTCTGTCGCAATCCGTGTGCGGAAGATATCGAATTGCTCGTGTCTGTCATTGAGGGACTCTCTAACAGAGACACACTGGTCACGTATAGATTATAGTAGTATCTAAACATTACCAACATGTGTAGTGAATTGGATAGAGTGCTCCTCGCGGTGAACGGAATATACTACTGCAAGTACGTAGGGATAGGTCTACCCATACCCATTCACGTAACATATAAATCAGTTAAAATAGAAGGGGAATCTCTTGATCGTATGAAATAAATCGCAATAAAATTCTTCGTAAGTAAAACGAGTAAGTAGCCGGGTGGTTGGCTAACGGTAAGCAAAGTAAGTAGCTAATACTTGACCGATTTATGTACCCCTACCAGTTAAGCTGCCCTTCCTTATTGGTTAAGTTATCCCACGCCACTTCAGTTGTCTCTGGTATCTCGTGGCAAAATCTAGAATTCACTATCTGGAACCCTGAAAACTAGTTTGCTAGGTATATGGTAATTGGCTCTAGACGTGGTGGAATCATGATCAGCGAAGAGCACGGCGTTGGTGAAATTTTAGGGATCACAGCTCAACTGCCGTGCGCAGCGATCTTTTTGGAATTAGTGACAGATAAGTCGCTATAGCTTTTGTCTATGAGTAATTATTTGAGGTGAGTTGTTAGGGTTATATTAGATGGAACTATATAACATTTATCGTAGCTACTTTGTGATTCGCAGAAAACTCGTCCGCCGCATTCCTATATTCTCCTCTTTATAACTCAACTGTCACAATGCGCTCATAGATCTCCCAGAATAGCCGGCTGTCGATCAGCTAAATGAGTCAGTTTGATCCGGTACCAGACTCTCTGGTAGTCTTCCTTCGTTGCTCGGTCAGGGGATCGGTAGCAGATAGACTTGATCGCCAGCGACGGGCCTGTAACATCAGAGCATTCGCAAGAGGTATTCTCCATGCACTCCCAAAAGGGCTCATAATATGCGGGATGCGCCGTTCTTCTCGTCAGGAGGCGTTCTTGGAAATACCAAACACGTGTAAGGGGTGGGTATTTGCTGTTTTTAGGGTTCAGATGTGAACGCTCCATACGAACGGCCACTATTGAAGGATTTTCGTTCTCATCATAACCGCGTATGGTTCTGTCGAACGAAGGAAAGAGCATATCCAAACACCCCTTGCACCCTCGTTGCAACAATAGTAAGAAGAGCATTACTATAGATGTCAAACGTGAGTGGTGCTTGCTCCTCCCAATCTCGGCGATCGTCCTGGACGATGCAGAGACTATCAATTCGGATATACCGGACGCAAAGCATCCGAGAAACGGTTATAGCATCCTTAAAATACTTGGGGGACGTAATCCCAGCGAATACCCCTTTTTAAATCTTTAACGTTGACATGTGTAGTGTTCAGGGGCTGGAAATCGGCCCACCGATGGCTGAGGCAGACGTACTGCGACGTCTCAGCGTGTGGTTCGTACAACCATAGCTGGCCTTGAGGTGGTGACACGTCTAGAGCACGCTTTGGTAGATACTCTGCTTTCTTTTATACCTTTGTAGTATCGGCAGACCTCGTGATTCCCCTGGAAGTTTTCCAACCAAATTCAAGGCGATTTAGTTTCCTCTCTGTCTGGGATTGTGTGCGTTTGCAGGTAGTCTAGGGAGAGGCCATGGAGAGCGTTCAGGACCCTCTGGCGTACACAACTTGACGTGGTTGTTCCCTAAATATGTCCAACATGGCACGTATCAGCGGCTGAAAGGCCCGAGTCGCTTCTAGGTCATACAACAATTCGGGTTGAAACCGGGACCGTTATATTTTAATCTTGCTTCCAGGGGAAAAGCAGAGCATCGCATCCGTAAACGGGTGGCAATTTGGGCGCCCTGCTTCCACTATACCATGAACTGCGGCCACCAAACCTCTAAACTCCACAACCTATCTGTTTCAATACCAACGCGATGAGCCCCCGCTAGAGACTATAGTTACTTGGCCCCTGCATTCCTACCCTCCCGGAGCGAACTCAAGCTATGTATCATATAAATGAAACGATTCCATAAACTACGCGGACAGAGACTGTCTGAATCCGTCATGTTTTTTGGACGTGATCACTATGTCAGCATTCTGCCGGTATTAGTTCCGATTGGCGATAGAGTAAGATGAGAGGAGGGTAGCTTGAACCTGGACTTCTAATAGAAGTAAAAATGTGTGGTTGACGATATTTCATGGCAAAGATTAGGTGTGGCATCATCACATCAACTTGAAGGCTCCCGAAACGCCACGTCTGAATCGTCCGACTGAATTCATTGGACAACAGGCTTCAGCACCCCACCATTTTGGTGGTTAATGCCGAAGGTAAAGCTGCCCCGTAAATCCATGTACACGTTTCTTGGGAGGAAACCGAAATTCAGTCGAATTCTACTCCAGACTCCTAATAGCCACTATCTATGACTAAAATCAAGCCTCGTATCGTCCAAGAGACACCGTAGGAACATATAATCCCCTAGGCAGCAGGTCTGGTATGTGCATATATATGATGCGCGAAGGATTGGTGGGTATTGACGTTGTTCGGCTTAGCGTGAGGTAGATCGCGTATATCGTATTGAGTTATTTCGGCCCGCGATTCCAATCGTGACTCAGAGATTGGCCGACATCAGGGCTCGCTAGCATAAGTAAGTCTACTTTTTTCCCAGGTGCAGCTTTTGCATGATTCAACCTCAGACATCTCCCATACGTTTACTATTTGCTAAGCATGGGTTATCATGTCGGTACACGCAGTTGCAGTGTCTGCCTCTCATGCCTTTTCCAAAGAACTAGTGAGTTCGATAACTCTCGTGGAGGGTCTAGGCGTTGAAGGAGATTGTCATAATGGCAAGACTGTCCAACATCGAAGCCGACTACATATTAAGCCACCGCCTGCGAATTTGCGCCAAGTTCATCTAATATCCTTCGAAACGCTAGCTGGATATGGTGTTCAACCTGCGGAGATAGGGGAAAACATCACAACTACTGGCGTTGATTTACTAGCCTTAGGTATGCTGCTTCTAACTAAACCCTACACTACATTTGCCTACTGAGCATAAAGTCAGGGGTCGGGACAAGATTGCACTTCATTACCTCCGGCCCTACCTCCAAAAGAATGCAAGAGCCTCACGCAGTTGTCCAGCTTCAGGGTGTGCGCAACCCTTGTCCTCAGATCGACAAGTTTCGCCCTGGCTTGAAAGAGAGATTCCTCGTACGGGATGAGCAAGGAGCTGTTATCGGAAGAAGAGCAGGAGTTATGGGCACTGTTGAAGTTGGAGGAAGGATAGAAGCAAAAATGAGAATCATCGTTGATAGGCCAGTCACATTCGTACCTCTTGAATGCGTCTAACGGAAGGTTTACCACTACTCGATTGATTAGATAAGTCCAATGATAGGTATGTTCCTATAAGTCACCTTATTTCTGACATCCCATCACTTACCCTCATATAGTTGCCTACTATTTAAGGGAACGTTACTTACCGAAGTAGAAATAAGAAACATAGAATTACTAAGTAATAAAGCGTCAAAAGCGGGAAGCAGAGCTAGAGTTGCTTCTCTTGCTAGCCGTTTTCAAAACAAAGAATCCTGAGGAGGTGATAATCCGCAATATAACGACCCCATAAGTAGTAGAGAAGGGTTTGACTTAGTGGCCCGAGTTTTTCTATTACACTTTAAACAACATCTTGTAAGGTCTATAAGTTTAAATAAATTTCCTATAATCCAGCTTAAACAATGGATACAAAGTGTCATGAGCCACATATCACAAGCCGCATATACACCTACATAGGTAGACAAAGAAACTCCTTGTATATAGCTAGATAGCATCCATGAAGCCACGGAGATGGTTTCGGGACCTTCGTACAACAACAAGAGCCTTGGCCTATCCTATACGGGGTTCCTGACACGAAGGATTTTAACGCGGTGTAAGCGTGGGCCATGAACGGGGAGCTCACATTGCTGTTAAGGGATACAGGGGTAATTTTCAAAGTCTTGCGCTCTTATGCTAGTGTTTAATAATATTAAATCTGTTACCAAGGGTCCAGGAACCGGTTTCTTGCCATAGCCGACGGGGCCTGCCAATGTACCACTAGACCCAATCTCAATTAGAGAGTCCGGGGGGTCTTTTTGTGTCAGCATCTGCTTGAGCAGCTAAAGACTCGCCGCAGGCCCTCTTGACATAGGCTATGTCGCCGAGGATCCTCATCTTGCCCTCAATCCACGCGACACCAAATTTGGTCGCTAGAAAGATCTCGCCGGGCTGCCCTGTCTGCTGGGACCACTCCCCGAGCAGCCCCTCGTTGGTAAACGGCCCGTAAGCGTCAGATGTGTCCCAGAAGGTGATGCCCATGTCGGTCGCCTGCGTGAGAACCTCGAGCGATTCCTGTTCGTTGCAGCTTCCGTATGACGTGTAGGCAGATGTCATGCCCATACAGCCTTGGCCTTGGGCCGATACGGAGTCATCACCGATCTCTGGCTGGGGCAAGGCCGAGTCCATTGTACTCTCTTTATTTATTTATTTATTTATTTATTTATTTAGGTTATCAGTTAACTACCAGCTGTCAACTGTGAATTTTATGTGGACCTAGTGAGATACATCTGGCTACTAGGAGTTGCAGATTCTATTTTAGTAACAATAAACGATTGGTAAATTTGCTAACAATAGTTTTAGGGCTACAGCAAACTTCTTAGCTCGTGACTCGTAAGCCATAAGATTTAATAAAAGTGCATAAGTAGAGAGAACGACCTTGGGTAGGTATATTACGAATATTATGGGGTGTAGCGGCGAGAACATAGAGGTGTAGATAGAGATGCGGGAGCAGCCCGCTACCATTCCCATCACCGCAGCGAGAACCTGGCACAATCAAGCTTATGGACTTAGTTATGCCAAGTGTTGTAGATTACTGTTAGGCTTTATCGCCGGTCCAGTTCAGGTACACGACTGTCCTAATTGATATCGCCTGCCGCTCAGTGTTCACCGCTATTTCAATGTGACTCTTAGATGCCCACCCCCTGCAAGATGGCAGGTTGTGTAACATGAATCCTTAAAGCGTCCTAGTTCTGGAAACGCAGATAACTATCTCGCAATGGACTTCACCGATTGCATGTGGCTTTTGTTCATCGTACTGTTATCTTACTGGCTAGTTTCTACTGCGGTATTGGAATATGTTCTGGGGCCAGGCCTGCACCTACGAGCATCTGAATAAGTACGGACCCGTGGTGCGCGTAGGTCCATATCATGTCGTTGTCGACGATCCTAATACTTTTCGGAAGGTTAACCGCGCTCGGAGTTTGGCCTCCAGAGATGCGTGGTAAGAGCCTAGGACACTAGTAGATCGACTTCATATAGCACTTTTAGTAAGTGTTGAAAACAAGATCCGCCCTTTAGACAGGTAGATGCGACTGGAGCCCTGCAAGTCCATGCTGTTGGTAGACTTATCAATAATATGACAGTAATATTGCTTTTCTATGTGTAAAAGAATGTGAGGGTGAATATAGAGTCAATCCCAGCCCAAACGCGCTGGCCTCCAGACTTCAACTCATGGCCGAAAGAAACTATACCAGTGTATTATACTACAATGGCCTTCAATGAACCCAAAGCTAAGCAAACGGTTACTCGCTAGACCCAATTAGCTTCAAGCTCACATCCCAGAGCTTTGTCTCCGTCGGGGGGTCAAAAGCCTGCACTGCATAGCCGCCATGGTAGTAAAGAGCATCTGACGGCGCAAGCCATCCCTCGGCCACCTCATCGAGGTAAACCCCTCCTTTACCCTCCCACTCCTTTGCTACGGCACCCCAAACAGTCGTCGCTGCGCCCTGGGCGGGATCCTTAAGGGTGGAGTAGAGTTGTTTGTCGTCCATCATGTCCTGGGTGGTGGGTAGGTATCTAGCGAGAGGGGTCAAGATTCCTCCTGGGTGTACGCTCAGAGCGTGCAAGTTCTGCGACCCGTATCTCCGGTCGAGCTCGTTGGCGAAGAGAACATTGGCAAGCTTGGATTGATCGTATGCCCCGAGCGGGGTGTACTCAGTGTTTTCCTTTTCGAAGTTAAGATCGTCAAAGTTGATCTTGCCTCTGCGGTGGGCGCCCGACGCTAAGACGACGACGCGTGAGTTGAAAGAAGGGGTTGCAGACGCCAGGAGAGCATCCTTGAGTAGGTGGAACAGGAAGAAGTGACCTAGAAAGAAAAGGTTAATTGCTTGTAAGGTGTACGGGAATCAAAAGATCGTATACCCACCCAGGTAATTCGTGCCGAACTGCGTCTCAAATCCATCTTCAGTCCTGCCTTTAGGGCATGCCATGACCCCTATCGGCAATTAGCAGACTCGTCCATGTTGGTAGGCTTATCTGCCCGACTGGTGACAACTTACCCGCATTTTCGATCAGGATATTGAGTTTATGGCCGCTCTTCTGAAGAAATTCGTTCGCGGCGGCTCGAATGCTCTTCAATGAACTCAAATCCATCTGGATAACTTCGACCTTCCCAGGCTTACTGTCTGCCAGAAGCTCCTCCGCGACCTGCTTTCCCTTCGCATAATCTCGAGAGGTAATGTAGACGTCGGCGCCGGTCAAACGAATAGCCTTAGCTGTCTCGGGTCCGATGCCGCCAGGGGAGCAGCCCGTGATAAGCACAACTCGACCAGTCCAATCGGCGCTGGCAACAAGCCCTTGATCCTCGACGATCTGAGCAGCCGTGGGCCGGGCATCTCCTGGCCCTTGGAGATTCTTGTGCTCATGTCGTTCAGCGTAAGGAGCGAGGCGTGCCATTTTTGCGGGTGAAGTGTCAAAATATTTGAAAATAGATGGTATGATAAACGATTAACATTTAACTTTATCAAGAGATGTTTTTTTTTAAAGATAGATAGCTACATTAAATAAAGAGCTGATTTAAGTTAATCAGCTTTTATATTTAACTTTAAATTAATTCTTTTATTTAATCATATGTAGTTAGTGTTATTGTCTATTTACCTTTACTACCCTGAAGCGATTGAATGAGGCGTGGCTATTGATATTGTAAAAAGGATGGAGTAAGACACAGAAGCCACCGTGAGGGGTAGCTTTACGGACACTGCCCCTCGTATCTGCTACAACCCTGAGTTGTCATGCGTTGCGAAGGGAGCGGGTAATCGGTGTTAGCCTAGGATGACGTGAGGCTTGGTCATTCAGTGACTGTGTGATTGTGTGGCTGAGGAGTATTGAGTATATCATCACAGCTCATTGGTTATTTTGGGTCTCTCGGATAAGACATTTCGGTCACATTTTGGTCAGAGTTTCGCGGGCAGTAGTTTGCGAATGATAAACCGTAAACGTTCAGTATTCGGTGCCACTCATGCGCCGTAGGTAGGACCGTGTCAAATGTGAGCCATTTGAAAGATAGCAGTGAGCTTGTCTGCTTTTTGCCTCGGTTCCTATTTTCTCTGCTCCTCACGGACCTTCAGCTGACCTCTATCTCTTGCCAACTATGACCGAACAAACCCTAGCCGATCTCGAACGTCGCCTCCAAAGGCTCGAGGATAAAGATGCCATCACCACGCTCTTGAACCGATATTGCAATTTTGCCGACAATCATCGATGGGACGACTACGCCTCCTGCTTCCTCGAGGACGGCGTCGTAAAGTTTGATGACTGGGAAGACGTCGTCGGCCGCGAAAAGATAGTCACCCTCATAAGCACTGCTGAGAATAGGTTCCAGGGTCAGCAACATTCACTCACAAACATAGAGCTCAGCCTCGACGGAGACATAGCCTCTGGAACCTGTTATCTCTGGTTTGCAGCGACCCTGGACACCTCCACGCCCCATGAGCATCACAGCTTTGGCGGACCCTACGAATTCACTTTCAGGCGGACTAAAGCGGGATGGAGGATCGCTACAGTGAAGTTGAGGAAGATTTGGGCGCAGAACCCAGATACTGAAGGTGTGTTCGGTGCTTAAGGTTGTCCCCGAAATGGCTACGTCATGGAGCAAAGCACCTCAGCATAATTATACCTAGGATTACCAGTTTATCACAGACCCTCATTTTTTACTGCTCCTGTGAGATAGCATTATATGCACAGCCTTTTGTATCATAAAGGCCAGGAAATCGTAACTTGGAGTATCTATATACAATCATCCTCATTTAAAGTGCCCATCGCTGACACTCGTACCATCCAATGTATTAACCATGTCCCACCTCGGCGACCCCTTACCTCCTAGACTATTACTGAACTGTTAGCCCCTGTTCAAGTCTTATCCAAGCTTAGGATATCTCATAAGGCTTCGAAGAAAGGCCGAGGTTTAACTACGGAATACCCTGCTTACTGTATTAGAAATACACTAAAATGGATGGTGAAGTCACTCAAAAGAAGTAAAACCTCCCTAAAGGACCTGAAAAGAAGACGCCACGATAATCCTTCGTGATGTCTTGTTCTTATTATAGTTCTTGACAATGAAATGCTCAATCCCAAATGGGGCAGGACTACAAGCGCCGATGGGTTGGCTCATGCCAGCCTTCGAGGAGGCGGTGCTGAACAATTATAAAGGGACGCGACGTCCAGCGGCATCTCGGATTGACACAATACAGGAGGTATCCTCACAAGCATTTCAGTATAATCAAAATGAACTTCTTTATTCAGCTAACGACGCTTAGTTTGGCGCTCTTGCAACCTCTCGTGGCTGGTTTAAATGTACCGCACTACTTCCACTCTCGCCCCTTTACTCGTCGCGACCTGTCTGTTGCGCAGGTACAGCAAGAGCTAGGTGCTCTTGTGCGCAAAGACACCACCATTTTCGGGCCAGAAGATGTTCGATTCGCAAATGCTACAGAGCGTTACAGTACCCACGCTGTTCCCCATATCGAAGTGGTCGTGGTGCCAGCAACGGAAAGCGATGTCTCAGTCATTGTATGGATCACTTCACCCCACCCGACATAGACGCATTTGAGTGGTAATATTGACTTTGGGGTAGGTTGAATACTGCGATCAGAACAGCATCGACTTCTTTGCAATCAACCGTGCTCACGCCCGGACATATTCAGTTGGGGCCTTTAGTGGCCTGATGATTGACATGGGCCAGCTTTTAAACATCAAGATGCAGCCCGGCAATAAATCTGCGTGGTTTCAAGGCGGTACATACGATGGGCAAGTCATGGACTACCTGTGGGATAAAGGATTCGTTGCAAGTAAGGGACCAATATCCTTTTGACTCATAATTGCTGGAGAGCCAGTTTTACTAACGTTAATGAAAAGCTACCGGTAGCTGTGATTGTGTTGGTATGATGGGCCCTGGACTCGGAGGCGGACACGGTCGCAACGAAGGATTATATGGCTTGATTAGCGACAATATTATCAACCTCAATGTCGTCTTGGCCAATGGTACCGCTATCCGGGTGAATGAGACGAGTCATGCGGACTTGCTCTGGGGTATGAAGGGTGCCGGACACAACTTCGGAATCGTCACGAGCTTTGAACTTAAGATTCACCCTAGGCAAGTAAACACATGGCATTACCACAACTATATCTGGACAGAGGATAAGCTCGAGCGTTTGTTTGAGGAGGCCAACAAGCTTCATAAGGATGGCAACACGCCTGTGAATATGGCCTTAAACATTAATTCGTTTGTGCAAAACAAGACTATCAGCCAGGATAAGGTATTAACATCCCAAACCCCTGTCACTTGAATACTTACAAATACGGAACAGGCCGTCATTACATGGTCTTTCGCCTACCGTGGATCTGCAAGGGATGCAGAGAAGATCCTCGCACCATTCAACCGGATCAAAGCTGTGTACGAGGAAAGTGGTGATGTGTCTTTTCCTGGAATATCCGCTGCTCAAGGAACCACGATCGATAGCGAGACTTGTGCGCCCAACAATACGTGGGTGATGTCGACCGCGGGCCTGAAGAAGGACTTCAATATTACGGCGATGCGCCAGCTCTACGAGTTGAACAACAAGTATCTCAACGCATACCCCCAGCTCCTAAACGCTTCCATCGTTCACGAAAGCTACGCAAACAAGGCCGTTCGTAGTTTCAAGTCCGAAGACTCGGCGTTTCCTTTTAGAGGTTACAACCATCTCACGTATGCCGCTCTTTCCTCGACTCGAGTCTTGATAACATTTAGATGGAGCTGACCCAAGAGAACCAGGAGTTTCGGAGTTAAGGTTCCGCCGGGAGCCGATTCCAACTTGACAGCTATTGCAGAGAAATGGGCTGAAGACGTCCGAGACACATGGAACAAAGGCCAGCCCGATGTCCTACCGTCAAATTACGTCAACTACGCAACTGGGTTCGAATCCCTGCCGTCAATTTATGGGTACGAGCATTGGCGCCTGCAGAAACTTGCCAAGTTGAAGAGCTTGTATGATCCTCTAAACAAATTCCGGTTCTACAACCCCATCATTCGACAGTAGGTAAATAACTAAGCAATTATTAAGCTTGTTGTATAAGAATAGATATGTATAATTCCTTTAGTATTAGATATTTTCTTTCTTTTAGCTATTATTATATAGAATAATTTAAGTATACTTTTTATCATTTTACATTGTATATTGTAACTTAAATTACAAACGGTTTAATGGGGTTTAAACTTTTATTTAGCCTTTTTTTCCTTTTTATTTCCTTTTTTCCCTTTTTCCCTTTTTCTTTCCTCAATAAATGAACATTTTATTAATACAAGCATAATAGAAAATAAAATGCTATAAACCTTTATAACTACGTCATATTTTGCTGTTATTAAATATTTGTCTCTTAAGCGGCAAGTTGGTATTTATGAGGTAGTCATTGCTCAGGGTATAACAAATCAATTATATTTCCACCGGAAGTCAGATCTGGATGCTCAATGATTGAATCATATACCATAGACCGAACTACATAGGGAAATTAACTAAATCAAATTGTACTTCTCCAAACTAGACTCTCTCCTTGCATACTCCAAGTGTTTATTCCTCAAACATCAATTCCCGAATACATGATTTGCTGCGACAAGAATGGGGGCCGCATCATCACATCGACTTCTCTCGATCGTCGAACCTTGGCCGCCTCTTGTCCAAAATATCTTCCGGTTCGAAAGCTGGTCCATAGGTTAGTATATTTCATTATAAGTATGGTTTCATTTCCATACCTCCAACTCAGGTTTGCTTGAACAATATTCTGGATCCCCTGGATATATTTATGAACCTGGATATCGACGTCCTTCCCCCACGAAGGCACCGCCCGCACTGCTTCCTTCCACACAGAGAAGCGCTCGTCGATCAGGGATCCGACCTCATCAAATGCTTCCTGGGCTGATGAGCCAGCCATTCGACATACGGCGACAATGTTGAACGGGCAGTTTTCACGCTACCTAAGTCTTAGTATAATTAAAACAATATCTATCGTAAATGCTCCACGTACCTCTTCTTTCTGGTATGACAAAGTGTCGTTCATGCTTAAAAACGACGTTAGCAAGTCTCACCTCGTCGAGCGTTGATTATAATCTGCATACAGCATGACAAACTCAGCACCGAGATTTTCCAACACCTGAATAGTAGGATGCTGAAACACCTCTTCTGGAATATTCAAATCGTAAGCAAACTCGATTAAGGGGTACATTGGGAAAACCCCTATCGACATTCTTCGCGTTTCCAGCATTTCCGGAATAGTCGGGATTCGAGCCGCTGCGTGGTCTTCCACATGTTGAAGAGCACCAGCGCAGTAGGATGTCATAGCATTGACATATCTCTTTACAGTACCTAAAATCGAATCAGCTAAGATCGCTCGTTAGAACAGGTAGCCGTGACTTGCTTGGAGTGGAGCCCTGTATAAATTTTCTTAGCTTCACTTGAGTGTTTAAGGATGTGGGGGCTTGGTTTTACCGCAGTGAATCGCTTGTAGATACTATCGTGTACGGTAACAACTACCTCTTCCGAAGACCGATCGCGATCAGGCAACATGATAGATAGCAGGTTGTTGATGATGTGCTGCGATGTGATCGGATCATTCCTTAGTTGTCCTTCATCAAACACTAATAGAGCACATTGTTAGGTGAAGATCACACAAGTAGTTTTATCGAAGTGGTTTCCGTCTTACTGTCATCGAAAAGGAAGACCTGTTGTTATTGACGTCAGCTTGATTCGCCAAAATGGATTAAGGCCCTCACCCAGTTGCCCCAATCAGACACAATCTTCAACTTTTCTTGCGAAGCGTAAGGCACCAAGACAGCGCAGAAATAGGAGAAGTCGCAATAGTGCACCCTCCCATGTTGCTTCGACGAAAGGGACATAGTACTGTAGTTAACTGTCAGCGAAAGCTGCCTTTTTTAAGGGGAATAACGGCCATATGCACCGCCGTAACCAGTCCTCTGACTCGATTCGCACGACTTCATAGTAAGGGTTGACAACCGGGTTGCCAACTAGGAAGCCCTTAAACATGTCTGGCAGGGACACTGTGACTTTGCGATCGACATAATCTGAAGACGAAGGAGACATGGTGGTGGTAGAGCAATAGTTTGATTCAGTTTCTAGTGATATTGATCTTGGTCAAAAGGGTCGAGCTAAGGTCATTATGAAGGGGAGCCGCAACCTGGAAGACATTTAGGCATGTCTTCTTTCCCATGATATGTTAATTCTCATTCCACGTTAACACTTGTCTTACACACTTAAAAGACCTCTTGATACCCTCTATGTCATCATAAACGGTTTCGAATGCCTGTAATTAGTTGATGGGTCCGTGTAACGGTGACGAATACCCACCGATGTTTCTGCCATCAGCCTCAACGATTTTGAATAGGCTTTCTATGAATCCCCCAGACAGGCGGGCAACCTCTTCCATATCCGTTCCATACTTAAGGGTGTGGGTGTAGTAGTCGAGAGCTGTAGGGATTGAGACTCGTCTCAGCTTTATGCAAGTAAGATCTCGTATTATACTATCGCAATGTAGACAGAATCATATAATTTCCTTATCCGGAGTAGGTAGCCAAAAACGATCTCGAAATATCTCACCCCTACAGCATGTTCGCTACTACAACTCCGTGGATAGCTGCAGGAGCTCAGGAACCTAGAAACGAAGGAAATCCAAGGCCTCAATTGAAATGTTATACTGGAATGTTCTATGGCTTCTACTATGGAAAGAATAATAGAAATGTAAGGAAACCGTAATCCGCAGAGTTACTTAGGAAATGTAAGTGATGATTACTTCTAAGTATTCGCCACGGCGCTTTTTCTCGGGGCAGTAGTTTGCGAGGCAAAGCACAAGTGCGATAGCTATCTTGTATTATGGAAAGAGTAATAGAAATATGTAGGTATACTGATAAAGGGAGTATTACTTAGGAAATATAAGCAATGATTACTCGTCAGCATTCGCCAAGGCGTTTTCTCTCCGGGCAGTAATTTGCGAGGTGAAGAATGAGTACAACGGTTATCTTCTAATAGAAGCTTAAAGACAAATGGCCAATAGCTCGATTGAATATCACTGCCAACCTCGCCGAGTGTCTGCGTCCGACCACATACCAAAGTGAGCTTCGCGCCAACAGAACGCAAAAGTTTCTGTGACATTTGATTCTGAAAAGAGAAAAATTTCCTGCACCGGCACTCATCTATGTGATCCCTATCGCAAACTCAATTTTTCTGCATCTTCGGTGGCATGAAAGTTACCAGATATCATCATGCCAGCTCTTTACTATTTCATTTTGGTTGTTGTACTCTACCGCCTGTTTAAGGTAGTTTACAATCTGTTTTTCCATCCCCTAGCCAAGTTTCCCGGGCCTAAGGTTGCAGCGGCGTCTCATTTGTATGAATTTTACTGGTCAATCGTTCGAGATGGGGAGTTTATCTGGGAGATCGAAAGAATGCACAAGAAATATGGTATGTGTACAATAGGACAATACGCTATTTTCAATTCAGTGCTGATATCTCGCAGGCCCCATCGTCCGCATAACACCCCGGGAACTACACATTTGCGACCCGTCCTTCTACAATCAAATATACGCCGGTAACCCAAAGAAGGTGGAAGGCGACTATCGATTTACCCGATCCACCGGCGTGACGCAGTCCATGTTTGCTGCCGTCGACCACGACCTTCACCAGAGGCGCCGAAATCCCTTAACCAAATTCTTCTCCAAGCGGTCCATTTCCAATATCCAGCCGATCATTCAGGATAAAGTGGAACGAGTTATCAAGAAGCTGGGGGAGGCTTCCAAAGACGGATCTCTTGTTAATTTAACCACATTATCGGCTGCTTTTACGGCTGACACAATTTCACACTACTCGTACGGTGTATCCATAGGATGCTTGGACGGAGACGCCGAGAATATCTTAACCGATGCAACCCAGGCAGTCCTTGCCTTAAGCCATTGGCTCAAGTTCATACCCATCAGGTTCACCAACGCAAAGAAGCTGCACCCTGCCCTGGTCGAGAAGATCTTGCCAAAGGCGGCAGTCGTTCTGAAGACGCATCGAATGATCAGTTCGTTGGCTTTGGGAATACTTAATGCAGAGGTGCCCATGGCGCCTCACGAGAACATGTTTGCCGCGCTTGCCAATCCGGAGCTGCCTGCCGAAGAACGAACGCTCGGGCGGCTAGAAGACGAAGGGTTCGTAGTGCTAGCTGCCGGAACCGAGACGACGGCTTATAGTCTCAGCGTCACCATGTTCTACTTATTAGACAACCCTAACATACTGTCTAAGTTATACGACGAAATCAAGACGGTTATGCCTGATCCGACGGAGTGCCCGCCATTGTCGGTATTAGAGAACCTGCCATTATTGGTAAGAGCGCGAAGCCTGCAGAAATTATGTTATGCGATGCTAACCCGTTGCTATGTGCAGAGGGGTGTTGTGAATGAGGGACTTCGATTATCAATGGGAACTTTGACTCGACATCCTCGAGTGGCACCAGATCGTGTCTTACAGTATAAGGAATGGACTATCCCTGCTGGAGTAAGTTTTACTCCCTCCCCTTTTTCCACTCAAAAGTGGGGGAAAACATATTACAGGCGAAACAATGAATCAATTCTAAACCACGATAGACCCCGTGCAGTACAGCCACATATTTTGTGCATACAAATACGGAAATATTTCCAGACCCTTGGTCTTTTAACCCTTACCGCTGGATTCATGCTGCTGAACAGGGCCAGCACCTTGAGAGCCACCTTGCCCTTTTCTTGAAAGGAACCAGATCATGCCTGGGTATCAAGTATGTGCCGTCTTGTTAGCAGTTGCTGACACACAATTTACGACGAAATGGCTAACGAGCATACTTTTACAGCATGGCGACCGCAGAAATGTATATGTTGACAGCTAACCTAGTCCGACGGGTTAAGTTCAAATTATACGAAGGTACTACTATTGACTGCGTTATGCCCGCAAGAGACCACACTATTGTTGTTCCGAAAGATACGTCTGGAATTCGGGCAACAGTGTTACATGTCGAATAGACCCCTAAATTTATTTTAATTAGACGATAATTATACATTGAGTTCACAGATGTATAATACCTTTTATCCAATTTAATAGGGACTGAAATACTTGCCTGCTATATGGACATTAATTTTTTAAAGTCTTTCGGAGTTCTAGAATAGAAAAGAATAACTCATAAGCTTACGTGTCACACCGAAAATATCTCCTTAAGCTAATCTATAGTATCAACACAGTAGAGAGTAGTAGGCAATAATGCGGTTAATTAAGCCATTTTCACCGTCGTCGTCTATCGCCACTCCATAGTCACACTTTGTTTAATTATTTGCTGACACCAGTCAGCTTCTCATTCTGGGCATTAATATGTGTTGCGCTAGATGATTGTTAATACAAGCACCGCTCGAGTATGACGTGTTAGGTTATGGTGCTATGACTGCAGTCGACAGATATTGTCGGGCGTCTCGATAGTCGAGGTTCATTTCGCTGGCATCTACGTAATTACAGCTCGCTTGCTTACAGAATGCTCTTCACATGCTAGAAGCATGGAAGGTGATAGGCTTATTTGGCTTATATAATATTAGATAATAAAACGTCCAAATCGTCAAATCGCAAGATATCTATCCGAAAGGGTAAAGGATGGTTACACATCCATTTGGTCCTTAGTTAGTATGCATTATATTAGCACACCACATAAGCTGCATATCTTATACCGACTCATAGAGTCCTTTCCAGTGACCTGTTCTTCCTGCATAAAATAAGCAAGTTTGAACAGCGCCGGGCTTGGCTTATCATCTTCTAGGCAGTCCTGCAGATAACAGGCTACAAGTGAGTCTTATATACTATCGTGATAACCCGTCCAATGATGTAGGGTCTTAGGTTCTACGACATGAAGCCAAGTTCAATAATTCAGTCCTTCGTGACCCGCATTGTTTTCAACACCCTGGATCACCTCGCGGTCTTCACGGATGAGGCCTTTCGTAGCGTGTAACGATCCTGCGCGAAGTATTGCCTGCCGTGAATTCTTCATTCAGATTCGTCATACTCTCCTGCAGGTGTATAAGATCAGCCTTACCATCACTTCGACCGGAGAGTGCGGTGAGGTGTGCATCTCTATTTCAAATAACAACATGAACCGAAACAGGGTATAGAGTAACCTTATGATACACTCGAATCCCAACCATTTCCGTTATGGGTTAGGTGTGCTCATACGTTCCGTATGGGATGTGCTATTGTCACAGAATCGGCTACTTCAGGGCTGACAGTCAGGTCAGCCCCAAGCTCTAACGATTCACAGAGACAATTTCTAGTAGGTGGTTGTGATATCCTCAAGGTTATTTCTTCCAGTTAAAGTACAATTCTAGGAAATCCATCACGGGTTAATGGTCAATTCATCTTTCATTGCCTTCGAAAGTTACAATGGCCTTTGATCAGAGCAATCTCGCTCTCCTACAAGCTGCCACAATGTGGCAACTTGTCGTTGGCCTCGGTTGCCTGTCAATTCTACTGAGGAGCTTCTACCGTCTTTTTTTCCATCCTCTCTCCCATATTCCGGGCCCGAAATTGGCAGCCATAAGTCACGCATATGAGTTCTATCACGATGTGATATGTAATGGGACTTACATATGGGAGATTGAAAAGATGCACCAAAAATACGGTTAGCTGCCTCAACTCTCTCGTGTCGTTGTATTATGCCCTCTTACCTCTACATAGGTCCAATTGTGAGGATTAATCCCCGCGAGGTCCATATCAAGGACCCCTATTTTTACGACGAAGTCTACGCCCCAGCGTCGAGGAAACGAGAAAAAGACCCCCACTTTGTTGGCGTATTTGGATTCCCAACCTCAATGATCGCAACCGTTGGCCACGACCTTCATCGACTTCGTCGAAGTACACTCAACAACTTCTTTTCTAAGAAATCCGTTTTGTCGCTCTCCTCCATCATGCACGAGAAGGAGGAGAAACTCATGCAGCGCCTAGAAGCGTCCTGTCATAACGATGAAGTGGTCCGACTAGACGATGCTTACGCCGCTTTGACGGCGGACGTCATCTCGCAGTACTCGTGGGGCGTCAGCCCTGGGTTTCTGGACGACGAGAATTTCAACAATGACATTCGAAACGCTCTTAATGAGATTTCCGAATTCGTCCACATCAATCGGTTCTTTCCCTTCCTAAGTACTGTCATGCGGGCCACACCCCGCTGGGCCCTGAGTCGAATTCGACCGGGTGCCACGGCGGTACTTGACATGCAAGATATGGTCACGCAATCCAGGTCCCGGAAGTCTAGCGGCAGCGAGCAGAAAACCATATTCGACGCGTTGTCCGACGTTAGCGTTCCGCCTCAAGAGAGGTCTGCTCGCCGGCTCGAAGACGAGGGATTGATCGTCGTTGTCGCAGGCACCGAAACTACGGCGAGAACGCTAACAGTAGCATCGTATCATATCTTTAGTGATAAGCCCTTGCTCATGAAACTTCGTGCCGAGATTCAGACGGTCATGCCGACTCCTACCAGTAAGGCACCGTGGTCAGAGCTCGAGCAGCTTCCTTATCTAGTAAGCAAGCCTGAGACCCTCTCTCACAAATCGTTATTTAGCTTCAAGTCGATCAAGCTAACCCAAATTGCACATTTAAGAGTGCTGTTGTCAACGAGGCGATTCGACTCTCCCATGGCCCCATCTTCCGATCAACGCGGGTGGCGCCCAACGAGCCTCTGAAATACAAAGACCTGGAAATTCCCGCGGGAGTAAGTGGCCCACAGACAACCTTTTACATCCCGTCTAGATTGTTAACTCATCCATGTGATTTCTTGTTATAGTGGCCGGTCAGCATATCCACTTTCTTTGTTCACATGGACCCGACTGTCTTTCCCGACCCGGAAAGCTTCAAGCCGGAGCGGTGGATCGAAGCGGCAGAAAAGGGCGAACGCCTGAACAAATTCCTTGTGTCCTTCGGTAGAGGAAGTAGAATCTGTCTTGGAATGAAGTGAGTTTTCGGATTTACTGTCCATGTAATGTGTTATGGGTACCTGGCTAACTCTGAGGCTCCTCGTAGCTTGGCTTACGCTGAGCTATACATGACGCTGGCTTCTATAATTCGTCGTTTCGATATAGAATTGTACGAAACCGGACCGCAGGATATTCGCATCGAGCGTGAAATGGGGATTGGGCAGCCAAAGGGGGGGGATTTCTCCGTGCGTGCTAAAATCACCAGGATCCTCACAGAGTAAATTCTTTGGTCACGATTAATAGGTTTCAACCCTATAATTGCTTTCCCTAAATTCCTTAGCAGGCATAAAGGTTAAATCTGTTATTTTGAGGGTATAGACTGTGAGAATCATTGTAACTTGAGAGTTATTATCCTCTGTTTTCATCTTTTTTTGAATAAAGGTTAATAGACAACAGTTGTAAAATCGAGTTAATTATGTACCTAAACTAAATGTTAACGACTTGAGTGGTGTGTCTATCCTTTCCAACTTGGACGCCCTGCTTTGTAAAAAGATAAAATCTATGCTGATACGTAGTATAGGCGTAGTATCGACTAAAATACTCCAGGTAGTTATGTGATGCACCATAGAATGAACTCGGGATTGTTATTGTAGTTGTTGTTTTATTTATCGCCAGGCGGAGTATGTTGCAGTGCTTATATACCTACGGAGCCTTACGAAGGGCATGCGGGCGTGTTGCGCTACTTAGTATATAACTATATATTTTATTTAATTAATCTAGCACTAGGGCAGCTATAAAAGCTATTTTAATAGCTATTAATCTTTATATTTTAAAAAGTATTTTATTATTATTATTGTTTTTATTATTTTCTTAAACGTTTGCTTTAATAGTTAAAATAAAAAAAATAAAAAATTTTGGTTTAGTTTAACTAGTTTTAAAAATAACCTTTTTTAAACAATTTATATTTACGTTAATAAAACTTTTTGTTTATAATTATAAAAAAGTAGCAAAAAGTAATATAGTTGTTATATTCGCTGGCTACTTTTTTTTGCTCTATATTTGTTATTTAACTACGCTAACCTTAGGTCCTTTTATCCCGCGGTGTTTTAGTTTTATACGTATTCCTTATGCTAGTAAACGATACTTTAACTAGCGTTAAATATTATATTCTATCCTTTGAAAAAAAAATATAGCTTGTTACAAATTGTATAGGAGCTCCACTTATTGCTTAAACCCAGGAGTGGATTATTGTCACGAGGGAAAGCAATCAGGTTAGGTACAACAGTAGTAGTCTTGATAGTAGGTAGCGTACAAGGCTAAAGCTTGTAAAAGGAGTGAAAGTAGTACGAAGCATGGGTGAAGGCAGTACATATATGTATGCTGGTCCTAGTTGCCTAAGGCATCCAAGGGCTGTGCATGACAATTATTGGAAAGCTTTGCCTTTCCCGAACACGTATTGGCAACGACAATTTAAGTGTAAGAAGGAAGGCGGAGCTTGAGAAGTTCTAACGGTGACCTCTTAAAGTTTAAATCCTCTCTGCAACGATCTAATTGGTCCATACGGACTCTGTAAGGCTCTAATTGGTTAAACCTTAAATCGAGGCATCAACTACGTATTCGCACTAAAATTGATATATAGCTTTAAGTAATTGTTAATCCGATTACCTACTAGGGGCGAAGCCCCTAGTACTCGGGGGTCCAGGGGGGCACCCCTTAGGAATATCACGCATACATAGTACTTAAATCGAAGTACTTTAGCACTTTGATTTACAACGTATTAAAATGGAGCTTCGCCGGCAAAGCTTTCTATTTTAGCGACAGGGTGGCGCTACAGAGTACTTATAGTTCTCGAAGTATCTCCACACGAGCTTGTTCCGTTATGTTTTGCTCCCAATCCTAGCTTGTTTTATCTGTTTGCCGAGCTTCGACTTCGTGGAAATCTTCAACCATGTTTCTTATCGATTCATACAGGGAAGTCCAGCCCGGCCGCCCAAGCTCGCGAAGTAATTGCTCTGCTTCGTGGCGAGGTTCAATCTCGTTGGGATCTTCTCCACCAGAGAAATTTTCGGGGAACGCCTTGGCCGGCTCAAGCCCGCGTAAGATTTCCAGGATGGAATCCCAGTTGTACCGATAGGCGAATCCAAAAATGCGTTGGCTTCGGACACTTTTAATGATGGCCGCCGCGACATGCAGCCGCCCTATGTCTTGCACGTCGACGAAATACTCTAAGATCTTTATCAGCCCGTGTTCATTCAACCCGATTAACTTAGGGAAAGTAGAACCAACGTCGCGGAACTGTGCGATGATACTCCACTATCTCTCCTCTGTACAATAAAGCGACCATGCCAGCGGTACTGGAAAACCCCCGCGCAATTGGATCGATAGACTTTCCGAGAGTCATGTTGGGCAGCACTGGAAGCAAGTTAGCAATTAAAAGTCTGTGGAATTAGATTTGAGCATACGAGCACGTCTAACCTGTATTGACGACGAGGTCTGGCCGCTGATCTAAATGCTCGTCATGATACTTCCAAATTGCTTGTTCTGCCAGTACCTTGCTGGCCGAATAAACCGCATGGGCTCGCTCTGGGGTATAGGGGGGGTCTACCCAAGCCTCCTTCACCGCATCCTCGTTCCAAGTCTTCTTGTTGACCACAATACCGGGCTTATCCGTCGAAGACAGAACAGCGGCGGTCGAGGATGAACAGAAGATGAAACGTTTCGCATTTGGCTCCTCGTATGTTGCTTTCAGGGCATTAAGAGCGTATGCTACTGCTCCCGGGATAACGTTCGTAGGATCGTAATCAAGAGTCATGATAGACGCCGAGTGCGCGACGGCAGACACGCCTATAATTTGGTCAACATTACTTATACTGATATTGGATCGTTCGCCAAACAGATGTACCTTTAACAGCCTCTTGAAAAACGCCCTCAGCGGCCAGGTCTGGAATTTCCCATAGCTCAAAGCGGTCGCTCCCATATTTTCCATGAAATGCATCTGTTAACCAAGTATTATTGGCTTTATTTCGTACGGTACCGCGCACTTTGAACCCGTATTGGAGGAATTGATCAGCAATATTGGAGCCGAGGAATCCATTAGCTCCCGTTACCAGTATGGTAGATCCCTCGGGAATAGCCCAGGCTTCTGGTGATGCCATAGGTTTTGGTGATGTAGTGATTGTGGTAAAGGGGTGGGAAGCATGGAGAGAAACAAGGTTAGGGAAGCTCTAGAAGTGCAGCTCTCCCAGGGGCACATATAAATACATTGGTGTACGAGAGGAGTGCTAGATCAGAACATCTCGAGGGCACTACTGCGGAGTACTACCTAGCGCTGACACTGTACATCAGCGTGCATGAACATGAACTACCCTGGAGTGTCGGTATAAGGGGTGACGTGATGTGCATAACCAATCGGTGATATGGTTACAGGTGCAGTGTGGCCCGGTTTCAACAGTTAAAAACGGGCTCCGGGTTTTTTCAGGTTAGTAGTAGTCTAGTAGTACACTCATGCGTTATACTCAAAGCTCTACCTTGAATGAAAAGTTTTAGACCTAATGACCTAAGAAAACCACCGCTGAGAATTCCGTTCATCCAAGTTTTATCTCAACAACATCCTCTAATGAGATGCAGGTAATACTTTATTCGATGGTCAATAATCTGCAAGCAGCAGCTTTCTCTGTTCTGGTTGGAATAGCATGCCTAGTCTTGCCGAGTATAAACTACCGAAGGTAACTAGCTCGGCTTCAGTTACCCAGTAAAGATATTAGAATGTCGAGATCATTTCGATCTTGTTCTTTCAGTCATATAACCTCCCATCTAAATTAAGTGTGTATATATGGCAGGGTTAATACTTTCAACCATGCTTAGAAGTATGGCACTAAAACTCTGAATCCTAGAAACGAGTACCCGTATCTGTTCGTTTCCGCGCTTGTGAGGTAGTATTAACTGGCACCCACTTTATAACTTCCCACTTGGACTTATAGTAATCTCATGCTTGGAGTTGTGAGTTGTGATGAAGAACAGCGAGAGATACACTCTGGTTGTCGGCCCGATGCCGGGCCAGCGATTCTCGATTTACTGAGCGAGCTATCTATTGAGTTGGGTTCGATTCCTGATAGCGCTATTGGAGCCATGAGCAGATCGGCGAGAAGAATGGGTTGCATAATGAGCATGAGCCGATATTAATGTTGCACAAACCCTAGTTCCCCGGCCAGCTTCACCCAGGGCTGAAGAAATTGATTTCAAATGCCGTTTCGGCTCCTATCTCAACGAGCAATGTGGACTGCATCCAAGCGTTTTGCTCCTGCTGCCCACATCAACGGATGTAAATTCTGCCTGAACCTTCCAGCTCCCCGTATTAGCCCTGCGAGCATTCGGATCCACCCCAGCCTTGCCGAAAGACTGAATAGCAGCAACCTCACCCAGTCCGGCGATTTACGATGCAGTTATTGAGACGCTCAAAGGGTTGGTTGAGAAGAGGGGTTCATAAATATACTAGTTACTGATATCCGATGCGGACTGTTGTCCACGATTGCAGCATAAGATTGTTGTTGTTCTATTTAACGCTAGGGGGAGGCCGCGTTGCGGTTTCCTATAGAGCCTCCCGAAGGGCATGCGGGCATATTAGGCTACTTTTTATTTTAAAGTAAGATATATTATTTAACTAGTTTAACACTAAAACAGCTTAATAAAACTATTTATATTAAGTTTTTCCCGCTTTATATTAAAAGCATGCTTAAACTATATATATTAATAGCTTAAGTTTTTTTTATAGCTTTTTAAAGCAAACTTTATTATTGTTTATTATAGCTTATTTTTTTATATATTTATGCTATAAAAAAAAAATTTTAAAATAAACGTAAATTAATTTTATATATAATAGTTTATAATATTTTTAACTTTATAGTATTTAAAAAAATATAGCAATATTATTAACCGAATACTAAGTTTTTATTGCTAATATAATTTTTTGCTCCGGTTTTTTATTTATTTTTTTTATTTTTTATTTTTTTATTTTACTACTTTTTATTTTTTTCGACCTAGTATATAAATTATAAATTTTTAAATACTTTTATAACTATTATAAAATATTTAAAATATATTAAATTTTTATAAAGCTTAAATAAATATTTGTTTTATTTATATATTTTATATAATTATTTTATAAAATATTTTTTTATTTTAAAATAATAAACAAAATATTTTAATACTTTTATATTTTTATATTTATATTTTAAAATAGCTTTTATATAGTTAAATTATTAGTAGTATTAGTTAAAGTTTTTATACTTTAATTATATAGCTAGCTATTTATATAGTTTTATTTATATAAAAATAATAAGCTTAAAATAGCTTTTAAATATATAGCTTAAACGCTAGCTTAAATACTACTATAAAAGTTTTTTTATATATATATTTTTTAGTAGTTTTTATAAATATTTTTAAATATTTGTTATATTTTTAACTTAATACTATATATTATTAAAATAAAGTTTTTATTTAATAGTATTTTAGTTTTTTTTTTTATAAAATAGTTTGCTTATATGTTTTTTATTATATTATAATACTTAAAATATTATTTTATATAAATATTATATATTTTTATAGCTGTTTAAAAGTTTAAATATAGTTATTAAGCTAATAATATAGCGTTTTTTTATTTATATTATATTATTTTTATATTATTTAAACAAACTTATATTTTTTTTATAATTATTTAAATAATATATTTAATATTTATTTTAAACTTTTTTAAACTTTTATTATTTTTTTGTTAAAGTTAATAAAAAACTTCGAAAGCTTTTTAGCTTTATATATTATTTTTTTATTTTAATAAACTATATATTTATATTTAATTTAACGTTTTATTTAAAATTTATTTAAAAAAATTATAATATTATTTAAAAATAAGTTTTTATATTATATTTTAAAAGCTTTTATTATAACTATTTTTATTATACTATAAATTAAATTATTATAAAATTTAAGCTTATATTTTAAAAATATTAGCAATAGTTGTTTTATTAATAATAATAGGTTAACTATTGTTTAAACTTTTATTTTTATTTTATATAATATTTTAATATTTTTTTTTAATTATATTTAAGTTTATTTTATTTATAAAAAAATATAATTTATTTATTATTTATAGTTTATAAATAAAATAATATTTTATTTTTTTTAATAAAATAAAACTATTTATATTTTTATTATTAAAACTTTTTAGATTTTTTTAATAAAATGTTTAATTTATATATTAACCGTAGTTTTTTTTTTATACTTTATTTTTTAT